>CM053789.1:420494241-421095669 GCA_028749045.1 Cupressus sempervirens | reverse complement strand
TTGGAAGGAACAATATGACCTGTACAAAGATATAAGGTGCCCACTTTCACACCTTTTGCTACTAAAAGGGAACCTTTTGAAACCTTCCAATTTTTATCATTAAAAGTAACTACACAACCCTCATCACCGAGTTTCCCTACTAAAATTAAATTCCTACTCAGCCTTGGAACATGTCTTACCTCATGTAGTAGCCAGTGATTCTCAATCTACAACTTAATCTTAATTTTTCCCTTTTCAACAATTTGACAAGGTTCATTATCCCTAAAATAAACAAGCCCAAAATCCCCTTGGACATAATCAATGAAATAACCTCTATGAGGTGCTACATGAAATGAAGCACCAGAATCTAAAACCCATGAATCATTAACACTTTCTAAAGAAAGAAGAAAATCATCCTCTTCAGATTTGTTACTTACCACATTTGCCTCCTTGTCTCCATCTGATTTATCTCCTTCATTTTTATTTCAATTCCAACAATCTTTCTTTTTGTGCCTTGGTTTCCCATAGTACTAGCAATTGTTCGATCCTCTCGATTGAGAGCTCCTCCCCTTTGACTTTCCTCTTGATTGCCCATAATTTCTATAATTACTTCCTCTCTCAGTCATTCTACCCCTGCTTTGTGCATTCAAAGCACTTCTTAATATAGATCCACCTGAGGTTTTCCTACAAGTTTCCTCACTCAAAATAACACCAATCACATCATCATATTTTATGGTACTAGATCCAGGAATAGAATTTCTTACAACCATTACCAAGCCATTCTAGCTTTCAGGAAAAGAACACAAAATCAAGAGAGCACTAATTTCTTCTTCAAAATTGATACCCACAAAAGATAACTGACTAGTGATAATATTAAACTCATTTAAATGATCTATAAGAGATCCACCTTCTGCTATTTTCATATTAAATAAATGCTTCATGAGAAATACCTTGTTTGAAGTGGAGGGCTTTTCATACAGTGTTGCTAGGGTTTTCATCAATTCTTCTGTCATCTTTGCTTTTGTAATATTAAATGCCACCAATGGTGCCAAGCATAATTGAATGCTTCCAAGTGCCTTTCTATCCAAAAGATCCCATTCATCATTTGACATAGATCCCTGATTCTTGGCTTTGCCTTCCAACAACTTTCATAAATCCTTTTGATACAAATAGTCTTCCATTTGCATCTTCCATAACTAGAAGTTCTGCCTATTAAACCTATCAACCCTTAGCTTACCCTCATTTGCCATTGCTTCCACTCAATTGTGAAACTTTCCTATAGAGGATAACTAAAAAAATAACTAGGCTCTGATACCACTTGTTAGGATTAAACCACAGATAGAAATAACAATTACATGCAAATATAACCAATAACAAAAAATAATAGATCACACAGAAAAGAACACAAGACACCAAGATTTAACATGGTTCACCCAATCCCTGGGCTACATCCACTAAATAATAAGTCCAATATTTTTATGATCCAATGATTACAACCTGATTACAATCCATAATCCCTTATAGCTCAATATCACTGAACTCCAAAGAATTTATGAAGTATGTATAGTACTTTCCTGATCAATCATCACAATCTAACACATAGTTATCTTCCAAACACTTCACAAAATTCAAGAAAAAAAAATAGTCAACTCAAATTCATCAAATCCATGATTTAACATGAATAGTAGCACTCACCATCAATATGTTATCACCCAACTTCCATACTATTTTTCCACTTGTCATCAACTAGATCACTCGACAAACACTAAAGTTTATTGGTCCTCAGCATAAATTAAACTTTACTCAGCTTATATTATATCACTTGACACACATTAAAATTTGAATTTTCTTAGATCCAACTATTTTTTTCCTGGCTTGCACTAACTTTTCCTGACACCTACTGTCCACTCAATCAAGCTTGGAAAACTCAATTCTTCTTACTTGTTCTTCTAGACTTAGTTAGCATTTCAAACTTTGCAACATTAAGTAAATAATCAATGCACTATATCATCACTATCTTAACTAATCTTTATACTCCATTTCACATACCATAAATCAACCTTCTCTCTAAGTTCTTTTGTTATCTCATTTGATCAAATCCTCTTCATCAATAAAATAAATGACAGTACTCTAAATCAAGTAAGAAGTTGTCTTAACAATAAGTAGCAGGTTTGACATCAGTGAAAAAACAATGATTGAAACACATTGTCATACTTATATCAATCTAATTTCAACAATCTCCCTCTTTGGCATTAATGGAAAATTACTATAACCAATATAACCAATAATAATACAAAAAAGAAAATAATTTCTTGTATTGAAATCTCTCCCTCTACCAATAGCTTTCATCTTTTGTAATGATTTCAAAATTTTGTTATGTTCAATAGAAAATCAACTCATCCTTATGACTCTCTCTTGATCACTTTCTCCTTATTCAACTTATTATATCTCCCTCAATATTATCTCCCTCTTACTAGGCAGATGTAATAATTTCTCTCTCTATAGTAACCATTAGGTAAAATTTCTCTCTTTGAGTAGATATTCCATGTTATCTTTTCTGTATTTCTCCCTTTTTTTGTATAATATCACTATCTCCCTCTTTGCCAACAATTTTCCAAAGACTTATCATCTTATCATGTAGATATGAACATTTTTAGTTTTTCCTTTTGTCACCTAGCTTGTGACTGATTTGTAACTCTATCTCTTTGATTACTTTAGATAGCTCCTAAAGTAAGATCCATTTCATCAATGTATAAAATATGTCAATCATTTTAGTTGATGCATGACATCTCTCATGCTTCTTAAATAGCCTTGGATAGGGGTATCACCCCTAGTTTACTTCTTAGATACTTATGAGCATCCTTATGTAATGCTTTTATGAAGATGTCAACTATTTTCTCTTTTGTATTCACATATTTCTTCTTCACCTCTTTGCCTTGAACTAACCCTCTCAAGTAATGATACTTGATTGAAATATTCTTAGTCTTTGTATGCATCACATAGTTCTTTGATATATTTATAGCACTTATATTATTACAATAAAGTATCATAGGTTTAGTGATTTTATCCTTCATACCATTGAGTAGCTGTTTGATCCATACAATATTTGTACAATTTACTATAGCATCAACATATTCAGTTTTAGCAATAGAATAAGATATGCAATTTTTTTTCTTGCTAGTCCATGTAACTAAATTTTTTCCTAAGAAAAATGCTCCTCCACTAGTGCTCTTTCTGTCATCAATATTTCTAGCCCAATCAACATTAGTGTAGGCTCTTAACTCAAATTTCTCATTTTTCTTGTAGTATAGACCATAGTCTTATGTATCTTTCAAATATATCATTATTCTCTTAATAGCCATCAAATGATTCTTCTTGAGATTAACAGAGAATATTACAACTATCCCAATAGATAATGCAATATCAAGTCTTTTATGTACTACATATTGCAATTTACCAATCATAGACATGTACAATGTTTGATTCACCTCAACTAAATTATCATTCTTTGAAAATTTTTGTTTTGTCACCATAGGTGTGCTTATTGGCTTGGAATCTTCCAATACAAAAGTTTTTAGTATCTTCTCCACATATTTTGACTGAGTAATGTATATATCATATCTCATTTGATGTACTTGCAAACCCACAAAGAACTTGATTGCTCCAAACATAGACATCTCAAATTTTTTCTTCATTTCATTTGCAAAAGTTTTACATAAAGTATCCTTACCTCCAAATATGATATCATTAACAAAATTTTTAGATAGTTAAATACCTTTTCATTTCTCTATCTTTAAGTAGAAAATTCTATTATCATTAGTCCTCTCAAATCCAATTTTCACAAGATAATTGTGAAGCCTTTCATACCATGCTCTTGGTGCTTGCTTCAAACCATATAAAGCTTTATGTAGTCTACATACCATGTTTTTTTGTTAGCATCAACAAATCATTCTAGATGTTCTATATAAACCTCTTCTTCTAATATGCCATTCAAAAATGAAGATTTAACATCCATTTGATAAACTTTGAAACCTTTGTATGTAGAGTATGCAAGTAGAGTTCTTACTCCTTCCAATCTTGCAACAGGATCTCATATTTCTCCATAGTCTATCATATATCTTAGCAATCTTGTTCTCAAACTCAACCTTGTAGCCTAAACTATTTTTTTGTGACACACTCAAAAAATTATAGTTAAATCCTTCAACATAATAAGCATTGTCACATAAAATCTTTTTCATGAGTTTGATAGAACCTTTTCCTTTTATTAAACAGGGTGAATCATTACCAAACCTTACACTATTTCCATCATAATAATTCAAGGTAATGAAATTACTTTTATCTCTAGTCATGTGATGTGAACACCCACTATCAATGATCCATTTTTCATTCTTGATTACAAAAGACACTAGTGTAGTTGCCTCATCCTTATCATAATCATCCTTCATTGCAACGTACACCACTTCATCATCATGATCGTTAGATCTATCTTTGGTTTCCTCTTCTTCAATGTAGCAAGATTTCTTTCCTTTATCTTTTAAATAAATTTGTTATCTTCATCTCTTCTACTCTTGTATTTGTCTCCACCTCTATAGTTCTTCTTCTTTAAACATCTAGAAATAATATGAACAACCTCATTGCAATTAAAACACATGATAGGTAGCTTACCTTTGAATTTTAATTTACCTCTGTGAAATCTCCTTGCTAGTAGTCCTTCAAGTTGTTCTACATCCTCCTCATCGATATCATTATCACTGGAAACATATTTTACCTTTTTCTTTCTTCTTCCCATCAGGTTCCTTTAGTGATAGCTTGGCTTTAAAAGTAGATTCAACATTGTTAGATTTGAATTTCTCAAAATCAAATAGCTCAAAAGTAGTGAGTCTACCTACTAGACCTTCAAGAGTTAGATTAGAACCTGGTATACATCTCAACTCTTATATTTTAGAAACTCTAATAGCATAGGTGGGAAGTATTGATCTCAAAATTTTTCTTAATACAATCTCATCATCTATCTTACTAGTAGATCCTCTTTTGCATTAACAACATCTTTTATCCTAGAGCAATATTAAGCAACATTCTCACCTTCTTGAATTCTCATATCATGAAACTTACCTCTAAGACTTCTAGATTTGGATCTTAAAATATTTATATCACCTCCATAGATAGTGTGAAAAGCATCCCATATATTTCTTTTCACTATCACAACCTTTGATGTCATCAAACTTAGCATAACTTAGGGCAAAGGCAATCTCCAACATTACTTGATTATGTTCTTTCTTCTTTTTTAGATCTTTAGTAGTTAGGGCTCAAGTAGGATCAACATGCTTAGTAGTGAAGGTAGATTGTGCATGGTCTCCAAGACCTCCTAGGTGTATCTTCAGTAGACTTTTCCATGTAGGAAAGTTGTCTTTATTAATCTTGGGTACCTCTCTTTTTGACATCTTGATCTTTTGCTTCTAGTACCTTCAAACTAACCCTCTTAAGTATATGACTCTAATACCAATTATTGGAATAATTTATAATAAATGGGGGGTGGGTTGAATTAGTTATCCAAGGTCTAGATGTACAAAAAAAAATTCACAGCTTAGTGAACCCATATCCATAAAACATATTCAACATGTATGCATCCATTAGATCATACAGTCACTTAAACTTGTAGTTTACTATCAAATCAAGTTTGAAAGAATGTAAGCATGAAACATAATAGATTCAATTATACATTTGATACAATGATTTAACATGGAGACCTAATTTGGGAAAAATCACTAGTAACATGCTACCCATTCTCATTCTTCTAAAGTGATGCCCTATGAAAGGCCAAGCTTGCTAAAGGTTGAAATACACACTGTTAAATGTGACTTGGTTAGAGGATTTTAATCACCCTATTAGGAGTGAGCTTTGTTATAGGATTATATATCATTCACTTGGAATGTCACCTTGTTAAAGGATTTACAAGTGACTGTTAGGTCAACCTTAATCCAAAGGATTTACCCTATACTAATATAATGATTAGAAAGTAATAGTAAGGCTGGATTTGATAACAACTTACAATTCACTTGTAGATTATAGATCTCTATTGCAGTCGTCTATTCTTCTTATCTTTCACACACTTAAGCTCTGATAACTTGTTCACCCTTTAAGCATCCATCTTTCTTTTCTTGCCAATAGAAGTCTCTTATATTCAGTCACTATATGAAGCAATACCTTAGACCTCTTGTCTAACTTAGGTTCTCAAACATTGACCAACCATTTATATAAATAGAAAATCAAGATATTTTATCATTCTCCCTCTATCTTCCATTTTAGGATTAGGTAGAATTAGGTAGGATTCAATGAATCTACCCATGTTTTCATTTGAATCCCTTCTAGAAACTTCTTCTTCAATCCTCTTTGAATTTTTCTCAAAATAGTTTACCATGAATTTTGTGCCACCAAATCATCATAGTTATCTTTCACACACTACACAAAATTCAAGAAAACAAAATAGTTAGCTTAGATTTGTTAAATCCATGATTTAACATGAATAACAACACTCAACATCAATATGCTGTCACTCAGCTTCCATATTATTCTTTCACTCATCATCAACTAGATCAATTGGCAAAAAGTAAAGTTTACTAGTGCTTGATATCAACTAAACTTTACTTAGCTTACATTGTATCATTTGGTATACACTAAAATTTGACTTTTCTTGACTTCAACTAAATTTTTTCTTAGCTTGCACTAACCTTGCTTGGCACCTACTATCCACTCAGTCAAGCTTGGCAAACTCATTTTTTCTTACTTTTTCTTCTAGACTTAGTTAGTGTATCCAACCTTTGCAACCTTAAGTAAATAATAAATGCACTATATCATCAGTATCTTAATTGATCTTTTTATTCCTTTTTACATACCATAACTCAACCTTTCCTCTAGGTGCTTTTGTTATCTCATTTAATCAAATCCTCTTCATCAATCAAATAAATGATAGTACTTGAAATCAATAAAGTAGTTGTCTTAGTAGCAAGTAGTAGGTTTGACATCTATGACAAAAAAATGATTGAAACACATTGTCATACTTGTATCAATCTGTTTTCAATAGTATGATCGAATGGTCATGCTCTGAGTTGTGACTTTTAATTACAAAATTAAGTTATTACTTACATTTGATATTATTGTTCATTTATTCATTTATATTATTATTATGTTTAAAGTATAATTTAGATGATTACATAACAATTCATCTATATATTTTATTATTATTTAATATTTGTAGAATAATATATAACTAAATATATGCATATCTTTGATATTCATGTTATAGTTCTAATAATTGAATAATATTTTTATTATAATTATTTATCTTAAAAGTTAGTTTGATTTTGATTAATTTATCACTTTCATATAATATATTGTTATAATTAATATTTTCTATTAGATGTTTATATTCAATAATTAGTGCATTTCAGATAAACAAATGTTTGATGCTATATTTTATAATATTTATCATAGTAATACTATCATTATATAATTTAGATTATCTTATAATGATAATATTGATTAAGTACACTATATTAGTATATTTATTTATTACTATGTTATATCTTTCATCATTATTATGTTATGTTATCTTTACATGAGTGCATGAAAATAGCTATATTATGTTTTCGGTAAAAAATAGGAACAATTCATTGTGCACATTGGGTTTTACCCTCTTAATCTTATCCATTTAAAAAAAAAACTTAGTAGTTTAGAATCTAGATTCAAAGTACTATAATTTTTGTGTTATACACATTTTATCATTTTGATTACATGACCCTCAAATGGGCCTTCCAAGATTAGGTTTACCTAGTTTCAAAAACATAGGTGTCCACTTACCCTTCTACTAAAACTTAATTTCATCTTCATTGTCAATGATTCTATGGTTGTCTTAACATATCCTTTTTTTCTATCACTAGTTGAATAGGTTCAACCTTGGGGTATGATCAACCTCTTCATATGAAATATCTTTTATAATTACTATATCTACACAATTTTGTTCATTTTCTTACTTGACATGTCCTTATGATGGTATCCCAAAATTTGACTTTCCCAATAACTTCTAATGAATATAGGTTTAGGCTAGGACTGGCTTGTCCATTCTTCCTATGTTGGCTATATCATTTTTGTAAGACCCCTCCTCGTATGTACTTATTTAAATATGAATTTATTTGTTAAAACCTTTATAGGTGGTGGGGGGGGGGGGGGGTGGGTGATTTGGATGGATATATGAGCACGACAAGGCAATGATATGGGGAAATGCTACTATTCTTTCTAGAAACCATGTAGAGGACATCATGATAAATTATAGCTATCTTATGTATAATAATTATGATGATGGATATAAGTTAATGTTTTATGGTTTAGATGTGATGGTTTTTTTTTCCATGTTGTAAAAAAATTCCCACAAAATAGGCTTTGGAAAATCAGATAGATGGGTACGAGTCTTGTAAGCTAGGGTTTGACATTTTACAAATTTTACCAACCCTAGGTAGCACTCTTTTAAAATAAAATTTTGCACCCTAAGTAGACTTTTTAGGTCATGTGCTTCTATTTTGAAAAGCTTAGTGGGTGAATCAGTTTTAAAATTGGTATATTCTTTCGAGAGACCATTTAAGTTTTTTTCCCCTGAAGTCATTTCTACCATCATATCTCTTCTAGATATATAGTGGTCATCATGTTGCATAAAGGAAATGTGAAGATTTTAGCCTATGCAACATAGCGACCATCATGAAATAGAAAGACGGTGATGTCAAGCAGAAAGTGGGTGTTGGGTTTTTAATTATTTTAAAATTTTTGGTGATGTGATTGATGTTAGAAATGTTAGGTATCAAAAAGAGGACTAATTAGAATATGCTACATCTTTCATTACCAGTTTTTATAATATTTGGAAAATTACTATGTTGTGACCCAAAAATGCAAGAATCCTACTGGTAGCAACATAGTACCTTGCTAGGAATATGAAAAAGATAAGATCAACACATGGGATGGGAGCCGTAATGTTTTTTTCTATTAATGTGGTCGTGTGATTATGATTCATTATCAGAGACATTAGATACAATGATGACAATGGAAACATGTGATTTTCTTGGCACCAAAATTTCTTAAGCTTTAAGGAGGTTGCTATGTCGCAATCAAAAAACCTATGTTTTATGCCAGTAGAGACATAGCACCTCGCTAAAAAATGGAATGCGACAATAGTTTATATTGAAAGGTGGGTCCCAAAAATTCCCTTGTTAGCAATAAGCCACATAATCATTTTGATAGGTTGGTAGCTATTAAGAATGTGTATATTTTTTGTGTGCTAGATTCTTTTAAAACTGTGATGGTTGCTATGTTACGACTAGAAAACCCATGTTTTATGCTAGTAGTGACATAGCACCTGACAAAAAAAGATAAGACATGGTGGAGCTTGCTTTTAGTGAATGTTGAAAAAATTTTTAAAATATTATACATGATTTTCTAGCATGTCAAAGCATTTTTGAGTCACATATGATGTGGAATTCGATTTAGAATGAAGATACATGTAAAAGGGGAGCATCAGATCAAAGCGCATCTACAATAGGCACTAAATCATTATGAGAAATTAATTGCTTGTTAATGGTAGAAACATGACAACTAAAGGGAGAAATGGAGGGACCCACCATAGTCATAATGAAGTACTAATCAAATACACATTGTTAGATTATAATGAAATCAACGATGGTCATTATGTTGCAAAAAGAAGTTGCTCATTGTTTATGCATGGCGACATAGAAAAAAGATGATGTGTGTCTGGAAGCGCTAGTGGGTCTAAATTAATTTTCCAGTAGTAAAAGAAAGGCTTACATGGAGAAAGCTTACTGGGTTGACTTCCAACTTGGCAAGTAGAAAATGAGTCATCTTTTATTCTATTCCTAGATCATCAGATTTTTGGGATCGATGGCATATTTTCAAAAATGGAAGGTGGTGCCACTCGGTTCTCCTTACAGTTCATTTATGAAGATTGAAAGCTCCTCATGAGAACCAAGAACAAAGTATATTGAAGAAATCTTGCTATTTCCTTCATACACATTTTTTTTTTAATCATCTAAAGAGTTTAGAGCTATTAAGAAATTGCACTTAGTGTGATCAAAATTCAAAAGAATTTCCATTTGTCCACAGTATATTGCAAAATTGTAGAGAAAAGGTAGTGGAGAGTCAAGTAAGTTCTTGAATTCACCATATATATCAAAGTGCTCTAGTTTTCTATGATTTTTATTCACCATGCCTCCAAAGAAAGTTTTCTCACGTCAAGAAGACTATTTATTTAGAAATATTTATGGTGACCTCCTTGAATTATTGCATGAGTCCACAAACGAGTCTACTAAAGTGAAAAAATTAACTTTTCTAAACCCTAGACTCAAAATTTCTAATGGATTGTATGATAAGGGGAATTGGATTCAAGATGCTACTACTTCTAGAATAGGGCTCTACCTTTTCAAAAAATGATTCTAAAAAAGGAAATTATTTGCTCCTCATGGGAACATCTAGAATTTTGACTTTGAAAAATTAGTGGTCCTTAGTGTTTTCATGGATTATGACCTATTAGTGGCTATTGCCAAAGATTATGGCCTAGCAATTAAAGTAGTGAGAAGGTTGGATGGTGAATAAGCCCTGAGGAAATTTGAGAAGTTTTTGGCCTAGAACCACTTTTAGATTATCATATACCTATTGACCTACAAGATTTAGAAAAGGAATACCTATCTAAAGGGGATAAGGTCATAAAGGGTGCACTAAGGGCACACATAGGCACAATTAGGAACTTACCAATAATCACAACATCTACTAGGGACCCTTTTAAAAAGGAATATTTCAATTCCTGGGCTTTGGAGATATATATGACTATGTGTAGGGTTTTCGGTGAGATGAGTAGAATGTCATGCCTATAAATTTTATGTATATAATGGCTCAAATTTCTTCTTTTGGTGTTGAAATTATTTTTGATTTTGCCTCCTATTTAGTAGAAGAAATCCATACAGGCCTAGTTGGAATTTCTAAGGGCAAGGTAGAAAGTTTTTTTTGGTTAGTACACACTACTGATGCATATGCTCTTGTTTAAAGGTTTAACATATTTTGGGAAAGAAATGATTTTAAATAGAGAATAGGAGGGAGAAGCCTTGCCAGTTTAGTTGTGGAGTGCAGATATGACCTAGATTAGAAAATGCTAGTTTTTTTAGGTTTGATAGGTAATTTTCCTTAAGGTTAAGGTACCTCTTATTAAGGGACAATCCCAAAATCCCTACAACATTAATAAATCTTATTAGGCCCATGGATAACACCTCTGGTTTGAAAGTATCACATAATTGGGGAGATATTATACCATACTCTGTTTCAACTATTTTTAGAATTTATGTTTTCCAAGGGACCCCTCATGTATTACCTTATCAAGTGACTCTAAAAGTAGGAATAACTAAGATATTGTGGTAGCTAGGAGGATTGGAGAAAACCTATTTGGTAAGAAGACAAAGAGGCTCATTTTTTCCAACTTGTACTATAGCCCACCATTTTGTAATTACAAAAGGTGTTTGGTTATTTTTATACAAATTACTAGACTAGTATAAGATGACTATGTCTCATCCCTATTTTTGTGATACTGAGGGATTTTATGATTTGGTTTTCAGATTCAGAGCTAAGCTTGGTTCCATAAAACATGAGCTTTATTACCCTAAGGATATAATAAGGAATGAGTTCTCTTTGCAGGATCAAGAGGCCATAAAGGAAAAGTGGAAGGTTTTTTCAAGAGTTTTGGAATTTATTCATTATTTTGACAAAGATTATGAGCCTCTTGATGATGCAAAAATAGAGGCAGACAAAATTAATAAGCTCATGCTTACCTTTCCTGAGATAATGGAAACAATGAATGAGAAGAAACAATTCTTCATTAATGCCTATCCAGATAAAGCTAAAGAGGTCATGAGGAGATTGGAATTCACTCCTAATACTGGAATAGGGTAATTAATAGTCCAAAAAAGACCAGCCTACAATGTGATCCAAAATAAGAAGGCCACTATGGACAAAGGCAAGCAAATAATAGGATCAACTAGTGTTGTTTTGGAAGAGAGACTTGATGAACCCTTGCCAAGGAGGCAAAAACTAATAAAAGAACAAGGTCCTCACATCGAGGAACATCTCAGGTCCCAAGGGGGAGTATTTATTACCCAGATAGAGCTAGAAGAGGGAAATCCTCTAGAACCTCCAATGCCAAGCTTTGATTTGATAGTGGCAAATTACAAAGGAAGGGAATTGGACCCTGTATTAGAATAGGCTAGCCAAAATTTTTTGTCAAATGATGATTTTGTTAAGTTAAGAGCCTTTTATTAGTTTTATTGGAGAACAAATATAGGGGTTTTTGAAGAAAGGTGAAATAAATTGAGAATAGAACATCTAGAGATGAAGGAAGCAGATGTGCAAAACCAAATAAAGGAGGAAATGACATCAATTTAAGAACTTGACACCTGAAGAGGGGAGATAGATGGCAAAAGTAGCTGGTATTCTATTGCTACCCAATTGGGATATAACAGATGCTCTATTTTTTAATTTTGTTTCTAATAAACTAAACATATAGGATCAAAATAAGAAAGAAATAAAAGGTGCCACATTTAGTGCAAACCATGCTACCTTAGTCATTTGGTCAATAAGAAAAGGATCCAAGATAGTTTACTTGTAGTTAGAGGATACTAGAATAATGTGCAATATAATTGTGAGGAGGGTAGAAGATACAACCAATGTGAAGGTTGCACATTTGAATTTTGGTACATCTAACTTAGCTTTGGCCACTATAGAGAGAGATGAGAGGGAAAGGTTAACATTACAGGATAAGTATGAGAAATTTTTGGAAGCCTATAATAAAGAAGTTCAAAAAATAATTGAACTTGAAAATAAAATGAAGGGATAGTCTTCTAGGCCAAGGATCACATACCCTCACCCATCAGTGGAACCTTTTAAATCCACTCCCCTCATTGAGATTCCTAACACACCACAAAGGCTATAGTATTATACAGCCGAGGAGTTTGAAGAGGAGAAGAGTAAATTGTGGGCATTGCATGTAGAGTTAAATGTATAGTATGAGGATAAATTGAGAAAATATCTCATTTATTTGGTTGATAAGGTTGAATGGCCATTGTTTCATGATCATTTATCAAAGGTAATAAACATATGGGATGAAATAAAAGCAAGTGATGAGACTTTGAAACCCATTGTCAATAAGTGGATTAAAAAGAGAAAAGAGTTAACATTTTTATGTTATTCTATCATAAAATTTTCACATGACCACATAGAAAAAACTTATGATGTTACTAATGATATTCCAAAAGTTGATGATAAAAGAGTTGAGTTGCAGAGAAGAATTGTTAGCTACTTGGATAATTATAGAAGTGAAATTTTTTATTTATTCCCATTTTCTATAGATAAGAAGAATAGATTGAAAAGTAAGGATGAATGGGCCAATGAATTAGATGACTTGTTTTGTTTTAGTATAAATAGAGTCATTAATGAAAAAGGACATGCATGGTGGGCAACCAGAGTAGAGAAAATTGTGAACATCCAATTATTCTTTGATTCTTTAAAACAAGATTTTTTTAGCATTGATAAGGTGGATAAGTATGTGCTCAAGAAGAAAAATGATATTTTGCAATTTAATTGGCTAGATGTCACACTTTTTGACAAGTGGATGTCAAATATTGCTTCTGATGATCAGTGGGAGGAAGTTGAAAGTGATAATGATGAGATGGATCAAGATGAAATATAGATCATTGATAGACCTATAGGAGGTCAGAGGAAAGAAGAGGACAAAGACAAGAAACCAATTGCATTTGTAGGTTCAGAGGCCCAAAATGATGACATGGCAGAGGAAGAAACAAGAATAAATGTGGTTTTATTAGTTCATGATGAAGCCAATGGAGATCCTTGAGTTGAGGTTAACTTGCAAATATTAGAACATGACACATCATTAGCAAGTTTGATAGCTACATATTCCAAGGAATCAAAATAGCACAAGATCCAATCATGGAATCTATAGCATTTAGAGATGTAATAGAAGAGGGGCCCACCAAAAGAATACTTTGATGTATAAGTTTTTTGTTACACAAATTTTTGTCTTTTTGTGACAACCACAAATGTAAATATCTTTTGTTTGAATGATAGTTGTTAGCTCTCTATGTGTGAAGCTTGTTGCATCTCACATTATTTAAGTGAGATTCCAAGGCTAGAGAAGAGGTCCAAATTATTGTCTTTCTAAGTCTTTACTAAGTCTATTTAGTCCAACTTTTCTTGATGAATACTTGGTGATATGTTTTTTCTGCAAGTTTATGAGAATATATCAATTTGACAGGATTTGGATGTTTTGTCTTGAGTCATTTTGAGTCTTGTTAAAATGTATAAAAAATTTCAAATGGAATTAATACAAATATGAGTTGTACCCACATCTTTTCTAGCTGAATCTTGTCTCCTTTTTCTTTACCTAGTTATCTTGAGGTTACGTGAGCAAGTCTTGTTCAATTGAGTGCAATGAAATCAAATTGTATGCCAATTTACTATTGCTTTTAATTCAAAGGATTATGTAAATGATTTAGTAAAAATTGATAGGATTTCCATGGTAGTGGAAGGGATGTTTGTGAGAATGATTTTCAATAAGAATTTCTAATTACATTGATTGTAATGCAATCAATCAGATCTAGGAATTGAATAGACTCTAAATCCCAATAGATAAGGCATTGATCTAATTATTTCAGTCTATAGATGGAAGGATCATAAGTAATCATCAAGCTTAAAGTTAAAATCAATTTTATTTTACTGTTTGAAAATTTTTCAATGTTGGTCACCACTTGTTTGCACTTAACTCCTGAGTTATTAGTTGGCTACTGTTGTTAGAATTATGTGTAAACCGAAGAAGAATTGAGACCAAATCTAATTTTAAGTGATGTATGTTATTATAGAGAGTCATGGAATGAATAAATCATGCATATGGTATTATAGTGAAAATATTCTATCCCTTAGGTATACCCACCTTGGTTCTACAGAGCGTAAAGAGTAGAAAATCAATCTTGATTTTATTGAAGTTGGATCCAGATAAGAAGCATACATATTTTTTAATGGGAAGTAGCTGATCCTTAGATTTTTTGAGTTTTACTATCTTGCTATTAAGTTTTTCATTGCTTAATAGTTGAAAAACACCAAGAAGATGTCCTAATGGAAATTGAGATCAATTGATATATTCATGTTTTGATACTTCATGATTCAAGACTTATTACATTGTTCAACTTTTTAAAAACTAATTTGTACTAACAATGATATGAGGTGTTTAATCTTGTGATGATGATGTTAATTATGGTACCTTGATGATTAGGTTATATGCACTTAGATAGTTCAGTATGCCCATTGATGATGTTTATGATGTTTTAGGTATATGTATGGATTACAGTGATTATTTTAGTATTTTATTTTGAACTGATGAATATGTTATGATGATTCAATCATGAGATTAATGATGATTAAATATGTGTGTATAATTGAAAAAGGTTATTTAAAAGAATTTTTTAATATTTTGATCAATTTAATTATGCAAATTTGGTTTAAATTTGTGAATGTGATGTTATCGAGCTACAAATATCTATATTGAGTGTGTAGGATAATTAACCATGGAATTAATCAAAGAGTCAATAATTAATACTATGTGCAAACTCTAAGATCAAGGTTGGATCCAATAAAGTGATTTGAACCTCATTTTCAAGTGTTCTATTTGTATCAAAATCTAAATGTGTGTTTATCATTCTATAGATTGTGACATGTCTAATGTTATGTAAAAGTAAATCTTATGGTGTCACTTGACACTTGTTATATGCATATGGGTGCCAATATGTCAATTTAGGGTTAGTAGAGTAACCCGTTGATCTAATACTGTTTAGTTGGTAACCTAGATTAATTTAGTGGAAAGGTTGCATCCTTAGGGTTTTTTAAGATAAAATATTTCAAGCCACTTGCATAGGTCCTAAAATGATCCTAGAGGCCAAATTTAATGTAATCCAAGTGCCCAAGGAGTATGCATATGGGTTGGGAACCTTTTCCACCTTTCTATAACTCCATAGTAGCATTTATAACCTTTAAAATATCCAAATTTTCCCTTTATGCAAAAATGGACCATCTTCATGAGGTTATTCAAGTTTACAATTCTCCTAAAAGGTATGAGTTGTTAATTAGGGTTAAGTTAGAGGTTAAAAGTTAAGGTTAGTTTTTAAATTTTAATGTTTTATTGGGGCTTTTGATTTTTTTCCCCTTTATAATAGATTACAATAATATTTTAATAAAATTGATAATTACGAACATTAGTCTTAGGTGTAATGTTGGAGTGGAATCAAGGTAGTGTTATATGTCAGAAGTTATGCTAGGTGTTTTTGTTTAAAGTTTGATTCGATATTAAATGTTGAATTAACATATGAAATGATATTATATTATTTGAAAATTAATTAAATATTATAATTTAATGATTTTATATCTTTACTCCAAAGTTCATTTAATTCAAATTATGAGGGTTATAGGATCGAAGGGGCATTGAAAGATCCTTAGGTTAATAACCCTAAAGTGATTACATATATGATATACAGATGAAAAGAATGTCATAGATAACTTAATAATCTATATTTAATGATTATAATTAGTATAATAGTTTATTTTAATAGGGGAGTTAAGTATTAAGGTATTTGATAAACTTGTCAAAGATGCAAAACTGGTTCACCTAGGAGATTAAACTAACTTATTGAAATAAATAGAAGATGAAATAATAACCTAATGTATCTTATTAAATTTAATGAACATAATATTTTGAAATTATAAGTAGTCAAGAAAGGTTGAATTGATAAAAAATTAAAGTTTATTCAACTCGAACTCTGTGTTCCTATAACACATTGACTTAAGTTTTCCAAACCCATGTAGTATGGTTAAAATGTTAAACTCTACATCTTATTGAAAAACAACTAAAGCTGACTTTTAATTTTTTTTAAACTTTCCATAACCTATTCAATATAGCATGTTTTAACATAGTGGATTAATTAACACTAAAAAAAAATTATGTGTGTTTTTACCTTGATATTTTGGGCATGAGACTTTTCCTCTTTCTCCTTTTTTATTTTCTTTATGCATTAATAATTCTCATCCATACTCCATAGTCTCATTAAGTACACTCTAAGTATCACTTACTAATAGTCTTACAACATTCTAAGTCTGATTTTGAATTCATATCTATGGACTTTAACCATTATTTTAATGTTTACATTGTCTAGTTCTATAGATATCTCCATAAGTGATCTCTCCATAACACCTCTATCCAATTTTAACATTGTTCTCCATTTGATATCAAATAGCTTGTAAATATATCTAGGTAAAATTCCATAAAGTTTACTTGGAGTCTTGTATAATTTATGTAAGCTCCATATTACTGCTCCTTCAATCTCATTTTTGTCCTCTTCACTCCATAACTCATAGTATCCTAATGCATCCTCTGATCTACTATTCTTCTTTATATCTTTGACTATAAGTTCTAATTCATGATCTACATCCTTGTTATTTTCATTATATTACTCTTCTTTCTTCTCAGGTTTAGCTTTTACTACAACTTCTTGTCATCAGTTTCTTCTTGTTTGTTCTTCCCTTTCTTGGATACTCTTTTCTTTTGTGGTCCATGTTCTTTTTCTTTTCCTTTTCTTTATAGGTTTTTTATTTTGAAGGTGATTCCTGTGTTTCTTCTTCACTAGTCAACTCAATAGTAGTTGATTACTTAGGTTCTTCAATGGAAATAGCTATTTTTCTTGGCTCTGTACTACCAAGATTTTCTTCCAACATGCTCATCGTTCTTCTTGACTTCCTTTGAATCATAGGTTTCTTTTGTTTGACTTTCATCTTTGAGAATGTATCTTCACAAGTTTTAAACCTTGGTGTTGTAATACCTATAGGTGTAGAAAATAATTCATTATCACAAGTTCTTATTATGTCCTCATCTACTTCATAACCCATAGAAGGTAACTATATTTTTCTAGGTCAAACTTCTTGTAAGGTAAAAGTATCAGTGCCAACTAGAAAACATGTCTTCTTTATACTTCTCAACCACATTAGGACTAATTCTCTCTTTTTTCTATATTTTAGATTGAAAATATTAAGAATATCCCCACATAACACTAGGAAAATTATCTCCAAGCACTCTAATGTTTTTTTTTTTTTTCACCATAATTGGTTTAGCTTTTGACCACTTAACAACACCTTTCCTTGGAAATAAAATTTTCAAGTAGAATATTATACATACCAAGATCTCTGCACCCTTAAGTGATTTCTTCTTCTCCTTCTTCACTTTATCTCTTTTTGAAAATAGTTAGGTCCTCAACAATTCACACAAACCATAAACCATATCTTCTTTCACCATTTTGTAAGACACATGAATGACTCCACCAAAAATACTATTCAATATGATAGATTGATAAAATCTATAGCCTATTACCATAGCTAGATATCTCACCTCTTTATCTTCAATGCTACTAAATCTTATGGCTCAGGAATCAAATTTGGCTTTGGTTAAGTGTGCAACCAAATTTGCAATTATCGTTCTTGGGGTAGGTAATTCATAGGTTGTGCACAATCTAGTTATTGTGTATAATCTCTTTGGTAATCTTGTGTGGTATTTACAACCAAAAAATTTATTTGCAAAGTCTAATGAGAACATATTTAACCCATTTATTCTGAAAAACATCTGGCATGTCAACTACATACATGGAATCTTTCACATCCAAGTGCTTGTGTTCATTTCTCAATTTGTTATTAAAAAATTAATCTCTAAATACTTTGTTGATTTATTCTACTCCTAATTCTTTAATATTGGAATAGATATAGGACCAAATATCTTCCTCTAATAATACTCTAGGAGGTATCAAGGATAGGGACCTTGTCATATCAATCTTGCTCACCTTCATTGGATGTATCTTGAATACTGGATGAGCCTCCTCAATTATATTGATATGAATAGGAGTATCTATTGGAAATTTTTTCAACACTTCCCTCAATATTTGTGAGAAGGGCTTAATTGCCTCTTGTATACTATAAGTTGAGTGGTTGTATCTAACATTGATAGATCGGTCTTTTGGTGCCATGAAACCCCACTCTAACAAGTGGTATCAAAGCTTGTTCATAAGTTTGAATCCTCAAACCCTCAAGTAACACAAAGGAAGAGATTGTTAGAAAAAAATTCAACTCTTACCTTAGGATTCTTGAAAAGGGCTTAACCATGTCCTATGCACTACAAGCTGAGTGGTTGTTTCAGACATTGGCAACTCGGTCTTTTGGTGCAATGAAAACCCCATTCTAATAGTATCATTTTTTGTTCCATGATTCACTCTACATATGAAATCTTAACTTTGTTACTCTTTACAAACATGCTTCAAGTTTTTTCAGTTATCACCTATTGTAGATAAATCCTTCCTTCTAGTTTGCACTTCATACTTATTACTATGAATTGATCATAGTTGTTGTAATAAATATCTTCTCAAGGGTATTCATATATACCAATATGAAAAATGGACTTAGATTTCCCTTATTTATTCTAAAAAGTAGTTTTTCACCTCTTCCAATGGTTAATACTACTTTTCATCAGTTGCTACCATTATTTATTATAACCTATTATTTTACTAGTGAATGTATTAACCTTTCTATATTGTCACTTATAATTTCTTATCACCTTGATAACTTATTTCACTACGGTCTAGACATCTCATTACATAGTTTAATGTATATTTACATGACCATACATACACCTCTAGGGGATTGATTATTGATGTTATTTTAAATACTCCCCCTAAGTCAAATATAGACTTAGTTTTATGTAGAATCCATCACATCTAAGGTTGGTGGCTCTTGATTTGTTGTTTTGACCTCTTCATTGGTTCCTTCTCTATTTGTCTACATCTCACTCATTTCATCTCCCACTCCCTCCACATCAAAAAATCTCTTTCCTTTATTATTCATTGACCAATTGCATGACCTATTATTAAGCCTATAGTCTCTTGTAAGATGTCCAATCTTGTGACATAAAAAGCATGCCATACCAATTAAATTTCAATTACCAAAATTACCTCGTGGTGTTCTCATTGTATAATTGATAGGCATATGTCCATAATGGCCACATACTAAACATATAACATCAAATGATCATTCTCTTGTAAGTGTTATCATTGGTTTGACTGGGCATTGAGAAACCTATGCTCTTGATCTACAATCTTCATCTTTATGAGAATACTTGTTGTATGCATAATAGTGACCATAAATTCTACTTCCACTAGATCTAATTCTTATACTAGATCTACATTAATTTTCTAAGTGACCAAACTTATTACATAATTAAGGCTTAGTAATCACCAATTTTGTTCTACAAGAATTAGGAATATGACCAAATTTACCAAAATTGAAATATATAGGTTTATTTGGTTTGTTACTAATAAAGTCAACATGTACTTCAAATCTTGTTGAGTCTCTTTTGGCTTCAATGATTCTCTAGGTTCAAATGTACTTCATGTAGCATATCCAAGACTTGATATGTCCCTGTATCCCCTCTTTCTATTCAAATGTTCATCAATATTTTGTGAGATCTCATTATAGCTTCTCATAATTTGATTAATTTCTTTCTCAATCTTCAATTCCCAATTCAACTTGTTTATCTTGCCTTATCTTGTCAAGTTCTTCCTTTAATTCCTTTAGTGCATTTTTAGCAACCTTCTTTGTATCATTAACATGTTCCTTTCCATATTTTGCAACCCTTTTCCCTTCAATAACTTCACCTACATTCAAAACTTGTCCTTCAAGATCTTTCTTTATATTTTTTACCTTTTCTTTCAACTTCTCATTTTTCTCCATCAGTTTTGTAATGGCTTCCTCAGATTCCTCGAACATGACTTCTTGAGACAACTATTTTATGTAATCCTAGATTTAATTTAGCCCATCAGTTAGCTCTCTTCATTTGGAAATTGATTTCTTTAGTTTCTCTTGTAATTCATGGATCATTTGCAACCATTCTTTAAGTTTCTTGCCATACATAAGTATTTCCATACTAATTTTATGGATCCTTTCCTTTAACAGTTAAGCTTATCTCTTTGAGAACCCATGATATGATATTAATTATTTTTATGAAGTATCACTAAGAGAGGGATATGTGGGTGGGGTGGGGTTGAATTATCATAATAGGTAAATTATAATATCAAATTATTGATCTAATAATGTCAAACTTTACATTTAAAACACATATCAAATAACTGCTAAAATGAAATGAAGTAAATGTACCAATCAACCACATAAGAAATTTTTTTTTGGTATCATAGAGAACCTTGTTATAGGTTAAAAAGTATAGTGTGGATGATACTTACAAGACTTCCAGTGCAATAAAAAGGTTTTCATGTTAGGAGTGACAAGTACCCTTTCTAGAGTTTCACCCTATTAGGAATGACCTATATATTGGTAGGATTATAAAAAATATATGTTATAATCCACCTCATTAGAGGATTTATAAATCCTTCTAATATTCCACCCTATTTAAGGATTTACTCATAGAGATTGATTACGATCCACCTAATCAAAGGATTGCCCTGGCTACAACTGTTGGGAAATAACAAGTTGAACGATCTATCTGCAACACTACTTTCTTGTCATATCCTTTATGATCTAATCACTTAGTAGATTCCATATACTCAATATTTTATTGGAAATATGACCACATTCTCTATAGACACATAAATTATCACTGCAATTTTCTCTCTCCAATTACTTCTCTTCAAATAACAACATATATATGCTATGTCCAATTTTCTTCTTAATCTTTAGAATCTTTGGAAATTAAAAACTTTCCATGCTCTCAACTTGTTAAATTCACATATCCATATGTGACTTATACATTTTTATCACCTTCTTAATTAACATTAGGTTTTCTTGTGAGATTCCCTAGAATATTCAAACCACATTTGACCTCCACAATATTGTTTTCAAATTCTCTCATCATTCTTACTTCTATATCATAACTAAAAAATCATAACTTCTCTCTTTGATTATTGAAATATCATTAATACTTATGTTTTGAATACATAAATCATAGTGATAAAAATATATGATAATCTATCACAAGTAAATCAAGAACATACTCCACAATCATATTCTGACATATAGAATCCTACTCATTGTTAACATTTAGTGTTTCTATCATAACATTAGTCTATATAGACATCATAAAATCTTCTCCTATGCCACTCTACATTTTATGTATTTCCTCATGATCACCATCAAATTATTTACTTTTTCATCACTCTTGTATATTTGTTATGCCCCTTAGACATTATCTTCTTAATGATTGCTTGTGTTGTCTCACTAATTAGTAATGAAAACCAAATGCATTACTATATCTGAGTTCAGTTCTTAGTTTATTGAACTTCTCATGTCAATTCAAAAATTAGTAGAAGCAAATCCTACCTATTAAAATTTTAAATCCCACTACATTAATTTTTCACCAACCAAACACCACAAAAAATGTTTGGCCTTTCATATTTGGATAGTATGCTGAAATAAAAGTAAAATATATGCATAAGTTTTTCCACAATAAATGCCCAAAATAGCCAAAAGACTTGTAAATATGAAATAATACTTTTAGGTAAACTATGCAACCAATCTACCTCTTTAAATACTAAATTGGCAATGTGGGAAGAAAAATTAGCATTTTGACAACAAATAAATGAACCATTTTAGAAAACCTATTAACTATTACAAAATGAATCATTACCCCTCAATGCTTTGAGGAATCCTCAAACTAAAACTAAAATTATTACATTCCCATCATCCCTCTAGTATTTGTAATGACTAATACAACCTTATATTTTTCTTCACTCCCCTTTCCTTCTAATATAATCCATATCCTTGAGCCATTTTCTTCATATCAATGCTCATCCCTAGCTAGAAATAACTCTCACTCAATAAATATATTATTTTGTTAATGCATAAACATCCACCTAATGCATCACCATTTCTCCCTTTTCATCAAATTATTCATAACGAAAATTTGTGGGATGTACATCCCCTTTCTTCTATAAAAAAATTGATTTTGAATAAACCACACTAGTCATTGACTTTGATTTACTTTAATTAGATTCTAGCACATTATCTATATTTCTTTGAAATCTAGACCTTATTCATATAATTCATTCAAAAAATCAAATCCAATAAAGTTCACTTTCATCTCATTTAATAATGATCTTATTCTACCTCCTGCATTAGTAACTCCATTGTATTTATAACTTCATTTTTTTTTCTAAATTTTTCTTTTTGAAAGAATTTAATAATCCACTTCATATGGATCTAGTTCATATTATCTTAGATATTAATTAATCATAAAGTATGATGATATGTATACAACATGAACTCTTTTGGTAACAGATAGTGTCTTTTCTTCTTGAGTGCTTGCACAATTGCATAAAATTGTTGATCAAGTAAAAAATAGTCCCTTTTGCTTCATTGAATTTATCCCTAAGATATTGTATTGGTCTATCTTAACTAGGAAATTTTATTACTATGATACTCTTGTCCTATTACTATTGTATGACATTACAATTCTTTCAAAGTATGACCTAACACACTTTTCCACATTTTCAAAATGTCTATTTTTTCTTCTAGAATACAAAAGTCTTCTCTGTTATTGTTGTACACTTGAATTATTTCCTTACTTCCCTATTATTTCTATTATGGGGATTATATATAGGTTCCTAAATTCTTTATGAATTATTTATATAAGATTTTGAAACCATGAAAACTCTAGGATTGAAATATAATTTTATGAAATAACCAATGATTAAAGAACTCCCCCTTTTTAGGGTCCATTTTCAACCTTTATTTGAAAATAAAAAATCCCATAAAAAATACTTTTTTCATAGAAGTAATTTTTTTAGACATGTTCACCATGTTGATCTCTAACCCCAAGGTTCATATTAGTGTTTAACACTTGGTCATTTCCAAGGCAGCATTGGTCAGTCATCACTACAATTGAGCCATCCAGAGAAGTCAAGCTACAAAGGAATTGGTTATATATCATTACATGTCAAGAAAGTCAAAGGTTTCTAAGCACCCCAATAGAGACTGAGCCAACATACATATTGTACAACATATTAGAGAGTGAGAATTTGAAAATTAATTAATGCAAAGTGAATCAATATATGTTGAGTATATAGAAGTTGAGAGACAACATGAGTGTTAGTTATGACTGAGCATCAAAACATCCAAGTTCTGAGTAAACTAGTTTTGACATATGAGTTTGTAATGGAATAAACACCTATGTAAATAATTTTATTCAAGTTCTACATGAAATTTAAAGATTTTAGAGATAGTTAAGTAGAATATTGCACATTTTTCTAGAAGACATTAATCCTAAGAAAAGAAGATCCACCAATTAGAAAATTAGAAGGGTAAAATGGAAAAATGATGAAATATGGATCGTTGATTAAGATCTAGAGCTTTCTATGATTATCCATTTAAGAAGGTTCCTAACCCTATGATTAGTGTGTGAATGGAAGGAAGTGTAAATGAGTGAACTTATAACTTAGAACATAGGAAGAAAGGGTAATTTTGAAAGGAGATCAGGTAGAGTAACTGTTGGGCATTCATTTTGCATGAGGTCAATGGCAGGAATCCATAGTGTAATTCCTCTCTTGAAAAGAAAATCTTTTTAAGGATCCACTCCAAGGTTTAGTGTTTATCTTGCGATAAACCAAAATCTACTCAGTAGAAGATAAATGTGAATGTTCACGAGGAGGCCTTTGCTAGTTCCAAAAACTCTTTTACCTTGGAATCAAGTAAAATCTGTTCACTGTCTCAAAATATCACACCAAAAGAACAATATTTTTGTATTTTTTGTTTTTCAATGAATGCAACTCTAACAATGTAGCTAGTATGAGGTCCTATTCTAACAGGGGGGTTAGCAAAGAAAATAACAAAATTGAAAGCAAATAACATGAAATCAAATAACTTGAAATTGAAATTTCTAAACAGACATAAGCTACAAAACACAACATGCTGTGAGTTAAACCTTCGAAGAAATCGGTAGGAAACCAATGAAAACAGGAGCAACACTTCCTAGAATCCATTGATGCAATTGTCGGTGAGAATCTTTAACAAATCAGATGATGTTTCACTCTTCATCAAATTGCAAGGCCTTGAAAAGTGCACTCATGCAAGACAAAAAGTTATGTAGACACAATCAAGTGATTTCTTTTCAAGCTCGTTACGTCAACAAAATTCATATATCTGTAGCAAAGACCAAAACTAAAAGATCGCACAACTAGAAACAACACAATAAACCTTTGGCTCAATCAAAATCTCATGAATAAATCCACAAAACAATGACACATTCAGACAAGAATAACTACACTCCGAATGCTAGCACCAAAAGCATAATTTTATTGCATAATAACGGCAGCCCCTTTTTACATTTTACAATGGGGTATTTATAAGAAATCGTCTCCTCAATTTGTGTTGAGAGTGAGAGATATCTTGATACAATAAAATGCTTTTAAAACATTTAAATAAATTAAATATATAAAAACTGACAACCTAACTGGTGCTTAGAGGGACTCCATCCATATTTTATTCATTAATTGGATGCATGAGTCCTTTACATGTCAAAAATAATGAAAGCATGAGAGAGAAAGTAGGAGGAAGCCATCAGTTGAAGTGGAAGTGTATGGAGACACCAAAAATAGAAGCTGGCCCTTCACTAGGCATGTGTCAGAGTTAACTTGCCATCAAAATGTGCTCCCAATGCATGGAAAGTGATATTTTTGAAACTGGCAATCAATTGTTGGCGCACCTCTGAATTACAGAGCTACATGAAAATGTGGAGCTGCAGACCTATGGAGCTATGTACCTGCAAAGCTACGGATCTGCAGACCTGCGGATCTGCGGACCTGCGGAGCTCAATTTGCAAAAAAATCAAAGTTCTCAATTTTGCAAATGGTTTCTAGGTTTTGCTCAAATGAAGTTTTAGATCACTTTTTGTATATGCTCCATGCCCCTTTTTGATGATTTACACCCTCTTTATAGCCAATTACTTTCATAAACTTGCACTCCCTCTACTTCTTCAATCAAAAAATCTTAAGGCACCTATATTGAATCTTGTCCCCAATAGCTGCATAAGATGAGGAACCTGATTTGCTTTACGTGTCCAACTCTGTATCTTTGACCTTTGTCTTCTCTCCACTTGTCCAATCCTTCTCAGTGAGAAACCATGTGATCTAGATTATCCAAGACAATCAAATGTTTGCAACTTTTCATATTTTTTCACAAATTTTCTAGGCATTTTTAAATGACCTTTTTGGAGGTCTTTTGCTCAAAATTTCAAGTTGAAACTTTCATCGGTCCCTAAAATTGGGCAGCCAAAGGCTCACTATTTTATGGACTAAAATTAGATCTTCAGTTCTTCTTTCCAACGGTGTAAGAGGTTCTGAATTCTGAGGCTTGAGTCAAAAGTTATGACCTCGACAAGTTGAGGATGCCATTTTTACCTACAAAAGAAGAAAACATTAGTCTATAGAGTTAACAATGCATAGCAAAAACACACTAGCCATTCAAACAAAACTAGAGGTGAATCTTGAAATCTGGCTAAGTCTAAAATCTTGAAGCCTTGAAATCTGGCTAAGTCTGAAATCCTGAAGCCTTGAAATTTGACTAAGTCTGGATTTCTGAAGCCCTAAAATTTGACTAAGTCTAGATTTTTGAAGCCCTGAAATTTCCTAGAATCTTTACCTTATCTCCAGGAGGTCTGAAACCTATCTCAAAAGATTCATCAACTTATACTTAAATGATATATTTTAAACCCCTTTTATGACTATTCGAAAAAAACTAAAGGTGAAAAAATAGCTTGACGTGATTGCGCATGAGGCACCTTTGGTCATGTGCATGCGCTTTGGGCGCGCGGCCCTTCTCGGTGGTGCATGCACCCTTCTCTTGGAAATGCTCCTCTTTGCGATGCATGCAGCCTTTACGCGTGCACGTGTTGCCCTTTGGCAGCATGCGTGGTCTTTATGGGTGCGCGGCCTTTACGCACACATGCGCTACCCTTTAGCGGCACGCATAGCCTTTATGGGCGCGTGCGCTCCTCTTGGCAATGCGCACAACCTTTAGGGGCGCGTGAGCGCTTGGTCAGTAGTGCAATTGATTTATTTATTTATTTTAAAAAATTTTTAATTAAATTTTTTTTTTTAATGGTTTTTTGTGTTTTTTCAATTTTTGATTTTTTGTGATTTTTGCACTTTAAACAAAAATTCTTCTCTTGACTCTCGAATTGTGAGTTTGAGAGTAAAAAAAAGTAGGGGGTCCCCATTCCTAGTGAGGAATGGGGCATGTGTTGTGGACACCACAACAGTAACTAGAGTAGTGAAGGACATAACATAACATATTAGATAAGGAGATCAATTTAGATATTGACAAGAGGAGATTTGCAAACAAATTTTAGAGTAAATTGAAGGATAATATTTTGAATTAGTTTTGACAAATTGAATCATAGAAAATTAATAGAGTACGTACTTCATTGTAAGTGTAAAATCCTTTAATCAAGGTAAGACCTAATAGTCTTGTAAATATTTTAATAGAGCAGACCCTTCATAGGGTAGATAATTAGATATGATCAAATTGTAGCCCTAATAGGTGAACTTTCTTGTTGCAATAGTAAATATTTGTGGGTTTCATCCCCACCCTAACTTTACCTTCATCTTGAAGTGTTTATGGGTTATCAATTTTTTTTGGGTTATCAAATTTTTTGTGTTATGTGTTATGATTTCATTTATGTAATGCTTAGA
Organism: Cupressus sempervirens; assembly: GCA_028749045.1. NCBI lineage: Eukaryota > Viridiplantae > Streptophyta > Pinopsida > Cupressales > Cupressaceae > Cupressus > Cupressus sempervirens. The sequence continues at coordinate 421,067,803 of CM053789.1, read as the reverse complement.
TAGATTTTATTTTAATATTACAAGTTTATGATTATATGGTATGATATCTAAGATTTGAGATGGTTTAAGTGTGAATACAATTAATTTTTTTATTACTGAAATTTTTTTTAGATCCTGATTCACCCCCCTCTCAGTATCTTGTTTCCCAATAAGACTTTCAACAATTGGTATTAGAGCATAGTTCTCTTGAAAGAAGTCTAATAGTTTGAGAGTACATATCTTGGAAATGGAGGAATGCAAATTGGGAAAGATAATTGAGAACTAGATGATTGAAATCCATATCATACTACATCAACTTGAAGGAGTAAAATAAGAGTTAAGGAAAGCCTTAATGAAAAGAAAATATATGGAAATAAATAGAATGCCACACTCTATAAGGAAGTTGATGTCAAAGAATTGATTAACAATGGAAATACTATTGATAGTGATGCAACAATAGAAGATATATTAGAGAAGAACAACATTTTAAATAAAGATGTTAGAGAACTCAAAAGAGAATAGAAGAATCAATTAGTAAGACTATGTGAATTGACTAAACAAAAAAAAAAAGCTAAAGAAGACAAGCTCATGGATAAAGAAGACAAAAGAAATATAACTACTAGAATTGAAGAAATATCATTTGATGCATAGAAGCTTACAAAAAATTAGCTAGAAATGGTGAATTGGTTATTGCTTATAAATCAAGAGTTGAAAAAAAAAGGAAACAAAGATAAAAAATTTGAGATCATAGAATGATTAACTAAAGAATGATTTGAGATAAAAGAAAGAACTACTAGAAAAAAATAAACAAACCAAGTGAAGCTATCAGATATTTTGAATAATTTATGAGATCATCAAGATCATCCAGTGATACTTCTGGTCTAGGACATATCAAGCACTCTTCGTCTATTGAAGTGAAAGAGTCACCAAAGACTAGAGAGCAAAGAAATTCAAAATCCAAAGGCAAACCTACTTGTCATCCTTATGGTAAACTTGGGCATACAACCAACATTTGCAGAAGTAAGAATGGTATGCAAAACCCTAAATCTAATTTTATTGGTAACTATTTTAATTGCAAGAAAAAGGATACCAAGCACATGAATGTAGGTCAAAGACAAGTTATGCATGTATTACACCTAGATTTGAAGGACATTGTTACAACTATCAAAAATATAGATATAAAGCTCTAGAATGCAAATCCAAATCAACATTCAACTGAACATATAAATGGAAAATACATGCACCTAAGAAAGGTAACTCTTAAAATTGGGGTTACAACACAAGGTATAATTATCATTATTGTGGAGAATCTAGGTACATTCCAAAGAATTGTATTAGGATACATTTTATAAGTAATTAAAAGAAATGATTAAATGGAAATCTAGTTTGTTTCAGTTGTCTTAAGGTTGGACACATTAGTAAGAACCACAAGACTCGAGCATCAACACCAAACAATGAGTACAAAAATAGAATAGACAAAGTTGAGATTAAACAATCATGGAAACAAGTAGTAGAAGCTGGAAGTAGTGGATCAAGCAAGGTTGAGATCATCAATCCAATGAATTAGGTGATCACACCATATTCAACTAAGCAAAGAAGGTATGCAATATAATATATACTTAAATGTTATATCATAATTTAGTTCCTAACAAGAAATGTGATTAAAATTCCATATCAACATGACTCAAGATGCATCAATACATATCTAAGAGAATAATTGAGTAATAGAATAAGTTACATTGTTAAGTGTCCAGGATTAGTAATATTGTTTGTATTGACCAAGTATTGCAATATAGATCAATAGCTTACATTGACCGAGAAAATGTATTGACCAAACAAAATGGTATTGATTGAGCAAGGTGAAGGTAAATGACTATTTGAATGAAAAGAAGTGTGAACATAAATTGTGAAGATTGAGAGTACCAAGAAGAGTATAAATGTATTTATTATAGACCTAAAAGACAATATTGAAGGTATATATTAAATTTCGTTACTCATTTTCATTTTAATAAGAGATTTTTAGTGCAAAATAAATTCAAAGGCAATTAAGGTGATTTAAATGTTATAACAATAAAATCATAGCATATCGTTGGAAAAACTAAAAGATCATAGTAAGTAAAGTTTTAGTGTCGAGTTAAGTTATTTTTGAAGTTGTTGAAGAAAATTTGTTCAAAACCCTAGTTTGGAAATGAAACCCTCTACATTTTGTGTCTACTAAAAGAATATGATGAATGATCAGTGTCCACCAAGATTCAAGGAGTACCCTATCATTACATTGAATCATGGTGAGTTTGGTGCCCTATCATCAATTCCACCTAGTTTATTGATGATTCACAATGTAAGATTGTGTCATATGTGCAAAGTGGCAAAAGTTGGAGATTATAAAACTTGAGTATCATATGATAAACTATGTGACAATGGAGTATTAATATATGTGAATAAAAATGTTGTCGAGAAAGGAGTCACCCATGCCCTAGTATTTCCAAAGGTTTTAAAGGTTGAATGGATAAAGATTGTGTTGAGCCAAAGTTCATGACATGAAAATTTGGTTAGAAGGTTGACCAATCAAGATTAACAAGGAAACCATGCATTGAGTTATAGGTTATCCTACTTTGGATAGACCAACAATGATGAGAAGTATCGCAAGGGATGTTGTCAAAAAAAAAATGAAGGAAAAATGGAACAATTGTGAAATGTCAATTGATGGTATTAATCATCTTGTTATTAAATTTGAAGTATGTGTGATTGTACAAAAATTCTATTAGTTGAGTTGACTAAATAGTGTACCTTACATTTTAGTGGACCTAGGATAAAATATTGTATAGAAAGATAATAGTTATGATCTTGGAGTGATAAGGAAAGTGAAGAATACTTCATGCAAGTTTGGATCCTTACTTGTCTATATTTTTTTTCTATGTACAAAACATGTTCCCCACCACTAACACAGTTTCATGGGACATGAACAAACTGATAATTAAGAAAATAAGTGATTTGATCAATCAATTGGAAGAAAATATTGAAGCTATAATGGATAATTAATTTGAAGAATTCAAGAATAAGATGAAGAACATGATGACGATACCTAAGTCAATAGTAGATAATTATTATGATGATATATGTTTTATTGTAGATCTAGATTTCATCTATGCATAGGTAGTACTACCAAGGGTTGCATGGCTAAGGCCAATACAATAGGAAGTTAATATCGATAAAGTTGCATCATTAGTGATAACACTATTATCTAAAGAGATTGACACAAATGCCAAGACATTTGGTACTTATGACACAACCAAGATTAAGATGATGATGTCAAAAAAAAAATCCCAAGATAGATGGGAAAAGAAATAAGATGATTAAATATCTTGAGGGAAAAATTGGTGAAGGTCAACTTCAAATAGCTGAAAGAAAAGGAGAGGATGAGGAATCTAAAGAAGAAGATGAAGCTAAAGAATTTAAAGGAAAAGAGCTAGTCAAATATGAGCCCAAGATAACTAAACAAAAGAAAGTAGTGGTCATTGATCCAAAGATAAAAGAGGATCTAAAGAAAAGTGTCAAGGAGGATGTTACACCACTAGAGCCAGAACAAAAAAAAAGAGTGATCACAAGATCAAAGTGATCAATCCCTTGCTACAAAAGAAAAAGAAAGCCCAAAAAAGAGGAAGCCAACCAAGACACCAAAGAAAAGCTTACCTAAGAGGTCAAGGAGAAAATTAGTTATGACAACTAATGAGGAGGAGGAAGAAAATGAAGAAAATGAGTCTAATGATCTAAGAAAACTTCAGATTCTACCTAGATTTACACCAATGGCTACTGATCAAGTATGTAAACAGATTATGGAATTGACTAGTTTTGTAGGTTTTAGGACAATTAATTATGATTCTTTAAATAAAGATGATCAAGTGAAGCTTGAAAAACATATGATGGAAATGTTGATAAAAATTAGATACACACCTATATAATTAGGTAAAGGCATTCCTAAAGATTTATTTACTAAAATAGATTCTCATTGGAAGTGGGCATTATCCACAGTAAGACAAATAAGGGAAACTAATCTAGTGTAGAGAATTCTTGATTTGGGAAGGATACATATGTCTATAGCCCTAATTTTTTTTATAAAAATATTTCTACCTAAAGAGAGGGCTTACAAAATTTTGAAGGATAAGTCTCATGAAGTAGAGAAAGACTATATTCTTATATGGAAGAAAGCATTGGGATTGCTTATTCCATTGATTGACAAAGAAGAAGAGAAAGATGGTAGAGATGTAATAGAGCTAAGAGAGAAAGATAAAGAAGAAGTTGCCAAGATAGTAGAAGAAATAAGGCAATTGGTTGAAGGGTGTGAACAAAAAGATGTTGTTACAATTGAGGACATTCTATGTTCATCTCCACTAGATTAGAACATGTTGATTGAGGAAGATTTGAAAAATGCTACAAAAAATGCTTTAGAGCTCTCCCTACCATGCACCAATCCAATTTTGTTATAAATATAGGATTATCCAAGGATTACCAGTCCAAAAGATGATGATTTTTAAGTCACATTAGTTATAGTTACTTCTGACATGAGTTCTGAGTAATAGGGAAAGGAAATAATTATGTTTCCATAATTCACTCATATCATAGTTCACCAAATAGATAAGAACAAGATAGAAGAAGAAAAAGGGATGCTAGAGATAGAGAAACCCAAAGAACAAGAGGTTATTCAAGATCTTATAAAATTGTTGAGTGCCATGCCAATAGAGCCAATAACTGTTACACCTGTACAACATGTTAGATCAAATCCACATGAGAAGACACCTAGATTGAGTGCAAGGGGGAAAAAACTACAAGTATGACTACATAATGATAATACCCCTCGATCATAGATAATGACACCCAAAGATGAAACACCAAAGGAGACAATGAATCTAAATGAGGTTATTACATTACCTATGTATACCTAAATAACATGACACTAGAATAGATGCAAGAATTGCAAACTTTGCTAAGTCATAAGACAAAGAAAGAACACTTGAGAAGAGAACACAAGAAGAATAAATTATTACATAATATCAAATATGGTTTTGGTTATGCTACTGAGATTCATGATGTTAATGAGAAACATCAAATTTTGGATCAACTAGTGTATATATTTGATAAGGTTCAAATAAAAGATATATAAACTAATGACAAAATAATGAGATGGTATAAAAAGAAATTTGAGCACAAAGTTTTGGAGAAAGTCTCAATAGAACTTGCAATTAGGTGGGTTCAGATTTCTATTCATACCACTTAGTTGGAAGAAATTTTGAAAGTTATTCATTCTTTCTATATGAAACTTTGTGATGTTGAGTTCTTCAGATTAGAGAATCAACATTCTATTGATATGATACATAAAGATATGAAGGCTTGTACCATTTCTTTGAGCAAGAATGCAAGTTCAAGCTCACCTTCATACAATAAGTTAACATTTGATTAGAAGAGATTAGCCAAGTTGATGGCTAGAGATAGTGACATAAGGAATAAATTGATTTATATTAAATTCATGCTTCTACCCCATTTGTATATAATTCAAAGGGAATTATTGGTAGCTTAGAATCTCACAAGGAAAGATCCACATATTTCAACAACATAGAGCCTAATTGATCTAGCTACTAAGCTCGAGATTTACATTCAAGTACTTAAATCAGCAAGAGACTGGTTGAATAAAGGACTTGAAAAAATCTTGGCCAGTCATCAAACATTTTTGGATAGATACAAGCTAAAACCTATAAACCCCAAGCCATAAGTAAAAAAAAGGGGGAAATATCTTTGTGACATAAATTAAGGGGGAATTGTACTTATGACTAGAACAAAGAGTCAACAAAGAGGGAAATATTATAACGATACAAAACAAGGGGGAAACCTCATCATGATAAAAAAAGTGGGAGATAGAGATTAGAAATAGAATTATCAAATGATTTAGCATCAAAGTTTAAAAACATGTATATATTAATAATAGAAATAAGCTTTGAAGACTGAGTTATAGTCTTAGGAGGAGTACTATTTTTGATTTTGTATGGATTATTAAGTCATGACAAAATTATTTTGCCACTAATGTCAAAGGGGTAGATTTGTTGATCTCTATGACCAAATTTCCTACTAGTGTCTAAGAGTTAGTCATTTCCAAGCTACCGTTGGTTAGTCATCATTACAACTAAACCATCTAGAGAAGGCCAAGCTACAAAGGACTTTTTTGTATATCAATACATGTTGAGCAAGTCAAAGGTTGCCAAGCACTCTAGTAGAGACTGAGTCAACATACATGTCGTATAACACAATAGAGATGGATTATTTGTAAATTTAACTAATGCTAAGATAATTAATGTATGCCAAGTGTATAAAAGCTGAATGAAATCATGAATTTTAGTTATGTTTGAGCATCAGAACATTCAAGTGCTGAGTAAACTGATATATGAGTTTGCAGTGACACAAACACCTATGTAAATCATTTTAGTCAACTTTTATATGACATTTAAAGATTGTAGAGATAGTTAAGGAGAAGATTATCCATTTTGTTTGAAGGCATTAATCCCAAGAAAAAAAATTAACCAATTAGAAAATTATAAGAGCAAAATGACAAACGGATAAAATATGGATAATTGATTAAGATCTAGAGAATTCTACAATTATCTATTTAAGAAGGGTTCTAAACCTAATATTAGTGTGTGAATGGAAGCACTGAAGGAGAAAACAATCTTAGCACATAGCAAGAAGGCTAAGCCTAAAAGGAGATTAAGAAAAAAAACTAGAGAAGTGAAGGAAAGATCAAAGCATATTAGATACATGTTGGGCAGTCATTTTACATGAGGTCAATGGAAAAAATCCATTGTGCAATTCTTCTCTTGAAAAGCTAATCTCTTTGGGATCAACTCCAAGGTTCAATATTTGTCTTGTAATGTACCAAAATTTGCTCAGTTGAAGATAAATGTGATTGTTCATGAGAAGGCCTTTTTTGGTTCTACTATGATCTAAGAATGAACTAAACCTATTTTTTGTCTAAAAATAACACACAAAAGAACAATATTTTTTTGTATTTTCTGGCTTTTTCAATGAATGCAATCTAATAGTGCAACTAAAATGAGTTCCTATTCTAATAAGGGGTTAGGAAAGGAAATAAAAAAACTAAAAGAAAATAACATAAAATTGAAATAACTTGAAATTGAAATCCTAAACGGAAATAAGCTACATAAAAAAAAAACATTGTGAGTTAAACTTTTGAAGAAATCAGTAGGAAACTAATGAAAATAGGAGCAATGCTTTCTTAAATCCACTGATGCAATCGTTGGTGAAAAAATTTAACAATCATATGATATTTCACCTTTCATAAAATTGCAAGGCCATGGAAAGTGTGCTCATGCAAGATAGAAGGCTACGTAGACACAATTTGATAATCTCTTCTCAAGCTCATTACGTTAGCTGAATTCATAAATCTATAGCAAACACCAGAACTAAAAGATGGCACAACTTGAAACAACACAATAAATCTTTGGCTGAATCACAATCTCATGAACAAAATTCACAAAACAATGACACATTTAGGCAAGAATGACTACATTGCAAATGCAAGCACCAAAAGCATAATTTTATTGCATAATAACAGTGGCCCTTGTTACATATTACATTGGGGTATTTATAAGAAATCATCTCCTTAATTTTTGTTGAGAGAGAGATATCTTCATGCAATAAAATTCTTTTAAAACATAAAAATAAACTAAATATATACAGACCAACAATTAATTTTGTGCTTAGAGGGACTCCATCCATATTTTATTCATTAATTGGATGCATGAGCCCTTTACATGTTAAAAATAGAGAAAGCATGAGAGAAAAAGTAGGAGGAAGCTCTCAGTAGAAGTAGAAGTGCATGGAGGCACCAAAAATAGAAGTTGGTCCTTCACTATGTGTGTGTCAAAGTTAAACTGCTATCAAAATGTGCTCCCAATGCATGGAAAGTGCTATTTTTTGAATTGGCAGTTAACTATCGGTGCACCTCTAAATTGTAGAGCTATGGAACTATGGAATTGCAAAGTTATAGACCTGGGAGTTGCATGAAAATGTGGAGCTGTGGACCTGCGGAGTTCGATAGGGTCAAAATCTCAAAATTTTACTAAGTGTCAAAATTGAAATTCTAGCATCTAAGTTTTGTTCTTCTTCATCCCAAAGCTATGTTTGGATGTTTTCCCTTGGATTTCTCTATCATCTTAGTAATTTTAGGTGCATCTGGAAGATCTAAAGCCTCATATTTATCCTTTACCTTCTATTTGTAGTTGTCCACCTTAGTTTGAGTCTCTGCAAAATCTCTGAGCTTGGTATCCAACTCTAACAATTATTCCTCTATCCTAAACGCTTGTCAGATGTCCTCATCATCAAAAAACTCTACAAAAATATTCTTTAAATTCTCCACTACTATCTCTATAGGAAACAACCTTTCTCTTTCTTCATCTTCAAAAATATCCAAGCATGCATCATTGTAGTGTACATGTCTTTCTGCTTCCAAAATTTTCTCTTGGCCTTGGTCCTTGAGCTGATGGATCTCCTCATGTAATGTCTCCATTACTTTATTGCTATCCACTATTTTCTCTATCCAATCATCAATCATGTCTAATTCTTCTTTGGTATATTCATCAATCAAAACCTGATATTTTTGGCCCTTTATGGCTTATAGAGTCTACAAATCCTTACTCTAGGCATGTACCTCATCCATGATACTAAAGTCCTACTACAAAATTGCTACAATCTTGTTCATGTTATCCTACATAGCATGTAGTAACTTTAGATTCCCTATGATAATGGTGACACCTGTATATGAGCAATGTTAGTATGCTAATAGAAACCAAATTTAAATAAAGCTTCTACAAACTAAACAAAATTCATAAACTTCAAGATAGACTAAGATGAGATCTCAATTGAAAATATGAGCCATTAATGGGCTCTCTCAATGAGAAGCTCTCTTGTTGAGTAGCTTTGTCTAAAAAGATAGGATGTATGCTCAATATGCTTCCAAAGGCTTCAATGGATGATTGTGGATTTTTGGTGTGGATAGATGGCTTTAGTATGGATTTGGCTCTCAAAATAGCATTATAACTTTACTTCATGGATTGTGTTATTTTGTAAAGGGGAAGGATCCAATTTATAGGAAAGAGGCTTGAGGGATTGAGGGCTAAGATGCAAGGATGGGAAAAAGCTTATGGAAGGCTCAGATTGCATGAGAGGAGAGCACATGGATTGTGCTTCCTTATAGACAATCAAGGAGTGACACATGTCACATGGTGAGAGGATGGAGGAAAGGGGAAGGATGAGTCAACAAAAGAGGCTCAAGAGATAAAATCTTCATAAAGACCCTCATAATGACTTGTAAGAGCAATAAAAGGGCTTGTAAGAGTCATTTATGACCTAGTGGACTTCATAAAGTTTTATGGTTGAGATATTTTGAGGGTGATGAGAGAAAATTCGACTTGGACTTGATTAGGAGGGTTCTAAGCTTGCTTAGGCTTGTGAAAATGATTAGAGGATGGATTAGGATGGTTTAGGATTAGCTTAGGGATAGGCAAGTGGATGGCATTTAATGAGGGTGGGTGAAGGAAGAGATATTTGTTAACTTTGGCTTGGGTTAGTAAGTTTTAACCCATGTTTAGGGAATGTGACAAGGTTAGGAGGGGATTAGGATTAGGTTTAAAGACATCTTCTAGAAGAGTCTAGATTTTGGATGAGGATAAAGACTTTCTAGAATAGTCTAAAATTTCCTAGGATGAGGATGAAGACTTTCTAGAAGAGTCTAGAATTTCTTAGGATGAGGATAAATTAGATTTTTAGGAAATAAATAAAGTTTTATTTATTTCAAGGGTTTGGGTTGAGGAGATATTTATTAAAACTTTTTTAATAAACATGAGGATTAATATTTAATTTTAATTAAATATTTTGAGTTGGGATTAGGGGTAGGAAATGATGGGATTAGCCTTTAATCAAAATTAAAGAAGGATTAGAAGATTTTGGAAGAGGTTATTGGTCATAAGGAAATTGGCCAACTTTTGGGAAAAAAATAAATTTTTTATTTATTTTAGGATTTTTGGTCAATTTATTAATTAAATAATTAATAAATAAGGAAATAATGTTTAAATAAGATTTAAACATTTTTGGGAGGGATTCCTTAATTAAATATTTTTAATTAAGATAAAAGGATTTAATGGCATAAAAATTAATTAATTAATTAATTAAATAATTAATTAATTAATAAATGATGATGTCATCGGGAATTTTTCAGAAAATAAAAATACTTTATTTTCTAAAGGATTTTTAGGTGTCTACATTTTGCCCCTCTTTGATGTGATGCCGCAAGTGGCATGACATCAAAGATAAGAAAATAAGATGCCCAAGGCTAGAGCAGAAGAGGAGAGAATGGACTATGAGATGCCCCCTCAAGAAGGCAACGGGGAGAGAAAGCGAGGCTTGGTGGCTTCTTGAAAAATACAAGAATCTGGGATGAGCAATGAGACTCAAATTGGCAAAGAGAAGGGGCTAAATTAGCTCAAACTCTCACTATGGGAGAATGATAAAGGAGAATCAGATGCACAAGAGGAAGCAAGCTTAAGACTTTAGGGAAGGTGGAGGATGAAGGAGCGAAGCGCTATAAAAAGGAATCCAGGATAGGGAGATGGATGAGGGGATTAAAAAGCTGATGCAACAGGATTTCAAAGAGTCAGATTGGTGGAAGATGGGTTTCAGAGATCCCTAGGACTAGGATTGTGGATCTCAAAAGATGAGGCTTGGTGGATTGATTTGGATTGGTGGATCCCTAAGACTAGGATTGTGGATCCCTAAAGCTAAGAGTGATGAGTGATTCAAAGAGATACTGATGCATAAGCTTGGGTAGGAGAGACAAATGTTGGATATGGATGGGGGATAATGGAGATGAAGGAAAACCATTGAAGCTTTTTGAGCGGGGGGATACTTCAAAGAGAAGTACCACCATGTAGTTGAGCACTAGATTTTCTATAGGACTATTGGTTAATTGCCAGGGTTACCAAGAACATCAAGGCCTTTTTACCAACCGTCCAGAGGATTGACAAACTAACTCAAAAAAAACACGCAAGGATTGCCCCAACATCACACATGAATCCTAGAGGAAGCAGCGTGGAAACGACATTGGAGAACCCACAAGCAGAAAAGAAAAACAAACGAAAGACCTGATCAAGACCTTATGCTCTAATTGCCCCATTCGCAGCATACCATGATATGGAAGATCGTGGCAACCTTGAGGAGGGAACAAGGAGATTTATTGGAAAAGATATTTCAAGACCCAATAGGGAAGAGTCCAAATAAAAAGAAAGCGAAAATCCAAAAGAGAACCGTTTGCCAACGAGATGGGTAGGACGAGGTACTAACTGACCAAGATCAGAAATGAGGAAAGCTATATCCTGCAAGGACCTATCGGAGAGCACCTAAGCTGATGGATTTGGATGAGTGATGCATCTGGCAAGCTGAACTAAGAAAGATAACACTTTGGTGACAGGAGATCTAGCTAAAGGATGCATTGGAATATCTAACCAAAGTGTGCGATGTGTGCAAGATGTTGACCAAGGACGAACTGACACAAAAGCTAGATAGATACAATGGTACTAAGCTAAAGAGGATGTACAAGCTGACAGACCAAGATATATACAAGTGAGCTAATCAAGATATGGTACAAGCTAACAGACCAAGATAGTTACAAGCAGGCAAAAGCTCAGGATGATAGGATAGCAAGATGGTTCGATGTTGTGCAAGATGCGAAAGCTAAGGGTGGGGTGATAGAAAAAGATATGGATTTGGCAGGATGCATCCAATGAAGATGAGAGATTTTGTGACCAAGGATAGCTAGAGGAGCAGGATGAGATGGCTGGATAGGATGGTAGATAGCTAGGATTATGATGGATATAAAGAGATGACATTGGGTTTGCATGAGGATAGCCTAGAGCTAGATACCAATGACAAGGGAGGATGGACAAGACAAGATCTCCAAGGAATATAGTGCCCCCAATCAGAAGATAACATGCAGAAGGAGGTCTTATGATGGATGTGATAGGATTGAAGCTAGGATGGAAAAAGCTGAAGGGGCTAGGGAGATGGATGATAGCTGAGATGATTGGCTGAAGCTGCATAAGATTAGTGGATGGTGTGAGATGGAAGCTAGAGGATGGAGGATAGGTGGATAGATTGGAAGATGGAGTTGGATGTCAAGAGATGACCAAAAGCATGAGGGTGATAGGCTAAGCTAGGGATGGCGGGATTACGCATGACGCTTGTTTGCCAAGTTTTCATCATGGTACTTGTCCAAGGTGCTTGAATTGCCAAGTTTTCACCAGTGGACGGCTTTTTTTTTTTTTTTTTTTTTTTTTTTTTTTTTTTTGACTTTGGACTTAGCTGGAATGATTTTGGCTTTCTTCAGCTATTTTGGCTTTTTTGAGATTTTTCACTGGCTGTTGGAATGTTCAATTTTGTTGCCAGTTGTTGGCACACCGGATGTGTGATTTATGCAATAGATTGGATTAGATGGGATTGATGGTAGGAGATGGAGGGATGAAAATGCTGGAAAGGAGCATGAGATGGGGATGCTTGCAAGAGAAACATTGGCACATGTTGGGACGGGTGTGAAAAGAGCATATGGGGGATAGATGGTAGATGCGGGCGTGATGGAGGATTTGTGGTGGCATTCTTGGGGATATAGGCACCCAAGATGGAGTTAGGAGATGGGGGACATGAGTCACTAGATGGGGGATTAGCAATGGTGGATGCCATTATGCATTGGGTTTCAACTTTTTTCTTGGGGATCCACATGGTTTTGGATTTTATTTTCATAGGCTTTTGCATTGTTTTGCATTCTTTGATTGGATTTTTCCTTTTTGGAGTATGTCTTTTAGAATAGACATATGATTGCCTCGGATGTGGATTTTTAGCTTTATGCATTTTGAAGTTGGCTTTCACATTGCTGTGGTAAGCTTTGGGAAGATGGTTAGGAGAAGCTTTGTAAGATGGAGAGGATATGAAAGAGCATGTAGGGGGATGATGATGGATGATGTGCCCTGATATGTGCCTTTTTTGATCTTGCATAGGAATGGATGGAATAGGATTTTTATGATGGCTAATAGGAGGATGGAGGATGGTAGATTTTGGGACATAGGGACCCAAAATGGATTTAGCGAATGAAGGGGGGATATGGTAGGTTGTTTTGAGTTGCAAATATGGTGGAGGGGGGATGACATAAGATTTCTTGAAGGAGTGATGGGAGGCTGGCATGGTGGGCTTGGAGATAGGCTTGGTTTGGGGGTGTGGTGTACCAATACCTTTAGATGGTGAGCCTTTGGATACATATCCAAGACCATGAAATCCTAGATTTTTTTGTGCAATAATAGGCTCTCTGATTCCTTGCTCTTGTGGTCCTAAACCTTGACCTTGATAATGCCATCGATTGAGCATTTGAACAAGCTGAGGAAACTTTTTGCTTGCAGAAAATGGTAGAAGTGATTTATTAGGTGTATTGTAATGGGGAGATACTGTTCTTAATTCTTCTGCTGAGAGAGGGCCACCGTGGATGAATGTAAGTGAACCAAGAGGGTAGATTATAGATGGTGGAATAGCTTGGATAGGTGGTAAGATGGAAGCATGGAGCGGGGGAGATGGAAGGATAGGATCTTGATGTAGCTGGTGGGATGACAAGATATCTTGTAGTGGAGGAGATATGGCTTGAGGTTTTGGAGATGGAGGAGATGGTGATTGCACTATGGATGGAAGACATGGTACGATGATATCTTCATTTATGCTTTGGGGGATGTCAACATGCTTTTGGGCAGGATCTTGATAGGATTGGTTTGGAGTGGATGGTGCGATAGGAGGTGCAGGGATGGATTCTTCAAAGGCAGTGGATGGATAGATGGGAGATTCAGTAGTGGAGATGGGTGAGTAGAAGATGGATGCATAAGGGTCATTACGAGAGATTTGGGAAATGCTTGGAGACGATGTGGATAGGATTTGGAGGTATTTGATAGGTGGTGGGATTTTGATGCTTGCGGGAAGTGGAAGGATTTTAAGCAATTTGATGGATGGTATGGGGATGATAGCTATGGGAGATGGAGGTGATATTATAGATGGGGAAGCTTCATCACTGACTACTTCACATGATTGGATTAGATGACATGGCTTATCGACTGTTGGAGGCAACTTTTCTTGTATTTCCTCTAGGAGATTCCTTGGAGACTCATGTGTCAAAGGTGGAGGTGGATTGACAGGAATAGCTAGTGTGATGGGGGTGGAATATTGGAAGCTTGGTTGATGGGGTGATGGAGGGGAAGCTGGAATATCAGATGGCATGACTAGATAGTTTGGAATAACTCTTGGATTTTGGGGGATGCTTGGGGGAATGTTTCTAAGGCTTTCAATATACCTGTCATAGTCAACAAGATTTTCATCATCATTGGAATAGGAGGTGGCGGGAGCAAGGACAATGCGACCAAACACATCATGATAGGATTGGTACTTCATGCTTTGATGATGAGTTTGATGGGGATGGGGTCTTTCATATGGATGAACACGGAAGCTCATGGTTGGATTTGGATTAAGCACAGATTTTGGATTGGCCGATGAAAGATTTCCTAGGGAGAGTCAAAGCTGTATGACAGACCTAAGGAGGATTGGCTGGAGATTTTTGTCTTTCTCGTGGGTGGAAGACTTCAAGGGTATGCTATCAAACAGTGAGAGTTTTGCTTTCCTATGTGTAGGATTCCTGGTGATTGTGTCAACTTAAGGATAGACTAGTGATCCTATGGCATGACACGAGATTGACCACTTGTGGATCCCAACCTTTAGCTCAAGGTGATGAGGGATACAAGTGACAAAGCTAGATTACCCTAGACAATGCTCTGTCAAAGGGATAACCTTGGTGAGATTGGTTGATTGGTAGGATTGATTGGATAGCAAAATCTAGCAAAGTGACAACAACTCTTTAAATGCTTGGGTGATTTTGGATTGGGTTGCTAGCTAGCTGGGGGGATGATTTGGATGGACTTTGGATTTGGGATTGTTCTAAGGCAAAGAACTAGATAGATTTGGTTGCAACGAGGGAGCTTGGATGATTTTCTGATAAGGTAGTGACTACACTAAGTATGCCTTGAGCTAGGAGATTTCTACTTTTCTGGGATTTCGACCAAAATTGGCAAACATTCATTCAAAAGCAGTGAACAAACAAGCAGACAAAAGTTTTGAGCAAGCACGTCAAATACACCAACATCCTAGGAAGCTTTCTACAAGGATGAAATTTGGTTTAGCTAGGGAGTCCTCGATATACACAAGGTACGTGAGGCCCAAATCTGTAGATGAAACCAAAAAGATGTCACACAGCCGAGAGGAGCGGTAACCCACTTCTCCTCTTTCACTTCTCAAGGGTATAAAGTTCCTTGAGGCTTAGCCCGAGTGACAAAATTTTGATCTCAAGAGAGGTGTCTTTGGATTCACCTCTCGATCTTTATACTCCGCCAGAACGCTGGAGTTGAGGTCGTCCCAAGGGGTGATGAAATCCCCAAGCAGGCCTCCTAAAAAGATAAGACAAGATTTTGGATCCTAATCTTATGCACCCAAGATGGCCTCGAAAGACGACAAGGGGAGAGAAGACTTGGATGATCTTGGGCTAAAAAACATGCTTGTTCTTTTACCAACTAACGCTTAAGTTTTCTGATCTAGACTTTGCAAGCACTCATGTTTAAGATACAATGTTTATTCCAACTTTGAAGCATTGACAAAAATAAAATTGATCGAAGAATGCAAACAAGAAGAAGAGTTAGGGTCAACAAGAAAGTAAACCCGTGCGCCCGGAGGCCCTCCACGTCAAGTATCGATTGATTTTTCTTTAAGGCATTCAAGATTGAGTGTGAGTTTATTTTAAGCCCAAAACAAAGATGTGTGAAACTCGATTACCAAGCACGCGCTCGGAGGCCCTCCATGTCAATAGTTGTTCAATTTTAGTGCCCAAACTTGAAGTGTGATCGATTTAATCTAGAGTTTTGATCATTTAAGAATTTTGATAAAGTTAAAGCAAAAATTCAAAGACCAAGTGAGTGAGTTAGATTGTGGAACATTTAACACCTTTTTCAAGTAGACCCATCCCCATAAATGGCACTGAGATTGCAACCAATGGTTAATATTTGATGGGTGATTAGAAAAGAGGTGAGTCCAAGGAACTACTCAAATTGATTTTTGCAAATTTGTATATTAACTTAACAAGGTTTCTTAAATGTCCAAAAATCAAACTTTACCTAGATTGCATGTGGAAAAGAGATTTGTTTTGTTCAATTTTAAAAGCTCCACATGAAGTGTTTGATATTGCAATGGTTAATTGATCCTTGGCATTCAAGATTGGATTTTTTGTTTTAATCATGCATTCAAGGAAAATTTGATTTTAATCCATGGCATTCAAGAGTGTGTTTAGCAACATGCATTCAAAGACAAGTGATTAAACATTCAAGTTTTTTTCTTTGAGCATTCAAGATTGAGATTTTGTGTGTTGTTTTAAGAACTTTGAAGTGCTTTGTTTTAACCTTAGATCATTCAAGATTTTTTTGGACTCAAAAGTGAAAATGACTCTTTGGACTTTGGTTTTCATTCAAGATTTTGTGTTCTAGTTTGCATATTTTAAGCTCAAAAATGATATTCCTAGATTGTTTTGATGCATGAAAATCCTAAGAAACATTCAAGATTTTGCAATAAGACATTTGTTTGGAACAAATAGCAAAGCTTTTAGGACAATTTTTGGCAACCATTTAGGACTCTTAGTTTTTATGAGATTTTTTAAAAGAACTTTAGTGTGCACTTAGTGTTGATTTTGAACCTTTTGAAATGGAAACTTGAAGTTCTTTTTAAATTCCCAAAAATGAAGTGTTCCTAATTTTGCATGAATGTATCTAAAACCTTGATGTTGCAAGGATGCAAATGATTAGATTGGTTTAGTTTCACTTGTTAAAAGATTTTTTCTTTTTTTTGCAAATTTTTAATTTTTCAATGGATTTAAGTATGATTTGGGGGTTCATTTTAAGCACTAAAAAGAAGTGTGTATGATTTTGTTTTCTTAAAAAAAAAAATGGCCAAGATCTCCCACAAGAAGAAGAAGAAGAAGTAGATGGAATAAGAAGAATATAGACAAGAAGAAGAAGAATAATTTCAAGTTCTTTGTCCACCTATAAGCTTGAAAAATCTGCAAACACTATGAGATAGATTATGAGTTCCTTTGTCTTCTTCATGCTCATGTGGACCTACAAAACCAATTTATACAATCCTACCAATCACAAAAACAAGAAAAATTAGCCAAAATCAGCAAATGACATACAAAACTTGACTAAAAAAGCTAATGAAGATGACCCATGCGGGGTCCCACCGGGCGTGCCAAAATGTATATGAGCAATGTTAGTATGCTAATAGAAACCAAATTTAAATAAAGCTTCTACAAACTAAACAAAATTCATAAACTTCAAGATAGACTAAGATGAGATCTCAATTGAAAATATGAGCCATTAATGGGCTCTCTCAATGAGAAGCTCTCTTGTTGAGTAGCTTTGTCTAAAAAGATAGGATGTATGCTCAATATGCTTCCAAAGGCTTCAATGGATGATTGTGGATTTTTGGTGTGGATAGATGGCTTTAGTATGGATTTGGCTCTCAAAATAGCATTATAACTTTACTTCATGGATTGTGTTATTTTGTAAAGGGGAAGGATCCAATTTATAGGAAAGAGGCTTGAGGGATTGAGGGCTAAGATGCAAGGATGGGAAAAAGCTTATGGAAGGCTCAGATTGCATGAGAGGAGAGCACATGGATTGTGCTTCCTTATAGACAATCAAGGAGTGACACATGTCACATGGTGAGAGGATGGAGGAAAGGGGAAGGATGAGTCAACAAAAGAGGCTCAAGAGATAAAATCTTCATAAAGACCCTCATAATGACTTGTAAGAGCAATAAAAGGGCTTGTAAGAGTCATTTATGACCTAGTGGACTTCATAAAGTTTTATGGTTGAGATATTTTGAGGGTGATGAGAGCAAATTCGACTTGGACTTGATTAGGAGGGTTCTAAGCTTGCTTAGGCTTGTGAAAATGATTAGAGGATGGATTAGGATGGTTTAGGATTAGCTTAGGGATAGGCAAGTGGATGGCATTTAATGAGGGTGGGTGAAGGAAGAGATATTTGTTAACTTTGGCTTGGGTTAGTAAGTTTTAACCCATGTTTAGGGAATGTGACAAGGTTAGGAGGGGATTAGGATTAGGTTTAAAGACATCTTCTAGAAGAGTCTAGATTTTGGATGAGGATAAAGACTTTCTAGAATAGTCTAAAATTTCCTAGGATGAGGATGAAGACTTTCTAGAAGAGTCTAGAATTTCTTAGGATGAGGATAAATTAGATTTTTAGGAAATAAATAAAGTTTTATTTATTTCAAGGGTTTGGGTTGAGGAGATATTTATTAAAACTTTTTTAATAAACATGAGGATTAATATGTAATTTTAATTAAATATTTTGAGTTGGGATTAGGGGTAGGAAATGATGGGATTAGCCTTTAATCAAAATTAAAGAAGGATTAGAAGATTTTGGAAGAGGTTATTGGTCATAAGGAAATTGGCCAACTTTTGGGAAAAAAATAAATTTTTAATTTATTTTAGGATTTTTGGTCAATTTATTAATTAAATAATTAATAAATAAGGAAATAATGTTTAAATAAGATTTAAACATTTTTGGGAGGGATTCCTTAATTAAATATTTTTAATTAAGATAAAAGGATTTAATGGCATAAAAATTAATTAATTAATTAATTAAATAATTAATTAATTAATAAATGATGATGTCATCGGGAATTTTTCAGAAAATAAAAATACTTTATTTTCTAAAGGATTTTTAGGTGTCTACAACACCTTTCTCCTTAAAACTTTCTTGTCGTTCCTAACAAGCTTTCAAAAAATGGGTCTAATTGTATACCTCCCCCTTCTCTATGTACAATATTCAAAGTATGCTCAGGGTGTTCAAGATCAAGAGGACCAACAAATTTGGCTAGATATCCCTTTAGGATCTCACCTTGCCTTTGAAGTGTTTGAAGTTCAATCTCATCTTCCTCTATGTGCCTAAGGACCTCTTTGAATCCATGGTCATCATTTGTTGGGCTGAATCCCATGTAGGCCTTCCGAACATAACATCCTTCATCTCATAATCTTTGAAGCTAATTCCTTCTGCATCTGTATCTTTAGGGGGAAGAGCCACTTCTATGAATAAATCCTAGTTCTACATGGTGGTGACAAATGCTAATGGTATCGCCTCATGTGGTGGAGACTCAAGTTTGTTCAAAATCTCTACAATATCAGAAATGTCATCATTTGATGCACTTAACTAAGGCTTAGCGCTTCTCATTATCTCCTTTTAGAACCATCTCAAGAAATGTTTTCCTACGAATTTAGATCTTGATGATGAAGGGATGTGTTCAACTACCTCTTTCACTTTATCACTTTTGCTTGGAGTCACCTCCTATTGTGAGAACTCCTCTTCTCTAGCCTTAGTTTTCGTAGATCTCGTAGCTTGCACCTTAGTTTCTTGGGAAGGTTTTTGTGCATATTCTACCATCTATCCCTCCTTTAATGCTTCATTAGTAGCCCTTGGCTCTGGTTGGTCTTGTGATGATGGTTCCTTTTGAACCTACTACTCTTCTAAACTCAGAGGTGGAGGAGTTACTAAACCCTTATCTACCACCGTAATCTATGGTGGAGAGGGAGGGGTGAGATCAGGAACCTATGTTTTTGGCAGCATCTGCATCTAGTTTTCTTGTTGGAGTTCACTTGTAGGGGTATCCCTAATCTTATCCCCTGTCAACTCTATACCTACAAGCATGAAATCAAAATCTAACATTGAGAAAACACCACCACTCTCTTCACTCTGCTCATTTACCCACTACTATACTTCATCTTCTGAAGAAGAGAGTTCTAATGGTTCTACTTGGGTGGATGGTAGGGTACCTGTCGCACTCTTTCTTCTTTCCAACTCTGTAGGTTTTGCTAACTGAGTTCTTCCCTATAGGGGCACTTGTTCCTCCTCCTCTTCTGATTCTATTTCTTCCTCATCTTCTTCTTCCTCTGGAATAGTTTTAGGAACAGATGGATTAGGTATTAGTCTTCTACTAATCCTTTTCCTTTTCTTCATCTTAATCTTGATCCTCTTATGTTTCTTGGAGATGGAAGGAGAAGGGGGCTCTTCTTGTATAGGAGGAATGAAGGCTTCTAAAATTTCTCCCTCTTTTGGTTGGCTTGGCACAACAGGAGGCAACTAAGGTTCATCCTAGATTTGAGTAACTCCAATTCCTTGGGACTCTTGTGAACTCTATTCTTGCTGCTAAGGGGACACATGTTCTATGCCTTATTCTATCTGAATCCTCTTAGGAGAGGTTCTCTTCCTCTTTCCCTTTCTCTCTACAGGGTGATAGTATCCAACTGGGCGATCAAATTGATAAACTGTCTTTGGCCTGATAGGAGACTGGAGCACAAAGCTAGGAATTGTGACTTTCCTTCCTTTACCCCTTTTTGGGAAAGCATGTGCATAGAAGATCACTGTATCTAGAATTGGATCAAGTGGAAAAGGTTTCTTGATCCAATTCTTGGTCATTTAGATGATATGCCTTGCTCAATGATTAATGTCATCTCCTTCTTCCATGTCAACATCTGCATTCAAAATAGGTCTTTCACTAATATTATCTACATTGAATAGGGGATCTAGTAATTCTTTAGAGTCTTTTAGCCTTATCTCATCAGGGATATTCAAATGGAGAGCCATTTTTGCTAGATACAAAGTCATCCTACAATAGTTCTTGATGTGGACATTGTAGTCATTTGTGGCGTTCATCCAATGATCTTCAATAGAATCCTCATGATGGAATTCCTTTCTTGCTAGGCTTTCCACTTTACCAACATTGTCAAAGTATGGCCAAGGAGAGTTGTATTCTTCAAGAGGATAGTTCTCCCATTCTCACTTGAAGGTCAGAATATCTTGTTTCTACTTCACCTAATACAGCCCAATGACCAATGGCCATCCTCAGCAAGGTCTCCATTGCCTCTTTATATTCTTATAGGCTAACTCAATTTTCCTAGAGATCTCCAAAATGACCAACTTGTTGCTTGGGTATATTAGAAGCTTCTTAGGATTGATGGATGCACCATCTACCCCCTAAATACATGAATGCCTTGAATTGGATGAAATAGGTTCTAAGAGACAAGATTTGTGCTTTGGTTTCATCAGATAAATTTTTCCCATAGTCACCCTCAATGAGTCATATGATAGAAAAGATGAACGCATCATTCACAATCCTATATTTCTTGCTCTGTGCTAAGAGCTTCTTCTTCACCAACTGAGGATAAACTATGTAAGGCCGGGCATTGGGGTCCTGCATACTACCTCTCACGTACAAACCATGATAGTTTGTTTCCCTTACTACAAGTAGGTACACTAGGTAAGAAGTCATGTAAAACTTCTTCTTGTCCTTCACCATCCTTAGTTTCTCACACAAGTTTTCACTTAGTGTGGTGGTCTAGTCCAATGGTATCTTTGCGTGTCTAATGGTCTCAATGAAATTGACCATGAATGTGCTGAGGTGACCTACTACGGGTAAGCCCATGACTCTACTCAAGAGAATAATGGAGTATCCAATGTCTTCCTTCATGTATCCCTGAGTCATATCCACTTTTTTAGTTATCCTTCCCTGAGGAGGCTTCTGAATTAGGTATGAGGATTGTATAATGTCAATGGCCTCCTACTAATGCTCCTTGTACCATCTCTTAACCACTTCATAGGAAAGTTAGATGAATTGGTCTGCTCTTGGTAGGTGGAAAACCCTCTCAATGTTATTAGGCCGTAAATCCAATACCACTTCCCCTGTGACACTCTTGACCACCCTCTCATCAGGCATGAAGTGTTGTGACAAGGCCATGATTAGTTCAACTGATTGCATTGACACAAGATGTGATGCTATATTCACCAATCTAGAATGGATCAATGTGGATACTAATGCTAACCTTTTAGTTGTCTTGTTGCAAATTCTCAAGGATTCACCTAGGTCTATGTGTCCAAGGTCAGTATCTCTGATCTCAGCATAATCATTGTGGAATCTTGACTTTGAAGGCACACCTTGGAATTTGAACATGACTAGATTAGGTGCTACTTGAGATGTGGATGCCATTTGGTTAAATTACCTACACAGTGCAAGATAAAATGTTATTAGTCCAAAGATAGCATAAAATTTAAACAAAAACATGAGTAAAAAAAAGCCCCCTTTGGGTAATTTTATTCTTTTTTTATTATCCTTTTTTTTGCAATTTTTGTAATTTTTAAAATTTTAAATTTTTAAACATTTTAATTTTTAATTACTTTTTTATTTTTATTTTTAAATAAAAAAAGATGAAATAAAAATGTATGTCAGTTTTTAAAGAGGGTGTCAGGCGTCGTGGGTGAGACGCGTGCAATAGCATATTAGGGTTCATGAAAGTGGCGCCATGGGTATGTGAAAGCCCCACATGCATGAAAACCTCATGTACATGGATGCACCACCATGGGCATATAAAAATGGCACCATGGCTGTGAAAGCCCCATGTGCATGAAAGCACCACTGCAGGTATGTAAACCTCGCGCACATGGATGTGCCGCCATGGGCATGAAAAAATGGCACCATGGGCTATGAAAGCCTCGTGTGCATGAAAGCACCACCATGGGTATGTATACCCTATGCACATGAATGCACCATTGTGGGCATAAAAAAATGGTGCATGTGCACAGGCGCACATGTGTATGAATGCAAAATTTTTATTTTGTTTTATTATTATTTATTTATTTATTTTTTATTTTCTATTTTTTTGTGTTTTTGAAAATTTTTGACTCTAAAATGCTAAATCTAATAGAATTTCTTCTCTCGACTCTAATTGTGAGTCTAGGAGTCAAAAAAAGTAGGGGGTCCCCATTCCTAGTGAGGAATGGGGCATGTGTTGTGGACACCACAACAAATAGCCCTGAAAAAAAGAAGAAATGACCAAGGCATTTCTTCATCAACAAACATTTTTCTAACGTGTGTCAAACACCAACCAAACTTTGAACATCTCGAGTGTCTTTTAGATGACTTTACAATCAAAATCTTAGAATTTGAAACCTTCAAACTCAGTGTGTGCATTGTGTATTCATTCCTTTTGACATATTAGGATGTAGTTAATGAAATTAATTTGATAACTCGAAAATAATCTTCTACTCCTCCCAACTCATTCATTCAGAATCTCCACGAAGGCTTTTTATCAATCAATTGCTTGACCAGATGAGAGAATCAGTTCTAGGGCTCTTGACAGGATGCCACATTCTTTTAATTTCTAGGCTATTTGAATAATTGCTTCATGTTGTTCAAAATGTTACTTTTGATGAAGTGATATTTTGAATAGGAGATACTTTTTTTTGAAATTGTATCTTTTGTCATTTTAGAGCTTCAGAATCCTTTAGACTTAACACTGCATTTTTGTTGTTTTCCCCTTACTTTTTATTATGTATCCTAACTACACTTAGGCTATATAGTCAGGACATCAGTGTCATTTCTTGGATTCAATCTCTTGTGAACATCCCTTGCATTGCTCTTTTAGAACTTTTAGAAACTCTCATGCCAAATAATGATCTTAGCAACCTATCGAGGAGACTCCTCCTGTTTGAACTAGTCAAAGTTTGGATCATCCTTCAACATTGGTGAATTCAATTCAACAACAACTAAAATAATAAAATTTTAAATTTGAAAAGTATTGAGGGCTTTTTGGTCTAGGCCTCTAATTTTTAGACTAAAAATCCCCTATTTCCACAAGAAATGTCGATTGGTTGGTTGGTATAAGACACATAATCATTCAGATGTCTTAATAAAGAAATACCTCTTCCTGAAATCAAAACCAAAGAGTGGTTAGTGATATCTTAAGAGAAAATCTCAAGTACACCTTACCCCCTAGGACTGACACAACTTTGAAAGGAAACACATGACTAAAAGAAAAAACACAATATGAAAGCAAACACACTTGTAGAAATAAACACGCTTGTAGAAATTTAACTATAAGCTAAATGTAGAAATAAAATCTAACTTTTTTTTTTTTTTTGTCTGTTAGGCTTCAAAATAATTCTTTAGAAACTTCCCATTTATGGGTAAGGGAAGAAATTCCCTCTATAAATAACTAAGCCTAAAAGTGTTTTCTCCCAAAAATTTTGCGATTTGATAAGGGCTTGTCCGCAAGTGTTGAAACTTGGTATGTCTACCTGGCTTTACTTTTTCCTTATCCCAGAGTAGAACAAGGTAAAAAATCCTACATGATTTGATCATAGCTCTTTTTTCAAACCATCTTTTCACAATAGCCTGATGTTTAGCCATGTGCTCCAATGCAGCTTTTTGTTTTTCATCCATCTCTAAAAGATTCATCAATATGATTTGTACTTTGTCAGCATATTCAACATACCCACTCATGAATTTCAAAACTAAAATTTTGAGATTAAGTGGGAACATTGTTTCTTGTTTGTAGATAAGAAAATATGGAGAAGGTCCCAAAACATTTTTGACTCTCACTCAATTTGTCCATATAGCATATTTGAGTTGCATATACCAATCCCAAGGATTCTCCTTCAACAATTGTCTTATCACTATCATCAAGTTCTTGTTTGTAGACTCTACTATCCCATTTCCTTATGGTTAATAACTTGAAGAGAACTTGATAATGAATTTTTTTTCGAATGCCCACTGAGTCAAGAATGTAGATGAAAATGCAGACCCATTATCACATACAAGGGAAAATGGCATTCTGAATCTAGTAACAATGTGTTCTTCCAAAAAGTCTATCACCACATTTGTAGTGCAATTTCTAAATGTTTCTACCTCCATCCATCGTGTGTAGTAATCTGTAGCTATGAGAATAAATGCATGTCAAGTAGATGATGGTGGATTGATTGGACCAATGAAATCTAATCCCCACTTTACGAAGGGGCATATCTCATAAATAGGCTGTAAGGACATTGACAGATTTCTTTCTCTGTTGGCACTAGTTTGAAAGATATAGAAAGAGCATACATGCTTGAAAGTGTCTTTGAATATCGAGGGCCAAAAATAACCCAATCTTAGAATCATGTGGGCCATTGCTTCTGCTGAACCATGTTCTATACCATACTTATCATGAAAGTGTTCCAAGACTTCTTTTGCTTCTTCACAACCTAAACATTTTAGATAAATCCCTTCATAGTTTCTCTTGTACAACTTGTTGTTAGGCAACATATAAGATTCACACTTAATCTTAAGTCCCCTACATTGTGAACTATTCATCCACTTTGGGCATTGTTCTTGTAGGAGATAATAAATAATGTCTTGATACCAAACATTCGTCATGACCCCTTGATTAATGTCAACTTGTAATACAACCATCTTCTTCTAATCATCATTATATATTTCATCATCAAATCTGAATTCCTTTCCATTTCCATCTTGGTTATCAACTATCATTTTTGACAAATAGATTGAATTTTGAGGTCAAATTCTTGAAGTATGGCCATCCACTTTCCTCTCCTTTAACCAAGTTCATTCTGCATCAAAAGTGTCTTTATTTCTAGATCAAGTGCAATTGCATACACCTTACTTCTTAGTATGTAGTGACATAACTTCTTTACTACCTTGATTAATGCAAAGGATTGTTTATCAAGGTTTGAATAATTCAACTATGCATTCTTCAAAGGACAACTCCTAAAAGAAATTGGTCTCTCATATTCCTATTCCCTTTTTTGTGTCAAGATCATTGCACAAGAATGTTCAAAAGAAAAAGAATAGATCTTGAAAGGTAACTCGTAATCTGGACTCACCAAAACTGGGGCTATTGAAATGAAAACCTTGATATCTTCAAATCACTTCTTTATCTCAAGCACCTATTCTATCTTAGCCCCCCTTTTGAGTAAATCATTAAAAGGACAAACTATCTCTGCAAATCCACATATGAATTTTAGCACAAAGTTTATCTTTCTAAAGAAAGACTTCAATTTCTTCCACCTATGTAGAGCTGCTAACTTGAGAAAAGATTCAACTCTATTTAGATCAATGGAGATTCTAGCTTAAGAAATAACATGTCCTAGGAGCTTTCCTTTGGTAACACCAAATGAACATTTCTTTGGATTGATAGATATGCCATATTTATGATATCTATTGAATACCTATCTTAAATCAGCAATGTGGGTACTTCGATCTTTTGAAAAGATAGTCAAGTAATCCATGTAGATGAAAATACACTTGTTAATCAATCCTTTGAAAGCTTCATCCATGACTCATTGAAATGTAGCTCCCACATTAATCAGTCCAAAGGGCATCCTTCTATAGGAAAAAGTTCCCTACTAAAACGTGAAAGTTGTCTTCAAATGATCTTCTTTGTCAACCATCACCTAATTATATCCTTAGTAACCATCGAAGAATGACATTATTTTTGAACCATTAACAATTTTCAAAACCTCATCTAGTGATGGTAGAGCATAATTGTCTTTCTAGGATGATAGGTTCAAGTTGCGAAAGTGAACACAAAGACGAATCTCTCCAGTCTTCTTCTGCATAGGAACCAAATTTTCCACCCATGTGGAATGGTGGATAGGAAATATGATCTTAGCATCTAGTAAATTCTTTACTTCTTTCAGGATCAAGGGTTCAGTAAGAGGATTTACCGGTCTTTGTCTTTGTCAAAATGGTTTCACGTCAAGCTTCAGTGGGATATCATGCATGATAATCTTAGGATCATAAGTCTTTAATTCTTCATAGCTCCAAGTAATGAAATCTTTATATTCAGTGAGTAATTTGAGCATATCCTCCCTTTCATGTGAGTTGCATGCTTTTCCTATTTGTACCATCCTTGGTTCTTCATCAGTACCCAAATTGTACGAGTCACATTCTTTGATTCCTTTTTCTTGAGTTTCTCTTCTATTAAGTGCTGATTCATCATGACCAAAGATGTGTTCTAGTTCGACCATTCCTTTCAGAATAGTGTTAGTTTTTAAATTTAGAATACCATCCTCATCTTCAAGTCCATCAACTAGTATATCATCAATTTATTGTCCCACAAAATGGCAACTACACTTGATAAACTCAAGTATATGTTGATCATCTTGAAAGACCTAAAAGTTGGTGATATTATCAGGAATGGATGGAACACCAACCAATTCCATTGAAAATATTTTCAACTTGGTTCTTTCAATTGGTTACAAAGCACTGGCTGAGATGGAAGGAGCATCTGCTACTGTGTTCTTTCTTCTTGGGATGGATTTGATGTTTAAGGCTTCAAAGTCATCCAATATATCCCATACCCTTTTCCTGTAAGCAAGTAATCTTTTGTCATTGCATGAGTATATGGATTTTATTTGTCAAATGACCAATTGGGAATCCCCTTCAATTTTAAGAGCTGTGACTCCTTTCTCTAATGCAAAGAGAAGTCCTTGAATAAATGCCTCATATTATGAAACATTATTAGTACATCTAAACTGTAACTAATATGCAACATAGAAATATGTACCTTTTGGGTTGACCAATTCAATACCTACACTAGCTACCATTTTGTACCTGGAATCATCGAAGTGGAGTGTCCAAATTGCATTTTTCTTAGGTTTTTTGACTTTATGCTTATTTTTCCTTAACTTTTGTTTCACTTGAGCCTTGAATGACTATTTCTTAGGAATCCATTGTAACTTTATTGGTGTAGGACTTGACAAGTCCCCTCTATAATCTATAGATAGAGGAAGTGCATGTTTTTCTTGTTTATCTTTAATTTCCCCTATTAGCTCTTTGATTTCTTAAACTTTAGGTTTAGGATGAATGAATAATGAAGTCCATCCTTTAATTTTAACATATCATCTTCTTCTTTTTACTTTAATCATCCCTGGAGGAGGAGAAGACAAACCTCTACCATCTGAAGAGGTATCACTATATGACATATTTAGATCTTCACTTTCCTCTTCGATCTTTTCAACAAGGCTGGATGAGTTCATAGGATTTTTAATTTTTGTGAGTTTAGCTATTGAGGTGTTTTTATCCTTGTTTTCCATTATGTGTGCTAGTACCTTTGCTATTGCTTCTTGGCATGATGTGCATTCAAATTTAGAGTGACTAACTTTGTGTAACCGAAAAAATCCTAGAAGGAGGAGGATGCTAGGGTCAAATTCCTCTCCTAAACATCATAAATTAATCACCATTCTATCTATGAATTGTGTCATGGTTTCACTTTTAGATATTGGCACCTTAGGTCCCTCTTTTTGATCTTGAGGTGTATTGGTTTGAACCACATCCAATACCATCACTTTGTATGAACCCAAGTCTGATTGTAGGAATGCTATCTCATTTAGGGCATTTTAATCTATAATCATTGATTTCAATTTGGGTTCAACATCTATCTTGACTTGATTGTTCAATCCTTTCCATAGCAACCACAGTTGAGTGAAGTCTGTAGAAAACCATCCTCTTAGGTATTTCATCCATTCTCTACTTAAAAGAAACCCATATGTTTCTAAGATGTCTACCACATGTATGTCAATAACATCCTAAATCCAAGGGTCTACTGTCAACTATATTTGCACATATTTTAATACACTAATGACCTTTACCTTTGTTTTATCCAACTGTATCACCACTTAATTAGAGGGCTGAGGTCTAACTCCCAGCCTTTAAGCTATTGATAATGGCATTACATTACATGAAGCTCCCAAATCAATAAGGAAATTGTGAAGATTCTTCCCATATATCTTGATGCTAAGAAAAAATGGGGGTACCTCAACTTCATCTTTGAACATAGTGGGCATCACTTCTACAACATTCACTTGTTGAGATACTATCTTTTGAGGGAAAACATTCATATTGTGGGAAACCTTTGTATTATCCAATGTCTTCATGTGTGCTTCTTGTTGTTGTGGAAAATTTTGTAACATGTCAAACATGGACATATTGGCTTTAATTTTCTTACAATCTTCTACTGCATTGTACTTTTTAGTGGACCAAGCGAGATTCTTTAGTATTGTAGGTATGTTCACTTGATTCTAATACTGTTGTCCTCCCTAAATGGTCTTACTAGTGAATAATTGTTATTTTCTCTTGGATTAGGTGGAGTTGGTTGCAAACTTGGAAGGATCAAATCCATCAAGGGATCCTTTCTATTTCTGAGATTATATGTATTCCAATTGTCATTTTGAAAGGCAAACATCTCATCATGTTGAAGGTCTAGTTCTTGGCTAAATGGGAATGATAATTCCTCATTTTCTGGTTGTTCCATTTGTGGATTCTATGTAGAATCATAAGATTCCAATAGCATAGCATTGAATTGAATAGGAAGAGGATTGTCATTTACTTGTGAGTTTTGATTCACCTTCTAATTACCATTGTAGTACGAACCATCATTGTTATGAATATTTTTCCTATCATCATACTAATTGATATCATCATATTGCACATTGTTGTTGTTGTTGTTGTTAGCAAGAATGCTTCCATTATTGGGAAAAGTGTTCCATTGTCAGTTTTGCCTTTGGAAGCCATTGTTGCGATCAGGAGGATTGAAGTTGTTTCCTCCGCCATAGTTTCTTTCATTGTTGTTCTTATTCCCATCAAAGTTCTTGCTGTAATTCTAACCAAAATTTTTGTTGTAGGGGCCAACATTATTTCTTTGGAAGTTGTTATTTTGTCCTTGTGATAATCTAAGATGTGTCAACTCATTGTTTATTTGTGACAGAGTCTTCTTCATTTGACCAACTTTTGAAATAAGATTGTTATCCAATTCCACAGGAACTATCACTTTCTATTCAAAGAAAGCTATTTTTGGAGGCTCATACCCTGCATATGTTATTGCCTAATTTTATGGAGTGGGTGCCTACTATCATGGAACTAGGTTCATAGGTATGAACTTGCTAGGCGTGGTGGGTGCTCCCATGGGGTATGTTGGTATTGTAGAGACTGCTTGTGCTAGAAGCATCATTCCTCCTCCATTAGGATTGGTTTACTTTATGAATATGATCGCTTTTGCAAAGACTTTATCCAATGTGTCAATATTTTATGCAAAAAGTCTTCTAAAAAAGATTGCAGTAAGAGGGTCCATAGAATTCAAATAAATCCGAATAGCGGCTTCAACCGGTATGGTGTATGGTGTTTCTAACTTGTAGTAGGCCATATAAAAGCAATGGGTGAAGTGAGAGACTATCTCACCTGGGTCCCTTTTTATTGATATGAATTGTTGATGTATCACAGCTAGATTGATGAATGTTTTAAATTGTTCTAAGAATAATTTTTTGAATGTATCCCAATCTCCAATGCATCTAGGTGGAAAATTGACATACCAATTGAAGGAAATTCCCCCCAAAGAGTTGGGTAATAAATGAAGAACCACATCCTCATTAGCAAATTTCTTGAGATTGCAAATTTCCTTGAATACCTTGACATGATCTTTAGCAATTCGAGTCTCACCATAGATGAATATGGGGAAAAACTTCTAGGGATTCTTAGGGAGGTCATGGAGTGAACCTCTCAAGTTTATTGGTGAGTCTACAAAATTTGTTAAAAAAGGCCATTGGAAGGTTTGGTGGACCTAATGGTGGTTGTTGAGGAGTAGCTATTGAAATATGTGGTGGTCCACTAGGTGGTTGGAGTGGAGGTGAAGTTGAAGAAGATGATGAAAGTATGAATGGAAGTGGTTGAAGTCGAGATGTTCCCTTGTCACTACATGGTTTGCAAAAGTGGGTAAGCTCAAGAAACTCATGTGCACTTGGTGTAGACCTTAATGCTTGTTGAAATGGGGATTTTGGATCAATATCCTCTAGCTTGCATCAGTTCTAGAAAAAGTGCACCTCTCTATAGAAGTACAATTTCTCACTTCTCTAAATTTTGTGCACCATAGAGTTTTGTGCACCTACACACCTATATAGGTATAGACCTAAAAACTTACATAGCTACAAACTTGTGTACTTGTAGAGCTATAAACATGAATTTTTCAAAAACTCAGGAAAATTTTCTAAACTTTTGCAAAGCGGAGATTATTATAGAAGTGCAAAATTTTGAAACTTTAACAAATTTTCTTCGTTTTTGGGAGTCAAAAGGGTTCCTCCTTCTAGAACTACTTCTACTAGGTGGTAATTTTACACATGGTCAATGGCAAGAATCTATTGCACAAGTCATCTCTTGAAAAGCTAATCTCTTTGGGATCAACTCCAAGGTTCAGTATTACTCTTGCGACATACCAAAATTTGCTCAGTTGAAGATAAATGTGATTGTTTACGAGGAGGCCTTTGCTAGTTATACTATGATCTCATAATGAAGTAAACATATTTTTTGTCTCAAAATAACACACATAAGAACAATAATTTTTGTATTTTCTAGTTTTTTCAATGAATGCAATCTAATAGTGCAACTAAAATGAGTTCCTATTCTAACAAGGGGTTAGCAAAGAAAATAACGAAACAGAAAGAAAATAACATGGAATTGAAATAACTTGAAATTGAAATCCTAAATAGACATAAGCTATAGAAAACAACATGCTATGAGTTAAAATTTCAAAGAAATCAATTGGAAAACAATGAAAACAGGAGCAGTGCTTCCTAGAATCCACTGATGTAATCATTGGTGAGAAACTTTAACTATCGTATGATATTTCACCTTTCATCAAATTGAAAGGCCACAGAAAGTGCACTCATGTGAGACAAAAGGCTATGTAGGCACAATTTGATAATCTCTTCTAAAGTTCATTACATCAATATATTTTATAAATCTATAGAAAACACCAAAACTAAAAGATCGCACAACTAGAAACAATGCAATAAACCTTTGGGTCAATCACAATCTCATGAAAAAAATTTACAAAACAATGACATATTCAGGCAAGAATGACTACACTCCAATTGCGAGCACCAAAAGCATAATTTTATTGCATAATAATAGTGGCCCTTGTTACATATTATAGTGGGGTATTTATAAGAAATTGTTTCCTCAATTTGTGTCAAGAGTGAGAGATATCTCCATGCAATAAAATACTTTTAAAAAATTAAAAAAACCTAAATATGTATAGAATAACAATTAATCTAGTGCTTAGAGGGACTCTGTCCATATTTTATTCATTAATTGGATGCACGAGTCCTTTACATGTTAAAAATAGAGAAAGCATGAGAGAGAAAGTAGGAGGAAGCCATTAGTTAAAGTAGAAGTGCATGGAGGCACCAAAAATAGAAGCTGGTCCTTCACTAGGTGTGTGTCAAAGTTAAACTACCATCAGAATGCACTTTAGATGCATGGAAAGTGCTATTTTTTGAACTTGCAATTAACTATTGAGACACCTCTAAATTGTAGAGGTACAGACCTTTAGACTTTTGGAGCTATGGACCTATGAAGTTGCATGAAAATGTGGAGCTCTGGACCTATGGAGCTACAAAGCTTGATAGGGTCAAAATCTGAAAATTTTACTAAGTGTCAAGATTGAAATTTTGGCATCTAGGTTTTGTTCTTCTCCATCCCAAAGCTATGTTTGGATGTTTTCCCTTGAATTTCTCTATCATCTTAGTAATTTTAGCTACATCTAGAAGATCTAAATCCTTATATTATCGTTTACCTTCTATCTATAGTTGTCCACCTCAATTTGAGTCTTTGCAAAATCTCTAAGCTTGGTATCCAACTCTAACAATGTTTCTTCTATCCTAAAGGCTTGTCAGATATCCTCATCATCAACAACCTCCACAAAAATCTTCTTAAAATTCTCCACTACTATCTCTATAGGTAATAGCCTTTCTCTTTCTTCATCTTCAAAAATATCCAAGCATGCATCACTGTAGTGTCTTTCTGCTTCCAAAATTTGCTCTCAAGCTTGGTCCTTGAGTTGATGGATCTACTCATGTAACATCTCCATTACTTTATTGATATATACTATTTTCTCTATCCAATCATCAATCATTTCTAATTCTTCTTCGAAATATACATCAATCAAAACTTGATATCTTTGGCCCTTTATGGTTTGTAGAGTCTACAAATCCTTACTCTAGGAATTTACCTCATCCATGATACTGAAAGCCTACTTCAAAACTGCTATGATCTTGTTCACATTCTCCTATGTAACATGTAGTAACTTTAGATTCCCTATGATAATTGTGACACTTTTTTCCTCAAAACTTTCTTGATATTCCTGACAAGCTTTCAAAAATTGGTCTAATTGTACACCTCTCCCTTCTCTAAGTTCACTATTCAAAGTATGCTCAGAGTGTTCAGGATCAAGAGGACCAAAAAATTTAGCTAGATACCCCTTTAGGATCTTGACTTTCCTTTGAAGTGTTCAAAGTTCAATCTCATCTTGCTCCATGTGCCTAAGGACCTCCTTGACTCCCATGGTCATCATTTATCGAGATGAATCTCATGTAGGCCTTCCCAATATTAAATCCTTCATCTCATAATCTTCAAAGCTAATGCCTTCTACATCTATATCTTCAGGGGGGAGAGCCACTTGTGTTAATAAATCCTAGTTCTACATGGTGGTGAAAAATTCTAATGGTATCACTTCATGTGGTGGAGACATATGTTTGTTCAAAATCTCTACAATATCACAAATTTCATCTTTGATGCATAAAACTAAGGCTTAGCACTTCTCATTATCTCCTTTAAAAACCATATCAAGATATGTTTTCCTATGGATGTAGCTCTTGATGATGAAGGGTTTATTCAACTACCTCCTTCCCTTTATCACTTTTTCTTGGAGTCACCTCCTATTGTGAGGACTCCTCTTCTATAGCCTCAGTCTCTGTAGATCTTGTAGCTTGTACCTTAGTGTCTTGGGAAGGTTGTTGTGCATATTCTACCATCTGTCCCTCCTTTGATGCTTCATTAGTAGCCACCAGCTCTGGTTGATCCTATAATGATGGTTCCTTTTGGACCTATTGCTCTTCTGAACTCAAAGGTGGAGGAGTTACTGAACCCTTATCTACCACCATAATCTATAGTGGAGAGGGAGAGGTGAGATCAGGACTCTATATTTCTGGCAGCATCTGCATCTAGTTTTCCTATTAGAGTTCACTTGTAGGGGTATCCTTGATTTTATCCCCTATCAACTATATACCTATGGGCATGAAATCAAAATTTGACATTGAGGAGACACCACCACTCTCTTCACTCTGCTCATCTACCCACTATTGTATTGCATCTCCCAAAGAAGAGAGTTCTAATGGTTCTGCTTGGGTGGATTGTGGGGTACCCATGGCACTCTTTCTTCTTTCCAACTCTGTAGCTTTTGCTAACCAAGTTCTTCCCTATAGGGGCACTTGTTCCTCCTCCTCTTCTGATTCTATTTCTTCCTCATCTTCTTCTTCCTCTAGAATAGTTTTAGGAATAGATGGAAGGTACTAATCTTCTACTAATCCTTTTCCTTTTCTTCATTTTAATCTTGATCCTCTTATATTTATTAAGGATGGAAGGAGAAGGGGGCTCTACTTATACTATAGGAGTGGAGGCTTCTAGAATTTCTCCCTCATCTAGTTGGCTTGGCACAATAGGAGGCAACTAAGGTTCATCCTGAATTTGAGGAAATCCAATACCCTGGGAGTCTTGTGAGCTCTATTCCTACTACTGAGTAGACACATGTTCTGTACCCTATTCTATTTGAATGCTTTAATGATAGGTTCTCTTCCTCTTTCCCTTTCTCTCTACAGGCTGATAGTATCCAACTGGGCGATCAAGCTAATAGACTATCTCTGGCCTGATAGGAGACTAGAGTGCAAAGGTAGGAATTTTGACTTTCCTTCCTTTACCCCTTTTTGGGTGAGCACATGCATGGAAGATCATTGTATCTAGAATTGGATCAAGTGGAAAAGATCTCTTAATGCAATTCTTGGTCATTTGGATGGCATGCCTTGCTCAATGATTAATGTCATCTCCTTCTTTCCTGTCAATCTCTACATTCAGAATAGGTCTTTCACCAATTTTATTTGCATTGAATAGGGGATCTAGTAATTCTTTAGAGTCTTGTAGCCTTATCTCATTAGGGATATTCAAATGGAGAGCCTTTTTTGCTAGATATAAAGTCATCCTAGAATAGTCCCTAATGTGAGCATCGTAGTCATTTGTGGTGTTCATCCAATGATCTTCAATGACATCCTCATGATGGAAGTCCTTTCCTGCCAGGCTTTCCACTTTACCAAGATTGTCAAAGTATGGCTGAGGAGAGTTGTATTCTTCAAGAGGATAGTTCTCCCATTCCCACTCGAAGGTCAAAATATCTTATTTCTACTTCACCTAATACAGGCTAATGACCAATGGCCATCCCTAGCAGGGTCTCCATTGCCTCATTATCTTCTCATTGGCTGACTCAATTTTCTTAGAGATCTCCAAAAGTACCAACTTGTCACTTGGGTATCTCGGAAGCTTCTTAGGATTGATGGATGCACCAGCTACCCTTAAATACATAAATGTCCTTAACTAGATGAAATAGGCTCCCAAAGCCATGATATGTGCTTTGGCTTCATCAAATAACCTTTTCCCATAATCAACCTCAATGAATTGGATGATAGCAAAGATGAATGCATCATTCACAATCTTGTGTTCCTTGCTTTATGCTAAGAGATTCTTCTTCACCAATTGAGGGTAAAATATGTAAGGCCAGGCATTGGGGTCCTGCATACTACCTCTCTTGTACAAATTAGGATAGTTTCTCACCATCACTGCAAGAAGGTACACCAGGTAAGAAGTCATGTTAAACTTCTTCTTGTCCTTCACTATCCTCAATTGTTCACACAAGTTTTCACTTAGTGTGGTGACCCAGTCCAATGGTATCTTCACCTGTCTGATGGTCTCAATGATGTTGACCATGAATGTTCTTAGATGACCTGCTATGAGTAGGTGGAAAACTCTCTCAATGTTATCAGGCTAAAAATCCAATACCACTTCTCCTGTGATGTTCTTGACCACCCTCTCATTGGGCACGAAGTGTTGCAACATGGCCATAATTAGTTTAGCTGATTGTATCGACACAACATGTGATGTTGCATTCACCAATCTAGAATAGATCAATGTAGATATCAAGGCAAACCTTTTAGTTGGCTTGTTGCAAATTCTCAAGAATTTACCTAGGTCTGTGTGTCTTAGGTTGGTATCTTTGATCTCAACGTAATCATCATGGAATCTTGACTTTGAAGGTACACCTTGGAATTTGAACATGGCCGACTTGGATGCTGCTCTAGATGTGGAAGCCATTTGGTTACTTTACTTACAAAATGCAAGAGAAAATGTTATTAGTACAAAGATAGCATAAAAGTTAAACAATAATATGAGTAAAAAAAAGTCCCCTTTGGGTGATTTTATTCTTTTTTATTATATATTTTTTAATTTAATTTAATTTTTATTTTTAAAATTATTAATTTTTTTTTTTATTATTTTTATTTTTTTAAAAAAATAAACAAAAAGATGAAATAAAAATGTATGTGGGTTTTTAAAGAGCACATTAGGCACTATGGGCAAGAGGTGTGCCACAACTGAGAGGTGCACGATAACTGATTAGGGTTTATGAAAGTGGTGCCATAGGTATGTGAAAGCCTCGCGCACATGAAACTACCACTGTGGGCATGAAAAATCCACACCCATGGATGTGTTGCTTCTAGCATGTAAAAATGGCACTGTAGCTGTGAAAGCCCCATGCACATGAAAGCACCATTGTGGGTATGTAAACCTCATGTGCATGGATGCGCCACTGTGGGCATGAAAAAGTGGCATCATAGGCTGTGAAAACCTTATGCACATGAAACCACTACCATAGGTATGTTAACCCTGCATGCATGAATGCGTCGCTGTGGGCATGAAAAAATGGTGTCATAGGCTATGAAAGCCTTGTGTGTAGGTATGATGAATTGCATGTCTTACCTTCACTGTGCCCTAGAACAAAATTGCAATAAGAAAAAAAAGATGAGCACTTTAGGCTAAGGCAAGGGTTTTATAACCCCCATGTGTGCCCGGGTGTGTGGTGCACCTCGGCGTGTTTGCTAGTGTGTGGTGCACACCCTGCCCGTGCACGAGTGTGCATGTGTATGAATGCAAATTTTTTATTTTATTTTATTTTTTTGTATTTTTTCAAAATTTTGACTCTAAAATTCTAACTCTAATAGAATTTCTTCTTTTGACTCTTGAACTGTGGATCCGAGAGTCGAATAAAGTAGGGGGTCCCCATTCCTAGTGAGGAATGGGGCATGTGTTGTGGACAAAACAAAAATATAGAGATTAGTTTGAGATATTGAAGAGAGGAGATCTATAAATAGATTTTAGATAAAACTAAAGTATCAGGTACTCAATCAATTTTGATAGATTGAGTCAGGGAAAATCTCTTAAAAGAGTGAATTTAAAAAACCTTAATTAAATCTCCTAACAGAGTCCTTACATTATTGTAAGTGTAAAATCCTTCAATCAAGGTAAGACCTAATAGTCTTGTAAATATCTTAATAGAGAAGACCCCTCAAAGGGTAGATCATTGTATATGATCAAATTCTAGCCCTAGTAGGAAAACTTTGTTGTTTTAGTAGTAAAGATTTGCAAGTTCAATCCCCACCCCAATTTCAGCTCCATCTTGAAGTGTTTCTAGGTTACCAAAATTTTGGTGTTATGTTTTTATGATTTGATGGATGTTATGCTTAGATATATTTCATTTAAACATTAAATTTTTTTATGATTATATGGTATGAGATCTAAGATATGAGATGTATTAGGTGTAACTATAGTTAATTATTTTATTACTGAAAAGTTTTATAGATTTCAATTTACTACCTCCCCTAGTATCTTATTCCCCAATAAGACTTTCAATTTATCATTACTTTTTTCTCTCTCAATTTATGTAATACAACTCTAACATTCTCTAAATTCCCTTCCTAGGTTTAAAAAAATAAAAACATCACCAAGATATAAAATAGTAATCTCACCATGATAAGAATTTAACATGTGATTCATCAATCTCATGAATATGTTGGATAAATTTTTCAATATAAATAGCATGGCCAACCACTCATATATTTCATCCTTTTTCTTGAACATGGTTTTCCATTTATCCCCTTCAAAAATTCTTATTTAACGGTATCCACTTTTAAAATTATTTTTTGTGAAAATTTTTTCCTCTAAAAATAATCAATAAATCATCATTTTTAAGTATTATAAATTTTTTTTTTAATGGTTGTCTTATTGATTTATATACTGTTGGTTCACATCTTCCATTCATGTCCTTTTTTTGGTGTAAATATTATTGGTAGAACACATGGAACCTTCAAAATTGTCATTTATATCCTTAACTTAAAAAAAAAAAAAATTAGACAAAAAGTGACAGAGCACTTGAATATTAAATTAATAGAAACAAGTTTTGGGGGCTCCTCAGAGAAAGAACTAGAAAGAAAAATCTAATTCCAAGCCCATAAAAAAAAAAAAACTCAAATGATGTTGCCCCAATGGGCCCCTCTAAGTTGATCCTTCTCAAGAAAACTTCAAAATAGCAACAACAAAAAAGGAGTCAAAGAACAAGGGCATGTTGTAGATAAATGATTGAAATTGAAAGTTAACTATTGGGTTGAGACTCTTGCTGAATGATATCCCAAATTTGGGGGAGAACATGGGATACATCATCCCTACAAAGTGCTTCTAAATAACTATCATCACAAACCCAATTCACTAAGAAATCAATGACTTTGTTCCCCTCATGAAATATATGTGATCCCTTCCAGACTTGTAATATAAGATAACTTCCAATTCAAAGAGAATATCTTGACACATGCATCAACAATTAACATAGAGTCACCTTCTATATGAATAAATTTGCACCTTTTTCTTTTGGCTAGAACCAAACCATCTAGTAATATAGTCACGTCTATTGTATTATTCATACTAGAGGGAATAGGACAAGCTTTCATTGCTATGAGATTGGCTCAATGGTCTCACATGCATATCCCAATACTTGACTTACCTGGGTTCCCCTTTAAAGAACAATCAAATTTAATTTTAATAAAGTTTTGTTAGCGAGGGGACCAAATAACCTTTCTTCTGTCTGTGCCTTGCCAAATTTTCCATTGTGAAACTAACCCAAATGACACTCTAATTCCTTTTAATGAATTTATCATTTTCCATCCTAAGATATGACACACATTTTCCTTTTACAATTTGATAGAATAGCATTTACACATTCAACCACTACTTTCTTGATACCTTTGCAAACCTTCTTAATCTCCTTACTTTCTTTTTGAAAGATTCTCTTATTCCTCTCCCACCAAATAGCCCACACTACCTATTAGTGTTTTAAAATGTATTGTTTCAAAATCCCCCATGAGAAAAAATACATCTAGGGGTAGCTACTTCCCATCTACAACATAACCATTCATACATCTAGGCCAACTATAAGGTGAGACCCGTCTTCTAGTTTAGGCTTTTCAAAACCTAGGTGGGTGTACCTTAGATTCACTTATATAGTACCAGTGTGAAAGCATATACTTGAATCTAACAAAGCAAATAATACCCTTAATATTCTGACACTTATGCAGACAACATAGCCATGAAATAGCTAGAATCATGACATATGAACTCGATAAGCTAAGTAAGGGTAAAACCTTTCATCTCTTCAACAAAAAAGGGAAAATGATTTTGACTATAAAGATTGATTTTAGAAAAACCACATGAACAACACAAAACTTTGATCCTGTAGCTAATCAATACCTTATCTATTGGGAAATTCCATAAATCCCTAACATAAATCCCTGGAAATCATTGAGACATTTCATGTATTAGGACTGCCTGATCTATCCATTCACCTTGTAAATTAGACATCTACATCTTTTTGAATCTCATTACTCAACCTATCTCTTCATGAAATATACAACCCTATGATGATAGCCTAAGAATTTACATGACTTCTTGAATCATAAGCAAACAATATCAACACATATAACCTAGAATATATTGCAACTGAATTTTAAGCTCTCTGTTCAAAAAAAAAAAAGATCACAAACATCATGAACATGAGACAAAATTTAAACCAAAGATTAACTTGCTACTACACTTTATTCATTTCCTTGAAAAAAGTATGTTGAGATGCATGAAAATAACTTTTGAAAATTGCTAAATAAACTAAGACTATTTGTATTCTCATTACTTTCTATTTATTATATGAGAGAAATACTAAATGGTGGAATCATAGTCATGATAGAAATTTAAACCTAATTGGAACTATCCTTGTGATGTCAAAGTAGTGAAAAACATCCAAGAACTCAAACCTTGGTCAGACACATTTGGCAAAAAGACCAAAAACTCTAACCCTTTAGAAAAAGAAAAGAAGAGATTATAAGGAATGGAAGAATTCTTGGATCATATATCATGCTAC
Organism: Cupressus sempervirens; assembly: GCA_028749045.1. Classification (NCBI taxonomy): domain Eukaryota; kingdom Viridiplantae; phylum Streptophyta; class Pinopsida; order Cupressales; family Cupressaceae; genus Cupressus; species Cupressus sempervirens. The sequence continues at coordinate 421,027,413 of CM053789.1, read as the reverse complement.
CATTTGTCCACTTGGAAAACCTCCACCTACTAATAAAGAACAACTTTGAAAATCAAGTCACATCATTGCAGTATAACAAACTTGCAAAATAACTCAACTAAATGATGGAAAACCATATATAGAAAGAAGATCAAATTTATTGCACACAAATTCAGCCGAAAAAAGATAGAAGGTGGTGGATATGAATGCTATGGAGAGTAGATAGATAATCATGGCCATAGAAAAATATACTTTGCATTTATTAAACATGGGAAATGCCAAGAAGTAGCTATAAATGATCAAAAAAATTGCTAAATTGCTCACTATCAGTGAAATACAAGAGGCTCTGCCTTATTCTACCTAAAGATTGTATAATATTTTTTGCCACATTAGTCAAATCTCATCTATCTTCCCATTGGGAGCCATGTGTCAAATCCCTATTTATCAATTCACATGCTGTGGGACCCATCACTTCCTTATGTGTAACTTTGGAGCTTTTGAAAATTTGCCTCACGATCTTTCAATCAAACAAAGTATCATATTATCGAGTAACCTTCTTAAGCTTCTTATGATCTTATGATGCCACCTAACACCCTTTGATTTGGAAGTTAAACCAAATAAACCCTAACACATGGATATCCTTGTACCTTGTTGGCATGCCTTGTGTAATAGTTTCATGTCATAAGACATGTTTCAACCTATCATTATGTTGCTAAGAGTTAAAAAACTTAATTTTTTCATAGTGACATGATGATGGCTGCACATCTACTTTGAGATCTATGACCCTCCATGTTCTCATTGATTATTGTGCCTAACTCCAAAGAAGTGGGCCCATTTGTTCCACGTGTCCATATGTCATTTTGTCACTATGAATATTGGTCATGCAACTTTCATTAGCAACAAGGTGACATCCGTCGATCTCAAAAGGAATGACAAATCTAACAAAATACCTTTTCTCCATAATGTTTACCTCCATGAAAAATAAAATTTTGAAAGATAGAAACCCTTTCATGACTAAGACCTATGGCAATTTCATACAAGGGTTGGTCCTACCACCTTCCACATGTCAAACTATGACTATGTCACTATAAATAAAAATCAAGAAATTCCATACAACAACATAGAGACACCCCTAGATTTACTCTGAGATCAATGGTGGACAAAGGCACATTAAGAATCTAGCCCACTTTTGTAAAGCACAATTAGAAGTTAGACAGCTGTCATCTCACTCTAACATATGCATCAACCACAAAGAAGAAAGACCCACATCACCACATGTCTTCATATTGTTATGTATCTAAGAATAAAGAATAAGAAAATTTTGATAAAGAAATAATGACATTTGTTGATCTTTCATCTAATCTATGGTGATGCACCTATGCTAAGACTTTATCATTTACTGGGTCCCACATACAAGTGTCACTTTATCACTGTGTCACTATAGTTAAAACATGCTGACCTTTTCAAAGTGACATAACAATGACCCTTGATCTTATGGAAGATCAAGGGCAATTGTGACTTGGTTTTGTTTCAAGTATAAAACATAACCTATGTAAGGTAAAGGATTTATGATGAGACCTTGGGTTAAGGACTTAGCAATAAAATAGGGGGTGGACTAACCATAAGAAAACTTAAGTTAAAGAAGGACTAAGGTCTAGGGTACAAGATTTTTGTGAAAATATTGGAAATACTATGCGATAATTATAATAAAATATTTTTTTAGAGGTTTTAGGGCTTTATTTGAAAACATTCCCACACAATTTTGAAAATATGAACCATGTAAATAGACTCAAAGACCTAGGGAAAAATGTCATTTAGAGTAATACAATTATGGGTTTTTTTTGTGAGGAATGATAAGTTATTCAAAAACCCTAAGTAGTCTAGACACAAATTCTTCCTGATTTTCACAAAATAATTTAAAACTTTTTTAGCTAGGTGAAAATTAGGCCGGAAAAGGCTCTTTCTAGGGAATCATACCCCTTGTAGACATGGTAATGATTCAGAATCACTAGAAGAAGCAAGCCACACACTTGATAGAAAAATCTTCTCTCAAATAGCTTATTGAAAGCAAGAAAACCTAAACTAATTGTACAAGCTGATGTCCTCAGGCCATCAGAGGAACTCAATATATTTACCTCTATCAAAAACTTGATTTTCATTTACATCTCTCTAAGGTAAGCTAGAAGTACCACTTTCACTTATTTCACCAAGCTCATTAGAATTTTTAATTAGCTCAGTAGGAAAAATAATCATTTTTATAGTGCAAATAAAATTTTTAATCACTCTCATCATCTTGCTTACTATGAAAAAACATATAAGCATGCCCATGAATATAAAAATCAAATTGAGAGTCTTCAATATGAAAAGACTCATGCATGCTACTGACTATAAACACAAAGTGGCCATATTCTACTTTGTTCACAAAGTTGCTCATGTCAAAAATTTGCAACTCACCTTGTGTATCCGGGTGTGAAATCTAACACCTTTGCATCATTTGTAGTTTTGTTACTCATCAAATCAAATCTATCATTTGTTGAAACTCTTTCACACTCAAAAAAATGGTTAGTCACCAAGTTTGAAAAAATGTCTTGAAAATGCTGACACAAAATATGTTAACAAAAATAATAGTATTCATCTAAGAAACTATTAGAAGGAACCTTGAAGTTATCATTACAAGATTTATCAGCATATAAAGAAAACCCATAGTCAGATTGACAACCTTCACTATTTTCCTCTTCATCACATGAAGCATCAAAACCTATTGCAAAAATATAACTAACATGAGAAAAATTTGAAATAGTACCAAACTTCCCTTCAATCACATCCCTCACATCAAACAAGTCGTCATGTGCATAAACATTTGATGTATTGTCATATACACCTCCAAATCTTGATAAAGATAGCTCTAATTTTGGATCTCTTTCCACCTAAAACTTTAGGGAAATGACTTGACTAAACAAAGAAAAATCATAAGAGAATATATGAGCATCCTTAGAAGCACTTACATATTTTTCAAAATCACGAGCCAACCAATCTAAAATCTCATTAGGGCTCAAGAAGACTTCCACCCAAATCTTCTCCTAGCTATGATCATCACGTGGATGACATGAATAGCTTACAACAACATAATCATTAGTAGTAAATCTTAAAAAATTAGAATCGTTACTCTATTTTCATCATAGTAGGAGCTACTTCTACTACTATTATACACATCTTCAACTTCATACTCACTGTGACAAGATTTATTTTCAATTACATATACATTTTCCTCATGCTACTTGCAATTAAATGATTCATTGATATTCAAATCCATCTCTTCATACTCAGAAGACTGATCATATTATATATGGACTCATTACATTCATTTCTACCTTGACCTTCAACACATTAACCATCATCATTAGAAGATATAACATGTATTCTATTGTTACCACTTTCCATATTATTAATGAATCTTTTAGCTTGCAAAAGTTCCTATAATATTATAGGTGCTAGCTAATTAATTGAATTAGGCACAAGAATGTCAAGGAAAATACTAGGCAAGGAATATTCCTCAAGTATAGAAGGAAAAGGCATCATGTTGATTATTGATTTAAACTTTAGATAACATTGCTCAACATTTATACCATGAGTACTTCCTATTGGAATTATTATAAAACTGACAATCCTAATGTGGATTTCCTTGTCCAACATAGCAATGTTGTTGATCATAGTTTCTAAATTTTTAGATCTTGACAAACTAGCTTTAAACTTGAGATCTAACTCCATCTTAAAATTAAAAATTTCACCTCTTTCTCTAGTGCTCAGGATCATTGAATAGAGGTACTAGTTTCTAATATTTGACTCCCATGGAAAGAAAACATGAAAATCAAAATACCTTTAAGTGCTGATGTTGAACTTCAATTTGCCGATTTGGCACGGGTGTAAACATGAAACTCATTTACACCATTCATAAAACTATGTAGAGCTACCACTTCCTTGAAGAGGACAAATGGAATTACTAGGGTGATTCACTCTTTAACGTTTAAACTTCTTGTAACAATAGATTACATACAATGCTAAAAACTTATCAAGAACTTATACTTCTTTTCCAAGAAGTATTGTCAAGAGCTTCAAATCTATCCATACAAACTAAAAGCCCTTCAAAATATACAATATGAAATCAACTAGGAACATTGGTACAAAGATTTAGAGTTGCACTTGTGAGAAATAAAACATAATTTGTCACATGACAAATTTGGACCAAATTTTTAGTTTATGGAAAAACGCAAAACATTAAACCACTCTTGGAGATTTACAAACTTGAAAAGGCATCAAAATATTTTGTTTATTCCTAAATTTTATTTTACAAAAACACCTTGAAACAAAAATCTAGCTGAATTGATTTATGATAAAACCTCTGAGGAATAACACAATTTACACTGAACCCTCAAAGCTACTACTACAAATGAATAAAGCACTACTAGTAGACACAAACCTTCAACAAAGAAATGGAACAAACCTCATGACCTTTTTGCTATAGTAAATTTTGCACATGCCTATCTTCTGTATTGAATCACATTTTAGATGTAATACTCCCTAGTAGAGTCACCATATTGTTGGTGATTCCGATGGAAAAAACCATCATAAAATATAGGACAAAGATATTCAATTTACAACAGAGATTCTTGTCCTTCTGATAAGGTTTATTGCAACCTTGTCCCCAGTGAAGTTGCTATTTTTTTATGTTTTAAAATATCATGTTTCAAAATCCCAAATGAGAAAAAACTACATCTAGGGGCAGCTACTTCCCATCTACAACATACCCATTCAGACATCAGGGCCAACTATAAGATGATACCCTTCTTCCACTTCAGGCTCTACAAGAACTAGGTGGGTGTACCTCAGATTCAGTTATATGGTACTAGTATTAAAGCATACACTTGAATCTAAAAATGTATATAATACCATTAATCTTCTAACACTTATGCAAACAACATAGACATGAAATAGCTAGAATCATGACATATTAACTAGATAAGCTAAGTTAGGGTTGTTGCATACAATTGATTAATTATGTATTATTTTTGATGTTACACAAATGTCATTTCATTATTAGTCAATATATGCCAAGCTCACTTAGGTAGTGAAGAAATTTTTTTGTGTATATTGAGAATACTATGATTGTGTAGTTTAGAAGGAAATGTCTACCAAGTCCACTCAGGTGTCAAAGGAAAGTTTGTAGAAGATGAGTGTTAACTAAGCTCACTCATTTAATGAAGGAAATTTGGATGGAACTAGTGCTAACTAAGCTCACTTAGTTGCTAAAGGATCTTCATGAGGTTATAGTGTTAATCAAGCTTCTATTGGTTAACATAGGAAATCACTTCTGAGCTAGTTTCTACTGAATTGAGTTGGCTAACAAAGAAATTTCTTTTTTTGGCATACTAAGCCAAATTGGTTTATTTATTGGTTTTAGCCAACTAAGGTGATGAATATTAATTATTCTAAGTTGTATATGAGCTGACTTGACAATATGAAAGATATATGTATAAGTTCAAGTTATAGATTCAAAGTGTATAAGAGTGTGAATATGTGATGAATAAATTGAAGATTTAATGACAAAGAGAAGAAGTAAATTTGAAGGATAAGTAGAATATCCTTGTGGAGAAGAAAAGATATATTTGATTAGGAAGGATCAAGTACAAGCTAGAATAGAGATCTATAATCAATAAATAAATTTTATTCAATTTTTTTAATCTCATTGTTACTCTCTAACTATTGTAGTAGTGATATAAATCTCCTAATAGAGTTGGCTTAATAGCTATTTATAAATCCTTTAACAAGGTGGCAGTTCTATTGAATTGTCTCAAGAACTCTAATAAGGCCACTCCTAATATGGTGATTAAATTATTTGATAGGGTCACACCTAATAGTGTGTTTTGTAACCTTTAATAGGGTTGGCTTCTAGCAGGGTTCAGTTCAGAAGAGTGAAAATAGTAACTAGTTGCAACTAGTGGTTTTTTCCAAATTGGGTTTCTATGTTAAATCTTAGTGTCCAATGTGTTCAAGCTATTTTATTTTATGTTTTTGCAACTAATTTAAAGTAAGGGTAATCATATTTAACATCCAAAGTTTTCATGTTAAGAATTTACCAAGAATATTTAGTAATTACCAGGTTACAACATTTTATGTATGTTTATCGAGCATCAACAATATTCAGTTTTCAAATTATATTTTTGTACTAACATCTAAAGAATCGAGGATTTATTTTTTTAGTAATTAATTCAACCCTCCCCTCTTATTTACTCCTCTTATATTTCCAAAAATTGGTATTAGAGATTTTGGTGCTTGCAGAGAAGGCTTCAAGGACCTAAACTAAAGATTAGGATGTCTTACAGAAGAGAAATCCTCAAGTTGAGCAAAGACAATTTTGTAGCATGGAAAGGATGCATGAGGTTACATCTAGCTACCATCAGTGATTCAAGGTGCAAATTTATTAATACTAAATACAAGACTCCCACCATAATATTATCTATTGAAGATATTGTTGAAAAGAAGAATAATAACATCATGATGATTGACATTGCATCTGCTCTTAGTTATGCTAAATTTGATGAAGTCAAAGACTGCAAGATAGCTCATGAGATGTAGATAAAACTAAAAGACATATATGGAGGAGATGAAAATGTAAGAAGATCCAAAGCTGAAAGTCTTAGAGGTCATTTTGATCAAATGAAAATGAAAGAAGATGAGAACATTGCAAAATATGTGGAAAGAATCAAAGAAAGTGTAAGTGCAATCAAAGCATCTAGAGGAGACATTGAAGATAAAATAGTTGTAAGCAAGGTACTTAGAAATCTTCTTCCTATTTATGAAATTAGAGTATCTATTATTCAAGAGATGAGATTTGATCCAAATAGTAAAATATATTTGGATGCTCTAGTTGGAAGGTTGACAACTTTTGAGTTAGATAACTTTGATAACTATGTTTCTAGTTCACAGGTTATTGAGTTTAGTTTTAAAGTTAAACTCTTGCTCAAATAAAAGGGAAATAAATCAAAATTTAGTCAATCAAGAAGTGGAGGAGAAGAAATAGAAGAAAGTTCAGATAGTGTTCTTGAAGTTATTGAAGCTCTACTTGCAAGGAAACATTCCATAGGCAGAGGAAAGTATAAAGGTAAATTTCCTCTAATTGTCTTTTCTTGTGAAGAAGTTGGTCACATTGTTGTAAGGTGTCCAAATAAAGAGATAAAAGATGAAAATAAAATAAATAAGCACAAATGTAAGAAGGATTCCAAGAGCTACAATAATTATAAGGACAAAGGTAAGAAATCTTATTTTATAGCTAAAGATTTTGATAATAGTGAACATGAAATGGTATATATTGTTGTAAAAGATGAATCTAATGATGAGGGAGATAAGATGACACTTATCTCTCATGTTAGAAAAAATGATATATGGATTATTGAGAGTGGTTGTTTACATCATATGACTAGAGATGAAACAATATTTGAGCACATGGAACTTTATAATGGAGGTAGTGTGAGATTTGGAAACAATATACCTTGTAACATAAAAGGAAAATGATGTATTTGATTGACTAAAGAAATTGTATATGATAGTGCTTATTGGGTTAAAAGACTAAAGCATAATCTACTGAGTGTGGTATAGTTGAATAACATTGGATTCAAGGTACAATTCATGAATGGATAGGCCAAACTATCAGATGGAAAAGGAAATTTGGTTGGATCTAGCAAGAAAACAAAAGGTAATCTATTTTATCTTGATCTCAATGATTGTTCATGTTTTATTGCTCATGTAGAAGAAAGTTGGTTATGGCACAAAAGGCTATGTCATGTAAACTTTGATAATCTGGTTAGGATAAGTGAACATCGAAGAGTAAGAGATATTCCTAGTTTGAAGAAGCCTAATATGGGTTTATGCAAGAATTGCCAAATTGTTAAGATGGGAAAGAATAGTTTCAAAAGAAATAACTGTCAGTGAGAAGAAGTCTTAGAAATTGTTCATACAAAATTATGTGGACCTATTGGAATAAAGAGCTACAATGGAGAAAAGTTTTTCATTCTTTTTGTTGATGACTATTCTATAATGATGACTATAATGTATCTAAAAGAAAAATTAGAAGCCTTTCAAAAGTTCAAGTGGTATCTGGCAAGAGTAGAAAAAGAAACTAGAAAGAGGCTGAAATGTTTAAGATTAGATAGAGGTGGTGAATTCATCTCCAATGAATTCAATAATTTCTACATTGAAAGAAAAATTAAAAGACAAGTATCAACCCCTAGTACACCATAACAAAATGGTATAGCTGAAAGAAGAAGTAGATATATCATAGATTGTGCAAGAACCCTAACGATTGAAAATAATGTTGCTCTCAAATACTGGAAGGAAGCTATCAACAATGTAATTCATACCTTGAATAGAGTTCATTTGAAGAAAGATTTAAACAAAACTCGTTATTAGCTATGGTATGACTACAAACCTAATGTAAGTTACTTGAAAGTATTTGGCAAAAAATGTTATATCTTGAAAGAATCTAAAAAAGAAAAATTTGATGTAAAAGGTGATGAAAGCATAATTCTAGGATACTACTATAGAAGTAAAACATACAAATGGTTGAATTTTTCTACTCATAGAAAATGCACATGTTAGAATTGATGAGTTTGCTAAAAAGAGTGAAGAAGAAAGCAATAAGGAGCCAAAGGATTACAAAAGATTTTTTTATTATGAACTTGATACCCTACCAAATCTATGTGAAAGAAAGGAGTTTTCATCTCCCAATTTCCAAAAATGTCCAATAGTTACTGAGTTGTAGACAGTGCAACTTGAGTCATAGTCTGAAGGACCCAAGTTAGAGTCAAAGGCTATTGAGCTATTCCATATTGAGTCTAATAGACTCAAGTCATAGACGGAAGGACCCAAGCTTGAAACTGAAGTTCATAATGAAGATAGTGGAACTCATTCAAAACCAAAAGAGCCTATTTTAGCAAGATATGTTAGAAGGCATCATTCACCTAATCATATTATTGGAGACAAATTTGATGGAACAATGACAAGAAGAAAATTAAAAGGTAAATGTTTACTTGCTGAATTTGAACCTAGAAATGTTCAAGATGCTCTAGATAATGAAAGTTGGATTGAAGCAATGAATGAAAAGATATAATAGATATAAAAGAACAAAAATTAGACCCTTGTTCCTAGACCCAAGGATAAAAATATAATTGGCACAAAGTGGGTATTCAGAAATAAGCTGAATGAAGATGGAAAAGTTTCAAGAAATAAGGAAAGACTTGTGTGTAAAGGTTATTCTCAAGAAGAAGGTATTGATTATGCTGAGACTTTTTCTCCCATAGCAAGACTAGAAGGTGTTAGAACTTTACTAGCATATGCAACACATAAAGGATTTAAAGTATACCAAATGGATGTTGCATTTGCATTCTAGAAAAAAATTCTTGACGAGGAAGTCTACATTGAACAACCAGAAGCTTTTGTAAATCCTAGCAAAAGAGACATGGTTTGCAAGTTACACAAAGCATTATATGGCCTCAAGCAAGCTCGCAGAGCTTGGTATGAAATATTTCATAATTACTTGGTACAAATTAGTTTTCAAAGAATAAGTGATAACAGTAGTCTATATATCAAAGAAGGACTAGACAAGAAGATTGTGTTGGTAGAAATATTTGTTGATGATACTTTATTCACAAGAAATGATGAATTGTGCAAAGCATTTTTAGAAGAAACGAGTAAAGAATTGAGATGTCCATGTTTGGTGAGATAAAATTCTTTGTTGGGTTGCAGATATTGTAGAACAAAAATGGTATCTACATCACTCAATCTAAGTATATCAAGGAGCTACTAAATAAGTTTGGAATGGAAGATTCAAGACTAGTTGGAACTGCTATGTCTACTAGACATAAGGTTTCCAAGAATGATGATTCCAAAGAAGTAAATCAAACCACATACAGATCAATGATTGGAAAATTGCAATATATAGCACATAGAAGACCTGATATTGCCTAGCAGTTTGAATGGTGGCAAGATTCTCTAAAAATTCTAGAGAAAATCACACAATGGAAATCAAGAGAATGATGAGATATCTAAAAGGTACTAAAGACTATGGCTTATGGTATAAAATTGGAGGCAATTTGGACTTGAAGGTATTTACTGATGCTAATTGGGAAAGAAGTCTTGATGACAAGAAAAGTATTAGTGGTGGAGCATTCTTTCTTGGTAAAAGACTATTGTCTTGGACAAGCAAGAAACAAAATTGCATCTTTCAATCCATAGTAGAGGTTGACTATGTGGCAGCAATAGTTAATTGTTATAACATTTTTTGGTTCAAACAATTGTTGGAAGGAATGAATAGTAGAGGTTGAATATGTGGTAGCAACAGTTAATTGTTATAACATTTTTTGGTTCAAACAATTTTTGTAAGGAATGAAGATAGAGATCAAGGATACAATAGTCATATACTATGATAACACCGGTGAAATCAATATATCAAACAATCTAGTGATGCATACCAAAACAAAGCACATTGCTATAAAATATCACTTCTTAAGAGAATTGGTGCAGGATAAAGAAGTACAATTGAAATATGTGAATACAAAGGAAAAAATTGTAGAAATATTCACCAAGCCATTACCTAAGAATACATTTTTGTATCTAAGAGGTAAGCTAGGGGTCATTCCCCTATCTAAAGCTCACTAAATAAATCTTAGTGATGCATCAACAAGAGCTAAGTTGAAGATCAATCAGTTAGTGTAGAATTGTCAAGGGCATATTGCAAATGAATCAATACTTAAGGTACATTGATATTAATAGAGTTTTTGTCTTTGGCATGTGTTGTCAAAGAGGGACAATTTTACTGTCATATCTAATAGACATTTTTTTCATTTCAAAGAAGGAAAAGTTTGTTGTAAGAGGGAGAAAATTCTGTGAATGAACTTGGCAGAAGTTGTTGCAGACAACAAAAGAATCTAGTGAAAGGAGGAGCTCATACAGATAGAGGGAGTTCTCAAGAATAAACCAAAATTTTCATTGTGTTATGACATGTGTTTCCATCAATGCCAAAGAGGGAGATTGTTGGATACAATTGATTAATTTTGTATTGTCTTTGATGTTACAAAAATGTCATATCATTATTAGTCAGTATATGTTGAGCTCACTTGCATAGTGAAGATAATTTTCTGTATCTACTGACCATTCTTGTGATTACCTAGTTCAGAAGGTAGTGTCTATTGAGTTCACTTGGGCATCAAAGGAAAGTCTGTAGAAGATAAGTGTTAACCAAGCTCACTCACTTAATGAAGGAAAGTTGGATGGAACTAGTGTTAACCAAGCTCACTTGGTTGCCAAAGTATCTTTGTGCATTTGTAGTGTTAACTGAGCTTCTATTGGTTAACACAAGAAATCACTTCTGATTTAGTTTCTACCGAGTTGGGTTAGCTAACAAAGGAATTTATTATTTTGGCATACTAAGCCAAATTGATTTATCTATTGGTTCTAGCCAAATGAGGTGATGAACATTAATTATTCCAAGTTGTATATGAGTTGACTTGACAATATGAATGATATATGTATAAGGTCAAGTTGTGGATTCAAAGTGTGCAAGAGTGTGAAGATGTGATGAATGAATTGAAGATTTAATGATGAAGAGAAGAAGCAAATTTGAAGGATGATAAAAATATCCTTGTGGAGAAAACAAGCTATATTTGATCAAGAAGGATCAAGTACAAGCTAGAACAAAGATCTGTAATCTAAAAATCATTTGCATTTAAATCAAGTCATCTCATTGTTACTCTCTAACCATTGTAGTAGTATATAAATTTCCTAATAGAGTTGGCTTAACAACTATTTGTAAATCCTCTAACAAGGTGGTAGTTCTATTGAATTATCTCAAGACCTCTAACAAGGCCACTCCTAATAGGGTGATTAAATCCTTTAATACGGTCACACCTAATAGTGCGTTTTGTAACCTTTAATAGGGTTGGCTCCTAACAAGGCTCACTTCAAAAGAGTGAAAATAGTAACTAGTTGCAATTGGTGGTTTTTCCCAAATTGGGTTTCCACATTAAATCTTGGTGTCAAATATGTTCATGCTATTTCATTTTATGTTTCTGCAACAAAGTTAAAGTAAGGGTAATCATAGTTAACATCTAAAGTTTTCATGTTAAGCATTTACCTAGCACATTCAATAATTATCGAGTTACATCATTTTATGTATGTTTAGTGAACATCAACAATATACTATTTTCAAATTGTATTTTTTTGCCAACATCTAAGGGATCTAGGATTTATTTTAGTAGTAATTGATTCACCCCTCCCCTCTTAGTTACTCTTATATTTCCAACAAGGGTAACACTTTTTAGCTCTTCAATAAAAAGGGAAAATGATTTTGACTATAAATATTGATTTCAGAATAACAAAGACATGAACAACACAACACTTTTATCCTATAGCTGATTAGTGCTTTATCTATTGGGAAATTCCACAAATCCTTAATATACATCCCTAAAAATCATTGAGACATTTCATGTATTAGGACTTCCTGATCTATCCATTCGCCTTGTGAATCAAACATCTACATCTTTCTAAATCTTATTACTCAACCTATCTTTTAAAGAAATATGTAACCCTGTGATAATAGACTATTAATTTACATGACTCCTTGAATCATAAGCAAACAATATCAACACATACAACCTAGAATAGATTGCAACTAAGTTTTATTCTCTTTGTTCACAAAACATAGAAGATCACCAATAAAATGAATAAGAGACAAGAGATAGACTAAAGATTAACTCATTGCTACACCTTTATTCATTTCCTTGAAACAAATACAATAAGATGCATGAAAAAAAATTCTAAAAATGGCTAAATAAATTGACTATTTATATTCTAATTACTTGTTGTTCATTACATGAGAGAATGTTGAATGGTGGAATCACAGTCATGATAGAAATTTCAATCTAAATGGAACCATCCTTATGATATCACAACGATGAAAAAACATCCAAGAACTAGAACCCTGGTTGCATAGATTTGGCAAAAAGACCAAAATTTCTAACCCTTTAGAAAAGGAAAATAAGAGATTATAAGAAATGGAAGAATCCCCAGATCAGATATGATGCTAACACTTATCCACTTGGAACACCTCTACCTATTGATGAAGAACTTCTTAGAAAATCAAATCACATCATTACAACATAACAAACTTGCAAAAAATCTCAACTGAATGATGGAAAATCTTCTTCATAAAGAAGACAAATTTGTTGCATGTAAATTCACCCCAAAAAAGATAGAAGGTAGTAGATATGAATGCTCTCGAGAGCAGATAGATAATTGTGGCCATAGAAAAATATACTTTACATATATTAGACATGGGAAACACCAAGAAGTAGTTACAGACAATCAAAAAATTGCTCACCGTCAATGAAATATAGAAATGTGAGGCTCTACCTTATTCTACTTGAAGATTGTATAATATTTTCTACCATCTTGGTAAAATTCCATCTAACTACCCATTAGAAGCCATGTGTTGAATCTCTATTTTCCAATTCACATGTCACGATACCCATCACTTCCCTATGCATAACTTTGGAACTTCTGAAATTTTGCCTCACAATCTTTTGATCGAACAAAGTATTGTATTATCGAGAAACTTCCTTAAGCATCCTACTATCTTATGATGCCAACTAGCACCCTTTGATTTGGTAGTCAAACCAAATAAATCCTGACACATGAATATCTTTGTATCTTGTTGGCACTCCCCACATAATAGTTCCATGTTATAAGACACATGTTGACCTATTGTTATGTCGCTAAGAGTAAAAAAACCTTCATGTTTTCATAGCGACATGATGATGGCCACACATATACTCTAAGATATATGATCCTCCATGTTATTGCTATTTATTGTTCCTAACTCCAAATAAGTAGGCCCACCTATTTCACATGTCCATCTATCACTTTGTCGCTATGAATATTGGTTGTGCAATTTTTTTCAGCAACAAGGTGACATCTGTTGATCTTGAGAGGATCTAACTACTTTGACAAAACATCTTTTCTCCATAATGTTTACCTCTTTAGAAAATGGAATTTTGACAGCTAAAAATGCATTCATGACTAAAGCCTATGGCAATTTCCTGCAAGGGCTCATCCTACCACCTTCCATATGTCAAACTATCACTATGTTTCTATAAATAAAAATCAAGCAATTACATATCATAGTGATGACCCTAGAATTACTTTGAGATCAATAGTGGATAGAGGCACATTAAGAAACTAACCTACTTTCATAAAACACAATTAGAACTCATAAAACTGTCATCTCACTCTAACATACCAATCAGTTGCAAAGAAGAAAGGGCCACATCACCATTTGTCTTTATGTCATTATGTCACTAATAATAAAGAATGAGAAACTTTGAATAGAAACATAACAAAATTCTTTGATGTTTCATTTGATCTATGATGATGCATCTGTGCAGAAACTTTATCATTTACTAGGTCCTATAGAGAGGTTTCACTTTGTCACCATGTTGCTGTAGTTAAAATGTTCTCACCTTTTTGAAGTGTCCTAATGATGACCCTCAATCTTAAGGAAGATCAAGGGAAATTGTGACTTGGTTATTTTTCAAGTATAAAATATAACCCATCTAAGGTAAATGATTTATTATGAGACCTTTGGTTAAGGACTTAGCAATAAAATAGGGGGCAAACTAACCATAGGAAAACATAGGTTAAAGAAGGATCAAGTGCTAGGGTAAATTTTTTTCACAAAAATATTGGAAAGATTGTGCAATAATTATAATAAAATCATTTTCAAAGGTTTAGGGCTTTATTTTCAAATCTTCCCACACAATTTTGAAAATATGAACCATCTAAAGTAGATTTATAGACATAGGGTAAAATGCAATTCAAAGTAATGTAATTAGGGGATTTTTCATGAGAAATGACAAGTTATTCAGAAACCTTAAGTAGTTTAGACACAAATTCTTCCTGATTTTAATAGAATAATTCAAAACTCTTTTAGCTAGGTGAAAATCAGGCCAACACTATGAAAGCTAGAATGCACCTCCATAAACCTACAAATAATGCACTCGTTTACAACTTTGGCCAAGATTGAAACAAGTCCCAAATTTTTTTAGGAAGTGGAATAATGGGATGCAATTTACCAAGCAAAAACCAACACTCATAAATATAGGAACAATTTAACAATCAATTATCAATGGTTTCCTCATAATCATTGCAAAGAACACACTTAAAAGGTTGTGCAATGACAAATTTTAATAACCAATCACTAGTCAAATTTTTGTTTTTAAGGCTAGCCAGGCAAAGCACTCTACCTTAGGTAGAACATCCATGTTCAAAAAAAATGAAAAGGCACATTATATAGGTTTAACACCATCCCAGTATGGAAATAGTTTGTATCCTTCTTTTATGCCATATTTACCATCCTGTGCTCCTACCCAAATAAGATTGTCCTTCATCTTAGAGAAAAAACCTATCTCTACAACAAAATATCCTCTAAAATTTTCTTCTTATCCTCATCAATGGGTAGCTCTGAGAGTACCCTCTAGTGCACCTTTCTTAAATGAATATCCACTACTGCCACAAATTTTGACAAATTTTCACCCCACAAATGATTACTAATATCTATTACTTCATCAAAGTGATGCATTTTATTCAAAGGAGGAATACCATTCCATGAGCCCCTCCCCCACCCCCCAAAAATAAATAAATTAACATTTAGGCCATTATGAACTTTCCAAGATAAATATTTTTAGATCAAATATCTGGGTACTTAACATGAAATTCCATATTGTAGACTCGTACGGAGGATTCAAGATGGTTAAGCCATATTTTGGATCATCATTATCCAAATACTTTCCCTCTATGATTTTACAACATTTCTTCTCTGACTACATAAACATTTGCCAAACACGTTTACCTCCAAAAGCTGTATTTCTCAGAGACAAATTATGAATCCTTGCTCCACCTAAAGCCTCTGATTGTGACATATCATGCAAGGATACTAGTGGTATTTTCTTCTCTTGGGAAATATTTCCTTTCCATAAGAAGTCTTTGATCAGATTTTTAATTTGTTGAATTACCGAAGGAGGAGCTTTATGGATGGATATATAATAGTTAGGAATTTTTTAAAGGACTACCTTAATCAAGATAATCCTGCCTACCAAAGACAACCATCTGGCTTTCCATGCAAGTATTCTAATCTTAATCCAATCTATAATGGAAGTCCAATATCATATTTTATTATTTCCCATAAAAAAAGGAAGCCCAAGATATGAAGGCAATTGCTCAACTGGAAAACCAAGGATCCCAACAATTCTACCTACAATCTTTTCATCCACATTAAAAAAGAATATTTTAGGATTTTGTGAATTGATTCTCTATCCTAAAATAATGATATAAAAATCCAAAACTAGTTTGATTTGTTTTACCCTATAAATAGATGAAACCCCAAACATTAAGGTATCATTAGTGAAGAGAGAGTGCATGACCAAAATAGATGTTTACATAATTTGAACACACTTCCAAAGACCAAGTCTAGTCTTGTGTTGCAACAGTCTACTTAGGCCCTCAACCCTAATAATGGATAGAAAAGGAGATAGGGGATCATCTTTCCTTACTCCCTGGGATGACTTAAAAAAAAAACTATAGAAGAAACCAAATTTATGAAGGACATTAATTAGAAAGGACCAAACAATTCTATCATCAACTTTCATCATGTCTAATTTAATCACAAAACTAGGAAGCTAATGTAACTTTATAGTGTGAAGTGTCTTGTGTGCTACCAATGCACCCTCCATCATCTCCCATCCTAGAATGAAACCACCTTACTCTTGAGAAATAATGTGAGGGATGATAGTCTGAAGTCTTCGATAAATAGCCTTTGTGATGATCTTATATATAGTATTACAAAGAGATAAGGGTCTGAAATCAACAAATGTAGATGGATTTTTTGTTTTTGGAATAGTTGTAATGTTGGTGGTATTAAAATATCTAAGAATTGATCTATTCCTTCTAGATTCCTTAATTTCTTGGAGAAGATCATCACAAAAAACATCCTAACACTTTTGATAAAAAAACTATAAATCCATCTAGCCCCAAAGCATTATTTGGTGGAAGAAAAAATAGTACTTTTTGTAGTTCCAACATAGAGAATGGGGCCATTAATTTTTAATTATCCTAATATGAAACTTGAGATGGGATTGCATCAAAAATCTCATTCAATTTATCCTCATTATCAAAAAATGAAAAGGAAGAGGACAACAAAATTTTGAAAATATTAACTCATTCCTCAATTCTAGCAACACTCTCAATTTTGTTTCTAGATTTTCTGTCTAATATTGAAAAAAATGTGGATGTGGCTCTCTTATTGTTAGTTGAAGAATGGAAAAAAGAAGTGTTTTTATCTCCTTCGTGTAGACATAACTCTCTAGACTTTTGCCTCTAGTATTTTTCCTCTTGACTACACAATTTTGACCATTCCTCTTGAATACATTTTTGTTGTTCAAATAGATCCTTTGTTAGCCTAAGCTTAATTATCTCCTTATTAGTCTTAGCAACTTGCCACTTCACCCTATCCGTCTCTTGAAAACTAGTCTTAAACACCTTCACATTCCATTCTTTTATATTCTTTTATTTGGGACTTCACAAACTCAAGTTTGGAAGAAAATTGAAACATATTTGACCCCTTTACCTTAGGGGAGCTTACCCACCATTGCCTTCGTAACAAATGAAAATGAGGATGCCTAAACCACATACATTCAAATTTGAAAGATGGATGATAGTTTTGAATACTTAGGGTAGAATCTTTAGATATATTTAGTAATATGGGGAAATGATCTGAACCTGAATGGGCCAAAATATTTGAATCAAAATTGAATTCTTCTAAATTCCAAAATTGGGATATAAGAAAATGAACTAATCTTTTAGCTATTTGAAGGAACCCCAATAAATTTTTTTCTAGGTAAAATATCCATTAGCTATTTTCACATCCCTAAGATTATTGTCTAAAACAAAGGAATTGAAATCTTGTATTATCTTTTGAGGCAATGCAATTCTCCCATATTTCTCTAAAGAGTGCAAGAGTGTATTATAATCCCCTGCAATGATAAATAATATATTATCTAGAAAATTAATGATTTGAGTTAGGGTGTCCAACAAATTTTTACTCTCCTGCATGAATGTTGGGGCATATACATTAATCAAGAAAAAACTATATCAAACCATGTAATTTCTAGCCACTATAATTACTGGACTACTAAATGTACTTTCCTTAAATAGTTTTTGGGTTCCATAACACTAGAGGCCCTAATCCCTTGACTACAAAAAAAATACCAATCGGCCCAAGTACTAATAAATTTGGAAGAATTATCTTGTGATAGTTGAGTTTACTATAAAAAAATGATATTACCCTTTGAAGAATCAAGAACTTGCCTGGTTCTAGATCTTTTGTCAGAGATGTTTATGCCCCTTATATTTCATGATAGTATCTTCATGGATTCCAAAGATAACCCTTTGTTCTCCTTGGTGATTTCTTCCTAGTGAAAATATTTGCATCTATTGTTCTTTGGATACTTTCATCTACTTCTTGTTTGTTCTTAGCACTTTTCAACTTCTTGCCCTAAGTTTTAGGACTTCTAACAACATCTCCCTTTATGGAAGGTGATTACAAAATGGAAAGGCCTTGTGAGGGATTGAATTAACATTTTCTTGTAGAAATATCTACTTTAATCCTCATTATTCCCTATTGTGGAGTAGTGCCTAATACATATTCATTATCAGAAACCTTTACATTCTTTGACAAAAGAGCAGTCTTATACTAAGGAGGTCCTTTGACAAGAATAGGTTGACTTGCTTCCACCCCTTCATGATCATCATTTCTGATATGATCCAAGCACATATGTTAATTCTCTATAGTATAAAAATTAAATTTTACATCTTTTGGCATGACAGTTGTATTATAATGTTTCAACTCAGATGCAATATATTTTAACTAGGCTTCTTTGTAGCTTCTTGTAATAGGACTGATTGTTTGATCATTTGTCCCCTACAAACCTTGAGATATAATCCTTTCATTAGTTCAATCATTTAGCCCTTCAAATACACTATCCAAACATTCCTCTACCCAAAAAGAGGTATTAACATGCTTGGTCAAATAGATGTTTTGAGGTCATGTTTGGGTTATTTGGACATTATACAAAGTTTTATGGCCTTTAGAGAAACTTTAGGGGTCTAACTCATCAAGATGCAAAAGTCTCTCAATTGTTTTCAATGTTATCATTTATTCAAGAAGAGGAGATAACTGTCTGAAATAGTTAGGAGTGCTCATAGTAAGCCTATATGAGGCCATTCTCAACTTGTTCATAGGGTTGGGGAAGTTAGTTTTTGGATTGTACAGATTGTGCAATAAATTTGTAGTAACAATTTTATAATTTTGAGTTATTTTGGCTTGTATATGGATTAGATTTAGATATTTTTAGATTGGAAGTGTTAAAGTAGGTTGTTTTGAGATTCTGTATGAACTTAGTTTTCCATTTCATAGAGTTTTTGATACTTTACTAAATTATTTTATTTTCCACTAGCTTGCTATTCTAAATTAGGTTTTTTGTAAGAATGGGGTCATAGGGCCACTTCCCATCATAGATTTGTACAACCTTTTTGGATTTGGAAAATGAAGACATGTACATATCTCATAGTGAATATGGGGCCCTGAAATGATAAGGATCTTTTTTTGAAGTGACACCCTAGGAAAGTCCTAGTAACTTGGTTAGGGATCATAGTGTAGAGCAAGTGGATTTGGACTGGTTGAAAATTTGTGATACTTTAACCAGAGCTTGGAATGTGTTAGAAGATGTTTTGGTGTAACCCCAATCCCAATGGGAATAATTTAGAGAAGCCCTAACAAAGTAAAAACCTTCTTTGCATCAGACAAAATGCCAAACTCTTTAACCCTTATTTTAAGACTAAAAATGTGCTAGTACTATATAGACTAATTAAGAACCTTAGACCCCCAAAATCCTCAAGGTATCTAAAAAGGGTGTTTGGATTGGTGGCTTATTCAACCTCTTGTTAAGGGATTTTCCAGATATCTGGGTTTTACCTTAGTTAGAGGGATAATCATCTGTAGCCCTATTACAAGTATTTGTATGCATTTTCACTTGGTTGGTGGGACTTGACTAGGCTTCCAAGTTTTTTTCTAATTAAAGACATTGAAAGACATCCAAATACCTTCCTAGATGAGTATTCATCCATTTGGAAGGTCAAATGAACATTTGGGGTTACTTTACATGGTGGTGAGTTAGCAAGCAAGTTTGTTTTACCTAGTTGATGTACACTAATTGAATGGCTTAGGATCTCTTTGTCATGTCCCCTTTTCAAATAATTAAAAAATAATAATCTTTGCTAAGGCAGGCAGGCCCAAGAAAGTGAAGTTTCAGAAAAAGGGGGTTAATCTTTGGAAATCGTTGGACTAATAAATGAAAATTATTATTAAAATATGTTTCATTAACCTCTCTTGGATGTGAGTTATAGTTATGCCCTCTTTTAAGGGGTTTTGGAGGCATTTTGGGCTCATTGCAGAACTTGATTTTTGCTCATTCTTTGTTATTCTTCAGAGGCTGCCAAACCTGTGGAGAAGGAGACCCAAGAATGAGAGTTTGCAGGTTTCTAGGGAGACCCAAGAATGGGAGTTTGCAAGTTTCCAGGAAGGCTAAGGATGGGATTTTGAAGCCATTCCATGTGCATGCCCATACAGAGTTTGCCTTTGTGCTGAACAGTGCAGATTTGTGGGTTTTTGGGTGTGTTTTTTGTATGAGTTTGGTGTTTACAGTTGAGTATTTCATATCAGTTTGGGTTGCTGATGTATATCATACTTTTAAATGTTAAAATAGAGCTGAATATATGTATTAGGACATGATTAAACTTCTGAGATAGATTATTAGTGTTTTTGTGGTGTTTTCGGGCATATTTTGTGCTATTTCGGGAGCCCGATGAGCATAGTTTTGGTCCTACATTTTTGAGCTGTTGTATAAAGGCTATACGGATCTGGAAATGTAAATTTGTAGGCTGTTATGCTGCTGAAAGTTCTGTAAAAATTTCCATTTTCAGATTTATTAATAATTTGTGAAGTTGTGAAGCTTTTAGCACCATTTTCAGCATACCCGATTTGGGGTTTCTTGAGGAATTTGGTGGATCTTTGGGATATTAGTTGTTTGATTTTAAAGATCTGATTTGAGGCTTGAAATACCATGAAAAATCAGAAAAGGTACATTTCAATGGTATTAGATCCATGATCTTGCCAGCTTGAGGGTTTGTAGAAGTTTGCAGGTCAGTTTTGACAACTACCCAGATCTTGCATTTCAGTTTTTAGAACTACCCAAATCTTGCATGTCATAATTTATGGTTGCATGTTGATTATAATCAGTTGCATTTCAAAATTTATGGTTTCATTCTACTTCTAATCATTTGCATGATTATTTCTTGGTGAATTTGGTGGTTGTAGAAGTTTGCATTTCAGTTTTGACAAGTACCCAGATCTTGCATGTCAGTTTTGACAACTACCCAGATCTTGCATGTCATAAATTGGTGGTTGCATGTTTCTTCTAATTAGTTTCATGTCAAAATCTATGGTTTCATGCTACTTCTAATCATTTTCATTTAGTTCTTGGTAAATTTGGTGGTTGTAGAAGTTTGCATGTCAGTTTTGACAACTACCCAGATCTTGCATGTCAGTTTTGACAACTACCCAGATCTTGCATGTCATAATTTGGTGGTTGCATGTTGCTTCTAATAAGTTGCATGTCCAAATCTATGGTTGCATGCTACTTCTAATCATTTGCATGTTAGTTCTTGGTGTTTGAAGAAGTTATATCCTATTGGGGTTACACTCTACTTTATCCAGAATGGACAGGTATAGTACAGAGTCTCAGAGGAAACGATCTTGGACAATTGATAGCCAGAGTCAAAATAGTAGAAAGGATGGTTATTTAGACATTTGAGATAAACTTATGAAAATAAGCCATGACATGTCTAAACAGTTGGTTGAGCACCACCATATAATGAATGACATGTTGTCCGACCCAGCTAAGGTGGATAAGTTGACTAGATTTCTATTTGGCATATTTTCTCACAGGACAGATGACACAATTCCCAAGAACTTGGATGAGGATTTTGAGAAACTAGCTAATAGCCAGGTAGAGGTCTCAGATTCTACTCTGCCACAAGAGGTGGTGGGAAAGGATATTACACAGATTGATAGTAACGATCAACTTAATACTCAAATTGAGACAATTGTTTACAGGTCGTCAAAGGGTGATGCCACAGGTATTCAGGATGGTATAGTTACAACAGGCAGTCACTATAGTGTAGTGGGTTCAGATGATTATTATGAGGATGTTGTTGTGTAGGATGGTGAGATACCTGGTAGAGATGAGCAGAAATTGAGCATTCGTGACTTTGCTGAGAAAGAGTACCAGGCACAGTTAGATGCTTCATCACATGAGGTTGAGGCTAGTAGTACTTCACATGATTTGTCCAGCCAGCTGAAGGTGAACAAAGATAGTATTGTGACTTCATTATCTTATCATGAAAGGTATGTGGAGTTAGTTGGTATTGGTCATATTACTCAAGTGAGGAGTTTTCTTGAATTACCAGTTGATTCTAGTTTACGGATATGGACTCAAGATTGTTATATTGGCATTTGGGATTCAGTTGACTGGAGATCTTTAACACTTTTTGGTAGCAGTGTTTGTTTGGGTGCTATCATGGATTTGATTAGCAAATTACATGGTGTTGTCTTTTCTTGTGCCAGTATCTTGTCTGATGTTGGTATTAGTTTTTATACACCAATGTTGGGCTTTGTTCATATATCTAGTCAACCATACTTGCTGGAATGTGTTGATGATATTTCATATTTGGCAGTTTGTATAGATGAGTCCCAGGATCATATTGGCATTGATGACATCCAGGAGGATGCAGTGGGCAGTTTTGAAGACTTAGTTTCCTTGGGTATAGAGGAGTTGGACAGCAATGCTAATGTTTTTGATACTCCGTATGTTGATATGAGCTTTAGATTTGATTCACAGGATATGGATGGTAATATTCTAGAGATTAGTAACTTTGAGGATACTCGTTTAGACAGTGCATCAGAGGAGGTTTGTAGGAGACACTCAAGCTAGTGCCATCATGTGTCTAATCAGTTGAGAGTTAATGACCGAGACATTGCTATCACTTCCCAGTATTTCGATGTTGCTCATTAGTTGTTAGCAGTTTATGGATGGTGTTCTCCTACTAGTGATGAGCAGGGAGGCAATTATCTTTCCTTGATAGAGTTCCACTCTTTATGGGAGGCTATTCGGATTTTGAGACAGAATTATATGTAGTTGGTAGCTGACAAAGATTATCTTATGGAGTGGGGTAGTATAGCATATGATGCATTGTTGGCCAAGGAAGATGTGGTGAGTGAGCTTACTGAACAACTTGAGGTGACTTCTGAGATTCTTGAGAGTACACAGTTGGCTTTCAAGGAGTCATAGTTTCATTTGGCTAAGGTGACCATGGAGTTAGAGTGACTACAGTCTTTACCTAATTCTATACAGTCACAAGCTGTGGTGTTTGGTGATCCAAGGATGTCCATGGCCAAGATTGTCAGAGACAGTGGAGATGGGGATGCATACATCTTTGATACTAACATTGGCATATTAGGTTCATTCCCACTAGAGTCAGGTTCAGTTGAGTTGGGTGTTGTAGCAGATTGTTGTATGTCTAACATGGTGGTGGCCTCTAGTACTGATGGCACGAAGACTAGAGATGTATCAAAGATCATGTGTGATGTTGGTGAGTTGGCAATTGGCATGGTTCCTGCTAGTAATACTACTCCCTTGGTGATATCTTCAGAGGTAGTAGTCAGTTCCAACATGGTTAATGATCAATTGCAGTTAGTTTCATCTGGATTACAGTCTTAGCCACTAACTGAGATTGGCACATTCTATCGGCATTACACTATGAGGTACGCTCATCCATTTACCTTTGATGACCATGTTGATGAGATGATGATATAAATATGTACTTTGGTTCCTAGTGCTTGTCATCAGTTATGGAATAGTTTGACATCTCAGGATGAGAGTTGTGATGGGCATGACATGGTGATAGGTTCTACAGTTGACAGCTTGATAATACATGACTTAGAGTAGGAGTTTCAGAGTGATGCTTCAGCGGGTGTTGTTATTGATTCTACTCCTTTGGCTATGACATCTCCTAACTTAGTTGGTGATCAGTCATAGTGGGTTGTATCACTTGTTCATGGTGAGCTGTTGACTGAGGTTGGTTTTTTTTATCAACTTTATATTGCAAGGTATGTACATCAGTTAGCATTTGATCCTTGTGTTGAGGAGTTGATGGCAGAAAAATTTGGTTTGGGTTCCAATTCTTGCTATTTATCTTGTGATGGCTTTTCACCATCAGGGGTGCATGGTAGTTATGGTTATGAGATAGTGGTTGGTGATCTACAGAGTTGTGTTGACTGCAGGCATTGTATAGTGTGTGGATTCTCCATACTTGGTATATTTTCATTTGGGAGCATTCATCATTTTTGAAGAGTTGGATTGTACATTCCGTATAGGCCAGTGGAATGCATTGATGGTATTTACTGTGTTGGTAGTCCACTTTACTTGGATTTTGATGTTCTACGAGTTTGTGTCTCATGGGTTTCTAACTGTGGAAGTTGTGATGTTGGAGTTTGGTTGAGCTATAATTGTCAGTTTGATTATGGATTCCTCTTGGTCATATTGCAGAGGATATTGCAGGAGCCTATGTTAATTGGTAGTAGTATAGTTCATGACTACATTTGGGATCCAGGTGGATTGATTGGTTTATTGTTCAGCCATTTCTTGAGGACAAGCAATGTTTGGGAGGGGAGGACTTGTCATGTCCCCTTTTCAAATAATTAAAAAATAATAATCTTTGCTAAGGCAGGCAGGCCCAAGAAAGTGAAGTTTCAGAAAAAGGGGGTTAATCTTTGGAAACCGTTGGACTAATAAATGAAAATTATTATTAAAATATGTTTCATTAACCTCTCTTGGATGTGAGTTACAGTTATGCCCTCTTTTAAGGGGTTTTGGAGGCATTTTGGGCTCATTGCAGAACTTGATTTTTGCTCATTCTTTGTTATTCTTCAGAGGCTGCCAAACCTGTGGAGAAGGAGACCCAAGAACGGGAGTTTGTAGGTTTCCAGGGAGACCCAAGAACAGGAGTTTGCAGGTTTCCAAGAAGGCTAAGGATGGGAGTTTGAAGCCATTCCATGTGCATGCTCATACAGAGTTTGCCTTTGTGCTGAATAGTGCAGATTTGTGGGTTTTCGGGTGTGTTTTTTGTATGAGTTTGGTGTTTACAGTTGAGTATTTCATATCAGTTTGGGTTGCTGCTGTATATTAGACTTTTAAATGTTAAAATAGAGCTGAATATATGTATTAGGACGTGATTAAACTTTTGAGATAGATTATTAGTGTTTTTGTGGTGTTTCCGAGCATATTTTGTGCTATTTCGGGAGCCCGATGAGCATAGTTTTGGTCCTACATTTTTGAGCTGTTGTGTAAAGGCTATATGGATCTAGAAATCTCAATTTGTAGGCTGTTATGCTACTGAAATTTTTGTAAAAATTTCCATTTTCAGATTTATTAATAATTTGTGAAGTTGTGAAGCTTTTAGCACCATTTTCAGCATACCCGATTTGGGGTTTCTTGAGGAATTTGGTGGATCTTTGGGATATTAGTTGTTTGATTTTAAAGATCTGATTTGAGGCTTGAAATACCATGAAAAATCAAAAAAGGGACATTTCACTCTTAGATAGAATCCTAAGGAGCATAGGGTGAGTAGAAGACCTACTTGGTCAAGTGGATGACCAAAGGAAACCCTAAGAGAGTGTTGGTGTTTGAAAATGTTACTTTTTTCCAATTACCCCAATGAGAAAGTGACACATCTAGGGGCAAATAACTCCAATTTTCAACATGCCCATTCAGACACCAGGCCAACTATAAGGCAAGACCCTTCTTCTTCTTTAGGCTCTGCAGAACCTAGGTGGGTGGACCTATAGATTCTTTATATGGTACTAGTTGTCAAAGTGTACACTGAACCTAATATGAAGCAGATAAAACCCTTATTTCTCCTAATAGCTCATGAAATAACACCAATCTACAGTAGCTAAACGCAGATCTAGAAACCTCATAAGCTGAGTGAGGGCATTCTATTATAGCTCTACAACATGAAAGGGAAAAACATTGATTATTGATGTTGATGTTCAACAAATCCTCAAACATGTAGCAATAACTAATGATCCTATCTCTGATCAGTGCCTATTGGGCAATTCCATGAATTGAAAACATACATCTATGACATCAAGACATATTCTGTATACCCAGACATCAAATCTATCTAATCACCTTGTGATTCAGACATCAATGTTCATTCAGATCTCATTCTTACAAAATATCCTTCTCAAGTAACCAGCAACCTTTTTAAACATATCAAGCATTTACTTGGTCCTTTGGTCCAACAGCAAAATACATCAAACATACAACCTAATAGGGATGCAAATGGGTCTTAGAACTTTGTTCCAAAACCACATAAGACTTACAGATTGCTGAGACAGGAGACAAGAAACAGAATGAAGCTAGTGAAACTATTGCTCATATGTATTCTTTTTCTTTGAAAATATACATTCAGGTGCATGAAATCAAAACATGAAACAACCTAACATCTCAGAACTATCTATATTATCTTTACACTTGTTGTTCACATGAGAGAAAAATTGCTGAAGAATGAAGGTGGAATTACAGTTCTGGATCCAATGAAGTGGTCTCACAGAATGACTGGAACTTTCCTACCAACAGTGGTCTCACAGTAACAAA
Source organism: Cupressus sempervirens (assembly GCA_028749045.1). Classification (NCBI taxonomy): domain Eukaryota; kingdom Viridiplantae; phylum Streptophyta; class Pinopsida; order Cupressales; family Cupressaceae; genus Cupressus; species Cupressus sempervirens. Next base: position 421,000,498 of record CM053789.1, on the reverse strand, counting down.
AATTGGAACCTTTACAATGGAAGAAAGAAAGAGTAATATAGGATGAAGATGAATTCTCAGATTGAATCTGCAATCGACATCTGTCCACTTGGAATTCCATCTTATTCAGTTGCAAAACCTCTTTCCTCTCTCTACCCAACTGATTTGATTTTTGTTTCATCATTATACTATAACTGACTTTCAAATATCTCATCTAAATGATGAAATTTGATAACTGAATCCGAACACATGTTAATTGATCAAATTTTAGCCAAAACACCATGAAGACACAAAATAATTAGATACAAAAGTTACTAAATGTATTTTAGGTATCTTTTCACTGAATCCTTCAACTAGTGATTCACAACACCTGATAAAACATGCCAACCAACCTCTAATAGAAAACCCCCTGAAGTAGGAATAGACTATGTTCTGTGTAAAAATTGGCTCCAAAATTGGAAAGTTTTTCTTCTCTCGATTCTGACAATATATAATATTGCCTATCTAGCCTTCAGGAGACCCCCTGAATCTCATTTTGAAAAACATCCTCTGGCTATAAAAGTTAGGTCTACAACTAAATTTTTAAATTTTTGAAAAATTAAAAAATTTCTAAAGTAAAAACTTTTGAAGTATCCCATTTTAATTTGAAAAGTCTGACGTGTATTTTTGAGGGAATACATTAAAAAATATTTTGTCAAACTTTTCAAATTTGCCCTCTCCTTCAATCCAGGTCAACGAGATTTGACCAACCTTTCTACCACGTGGCGACCTCTGATTGGCTGACCATTGCTCTCAGATGCCACATCATCATCTTATGGACCCGTGCCACATGTCACCATTCTGTAATTTGACATTATTTAACTTGTGCGCATCTTCATTTTATAGAAATGCGCCATCTGTCGAATCTTGCCACATGGCAACATCTGGTGAATCTATTCTAAATTGTTCCTTTGATGCCACCTCACACCTAGTTGGGACCCCCTGTCACATGGCGGCAATTCACATTCTCTCATTTCTTAACGTCCGCACAACTTGATAATGCAAAAATGCGCATATCGTCCGATGCACCACATGTTAGCATCTCGGCGCCCATCGCCACATCATTTCGCGTACAACTTCATCTAAATTTTTTTTTTATGTCACATCTGAGTCTCCCGCTTTCATTATGGGTGGGTCTCCTACACATCAGTTGGCCTACACAAAAGAGGCTCCTCATAAGACACCATATGCTTTTTTTGAAATTGTATTTAAAAGCTTCCTAATACACTCCCAATGAATGTGGGACAAAGGGAGTAAACCATGATTTTCCTTTGCACAGGGTCTACTCGCATTTGGCATGATCTTCTTAAATGGCGTGGCCTTTGGTTCTTGTCTTTGAAGCCATGACTTACTCTGTGATTGCAGCTCCAAACTTGGCAAGAGCTTCAAAGCCACCTCTTCCTTTTCTTCAGACATCCTTCTTAGCTTTCTTCGACTACGGCTTTCTTTCTTTTGTGCTTCTTTGTGTCTTTGTATGGGCTTTCCTGCCCCTTTGACTGCATTTTCTCAGCTTGAACGTACGGATCTCCTGCTTAAAATTCTGTGCTTTCACTTGTTATCTCATGCAAGACATGTGTTTCTACTTCCCCTGCTGCCTTTTAACTGCATTTTCCAGATAAGTGCTCAGGATTTCTTCTTTTTTTACATGCCTTTGATCTATTTTGCATAAGCATAACTATCCTTTTTTTTTTATGCTGACTTCTTGTGTTCCAAACTGCAGGTTCCTTTTGACTTCTTTCTTTACATAATGTCTCCTCTCATTTCCTTGCGTGAGGTTTCTCTTAAAAAATGTGACTCCTGCTGAATGCTCCTTCCAATTTTCGTGAGATTTGGCTTTTAATGTGTCTGTGTCTGGACTCTAGCAATGGCTTGCCTCCATACTTCTTGTTGTGTGCTTTCATTCCATTCAAGCCATGGGGTTTTCTTTTTACATTGTTTCTCTACACTCATAGCTTTGTGCTCGCCCCTGTTTCGATTGGAGTGAGCTTCCTTGCAGTTTGAATGGAGTGTTTTTCTTTGGTGGATGCTCTTCACAATATTTGATGTGGATTTCCTTTTGTTTTGGCACCCTTCTCTACAATGCATAGCTACTTCCAAAGTGCTAGCGTGTCCATTTATGCTTCTTGTGCACATATGGGTCTCCTTTAAAACTAGCAGATGATCATTGGTTTCTTTTATGCGTGAAGCTTATGCCTTTTACTTGGAGTTGCTTTGGCCTTGGTTCTATCTTCATCAATGTATGAAGGCCCTCTTTTCTAAGTGCCTACATGGCAATCTTCATTAACCACTTGTGGGGCTTCTAATAAAGACTGCAGGTTTTCTTATGGCATAATATGGTAGAGGATTACTTCCTCATGCCTCTTATTTTCCTCGCACGGGACGTGTGCTCTTTTCTCATCATATGAAAGGTTGATACAAGAGGAGAGTTTAGCTGTCTGATATGGAAGCTAAACAACATTGTCATCGAGAAAAAAGTTTATAAGAAATTTGTTTTCATTTCAAGCTTGTAACCCTTCAATCCCAACATGGGCAATAGGTAGCTCAACCAACTAATCAAGTCTTAAAGTGACAAGTTTGATTAGCCTTGCCCTATGAGTGGTCTTATCATCATTATGATTTGCTCTCCCTTTGACTGCCCAGCTCTTGCTCAAAAGGTGTGAGCTTTGTTGGCGTATGGAAACATTTATAACAACCAGATTCATTATGACCACTCTTGTCAAAACATACTAGGTCCTTACTAGTTGTCACAAATCTAATGAATTTAGTCGGGCCCCAAAGTGGGTCTAGCTAAAAAAAAATTCATTTCCAGACAACTAATCCTTCAGATTAATCCACTGACCTTCTCAGACTGATTGGAACCAATTTTGATCATAGATTGATCGTTAAAAACTCAATTTGTCACTTTTTGTAAACTATGAATTTGGTGCCGGGAGGTCTATTCACTGGCCTTAAAAACTGACCCAAACCTCTAACTGAAATCTGAAACTCAAGATCTCTATTCTCTCTAACATGTTCAACAAGCTTGCTAGATCTCATTGCATGATGACATCAACGTCAAAAGATATTGAACTCTGAAGTTGCCAACTTAGATTCACCTGCAGATAAACATGTTAGAAAATTGGAAAGTGCATTTGGAAATGGCTTGGAAAATTGGACAAATGGGCACATGAGTTAATGAAAATTGGGAAACTAGTAGATTTTCATGAGGAGAGCATGATTAGATGATTTGGGCTCATGAAGGATCACAGGAAAAATTTGGCAATCAGTTAGAGTAGGCTGCCTAGATTTTGCAAACTGGGAACAATGACAGAAAGCAATTTTTACAAATGGAATGACCCTGGAAAAGTGTGCAAACGGATTTTAGAAGATTTGAAAACTGGCATACTTGTAGTATTTCTAGTATAGAACATAGGGAAACAAACCATTTGATCTCACCTATCATGGAATAGGAGATATGACATCTCGAACAGGGGTTCCAATCAATCTGCAAATACTGACACCAGTAAAACTTTAGAAATTTGATTTGGAATCGTGTTTGAAAACTAGTCAAATGGATTCATCGAGACTTGAAAATTGAAACATAGGAAGTCTCTGATGTCTACAATGTAATGCAAAAGGAATTTTTGCAATTTGGTCAACCGGTCAAAAGCTATAGCATATTTAATAGGGCTTCCTAGATTTATGAACAATTTGGAAATGTGTGAAAATAGTAAACTACCAACTTTAAGGGACTCAAAACCTAATCAAACGAACTCAAAATGACTTGAAATTTGAAACATAGGTTCTTGGGTATGGACACTAGACAATATCAAAGTGGCATGTCATGAAACATTTTTGGGTGTGAGATATTCATTGGAAAACACAACCTCCTGTTACTGTTTGACACTAGGGCAGAATTGCAAATTTATCAAATGCTTGAAACAGGACTTTGCCAAATGACTCAGAAACTCAATTTAACTTCACGAAATGATTAGACATGCTAAATGAAAGGTGCTAGAACCATTAAACACCTTAGGGTTCTCAGATGGACAATTGGGTACATAGGGATTAAAAGCATTTATAGGACTCAATTTTTCAATGGTGCTCAAAATTTACCATGCAATTTTGAGCGCCAATAGTGGCTCTATTTGGGGATGCATGTCCCTTGTGGGCATGGTAAGATTTCAGATCTCTGGGAGAAGCAGACCACCCACATGATAGCAAAAACTTCTCTTGAATAGCTTATTGAAAAATAGGAAACTACTCCTACTATATACATGATGGCCCCAGGCCACTGGAAAGTTTCAGAACTTCTTACCTCTGTCATAAACCTTATTTTCATTTACATTCTCCAGAGGTAAACTGATCTTCTCATTATCATTTGTTTCACCAATCAAATTAGCATACTGAAACAAATAACTTGGCAAAACAAAACAACTTCCTTCATTCTCATAGTGCATATAAAATTCAAAGACCATTTCATCTTCATGCTCACTATGAGAAAAAGCATCAGCATGCTCATGACTACACAAATTGAACTAAGAATCAAAATCCAACGATGATTTATGCATGCTGATCAGAAACAAAAAAACTTCATAATCTACATCATTCACCAAGTTGCAAACACCAAAAACTTGCAACTCACCTTGTGTCTCCGGCTGCAAAGAGTGTTTGGAATCTGATTGCTGCCTACTTGTAGTCATATCATTCAGTAAGTCAGATTCATCCTTCACTGAAACCTCTTCACACTCAAAATATTGATTAGTCACCATACATGAAAATTCATTCTAAAAGTGCTGATTCAAACTATGCTGATCACTATCATTTTCTTCCTCTAACTGAAAGTCAGAATACACCTTGAACTTATCTTCACAAGACTTATCAGTGCATGAAGAAAATCTATAACCTGATTGACAATATTTATTGGTTTCCTCTTCATCATATGAAATATCAAAACAATGTTCAGCAAGATCAACATAAAAAGAATCTGAAACAACATTAACCATCCCTTCATTCCCATTCTCTACATCCAACAAATCGTCATGTGCAAAGACATTTGAGGTACTATCATCTACACCTCCAAAGTCTAACAAAGATTGCTCAAATTCTACCTCTTTTTCCATGTCAAACTCTGGGGAATCAATTTGATTGAATGAGAAAGTATTATGAGAGAAAATATGAAGATCCTTTGAAATACTTACGTTCTTTTCAAACTCACGAGCCAACAATTCTGAGATTTCATCGGAGCTCAAGAAGATTTCCTCACAAATCTTCTCCCGACTATGGTTATTATCTAGATAACATGAAGAACTTACAACAACAGGATCCTTAGTGTAACAATATGGAAAATCAACATTATTACAATATCATAGCAATCACTAGATCTACTGTTGTTACAACTTTCTTCAACTTCATATGTATTATAACAAAATTTATCTTCTCTTTTATATCCATCTTTTTCATGTTGATTGCTATTACTTGATTAATTAACATTTGAACCTCTTCACAATTGGAACACAGATTATCTTGCTCTACGAATTCATTACATTCATTACTACCTTGGCTTTTAGCACACTCATTATCATTAGGAGACATAACATGAAATCCATAATCATCATTTTCCATCTTCTCAATGAATCTTTCGATTTGCAAAATTATTTTTTGCTTTATAGGTGCTGGCCAATTGACTGAATCGGGTACTAGAACATCAAGGAAAACACTTGGTAGGGAAGATACCTTAGGTCTACAATGAAAAGGCATCTTACCCATTACTAATTTAAGCCTTAAATAACATTGTTTTGCAATCCTAAATTGGCCAGCACCTACTACATCAACTGAGTTAAGGATTTTTAATGGTCTTGCTCAATTATATAGGAAGTTTATTAGAAATTTTAGTGGTATATGTGCACCTTTACTAGAGACCATGAAGAGTGGGGTCAAGTCCAAGTTTAGATGGACCTTAGAAGTTTAAAAAACATTGAGATACTCAAGAAGCTAGTACCTACCCAACCTATTTTGCAACTACCTAGTTTTGAAAAACTCTTCACCCTAGAATGTGATGCAAGTGGCCTAATAGTAGGGGAGTGTTGAGTCAAGAAGGTAGGCTAGTAGCCTTCTTTAGTGAAAAAATCAATAAAGCCAAAAAGAAATATTCTTCCTATGACCTTGAAATTTATGCCTCAGATCAGTCCCTTAGGAATTGGAAGCACTATTTCTTGCCCATGAATACTTTGTATTTACTAATAATCAAGCCCTAATATATATCAAAACTCAAGAAAAGTTGAATAATAGACAATTGAAGTGGATGGAGTAATTGTAGGTATTCATTTTCACAATTAAGCACAAGAAATGGCATATGAACAAGATAATAGATGCCTTGAGTAGGAGCTTGTTGATTATCCAAGAAGTTCAGCCACACAAAATTGGGATAGAGAGCTTTAAGAGTCTCTATAAAGAGGATGAAGACTTTGCAAAGGCATACAAGGTATGTTCTGAATTTGAGAACCACTTTCATAGCAAGTATTCTTAATTTACCCTGCAAAATGGGTTTCTCTTTAAGGGTAATTATTTGTGTATACCAAAGGGATCAATAAGAGAGGGCCTAATATAGGAGAAACACAATGGGAGTCTAAGTGGACAACTTGGTATGATAAAAATTGTAGACTTGGTCCAAAGATTCTACTATTGGCCTGAATTAGTTAGAGATGTAACTAAGTAGGTGGAACGATGCATGGTATGTATGAAAGCTAAAGGTGGGATGAGTAATGTAGGTCTTTATCAGCCCTTACTAGTCCCAAATAGGCCATGGGAATGTGTAAGAATGAATTTCATAGTAGGCCTACCCAAGACCAAAAAGGGCTATGATAGTGGCTATGTAGCTATTGATAGGTTTGGTAAGATCAGATACTTTATTCCATGCAAAACTACTAATGATGTAGGCCACATTGCACATTTGTATTCAAAGAGGTTGTGAGGATTCATGAACTTCCATTGAGTATAGTTTTAGATAGGGATGTAAAATTCATGAGTCACTTTTGGAAGACATTGTATAGCATACTTGGCAAAAACTTATCATTTGGATCAATCTACCATCCCCAAATAGATGGCCAAATTAAAGTGGTTAATAGAGTGTTGGGTAACCCCTTGAGGTGCCTAACTAAGGAGTATGGGAAAAAATTAGATATGGTTATCTTCCAAGAAGAGCATGCATATAATGATAGCAAGAATAGGACCATAGGAAGAATTCTATTTGAAATTGTCTATGGAATGCATCCTAGGGATGTATGTGAGTTGAGAGTGGAGGCATGAAATATAGGAGTGGGCATAATGATGATTTCTCCCAAACAATGAAGGAAATACAAGAGCAGGCATGGAAGACCATCCAATACAATACAAAAAATTTGAAAGCCAAAGTTGAGAAAAGGAGAAATGAAATTTAGTTCTCCATTTGAGATTATGTCATGGTGCACTTAAAGAAGGCAAGATTGCAAAAAAGTGTACCTACTAAGTTGCAGATGAAAAGGGTAAGACCTTGCAAGATTATATTGAAATATGGGGGCAAATGCATACAAGGTTGATTTTCCATCATATTTGGGTATATCTAAAATTTTTCATGTGCATGACATGGTTTAGTTAAAAGGTCCATGGCCTCCTGATGCTCACAATAGTTAAGGACTTTAGGATGATCTAGAACCTACAATAGTCCCTTCCACCAACAAGTTAGAAGTTGAAAAGGTATTAAACTCAAGAGTCAAGGAAGACACTAGGAACAAGGTGTAAATGGATCACCTTATCAATTGGATAGACAAAATAGACTTATAAGCCCATGGATTTTTGCAAAAGACTTCAAAAAGATGGACATCAACACATACCCATTGTACACAGAAGTGACATAGTTTTTTTTTTTGTGGGGGAGTATGATGTAGGGGCACCTAAGTGGGCTAAGGAAGACCTAGGGCTCCCTTTGGGATTTTTTTTATTATAGTGGTGCTAGCCATACCACTAGGTGAATAAAGTGACTCATGTAGTCCTAAGAATGAGGATGTGAGGTTTAACAAGCCCAAATAGGTCAAAGTTTCTTATAGTTGCATATAACGCCAAACTAGGTGTTTTGGGTCCTAGAAGGGTAGAATGGTCAAATAGATGTTTTGAGGTCATGTTTGGGTGGTTTAAGTTCTATTTGGATGTTATACAAAGTTTTATGGCCTTTAGAGAAAGTTTTGGGGTCTAACTCATCAAGATGCAAAAGTTTCTCAATTGTTGTCAATGTTGTTATTTTGTTAATAAGAGGAAATAACTGTCTCAAATAGTTAGGAGAACTCATAGTAAGCCTATATTAGGCCATTTACAACCTATTCATGGGGTCAAAGAAGTTAGTTTTTGGGTTGTACAGACTATGCAACAAGTTCTTAGTAACACTTTTATGCCTTTGAGTTCTTTTGGCTTGTATATAAATTACATTTGGATCTTTTTAGACTGGAAGTGTTAAACTAGGTTGTTTTGAGATTCTATATAAACCTAGTTTTTCATTTCATAGAGTTTTGAGTGCTTGATTAAATTATTTTATTTTCCACTAGCCTGCTATTTGTAAGAATGGGGTCATAGGGCCACTTCCTAGCATAGATTCTATATGACCTTTTGCAATTTGGAATATGACTCCATAAAGATAATGCATAATAAAGATGGGGCCCTAGAATGCTTAGGTGATATTTTTGAAGTGATGCCCCACAAAAGTCATAGTAACTTGGTTAGGGATCATAGTGTAGAGCAAGTGGATTTGGAGTGGTTGAACATTTGTGACACTTCAACTAGAGATTGGAATATGTTAGAAGGTGTTGTGGTATAACCAAAATACTAATGGGAAGCATTGAGAGAATCCCCAAGGAAGGAAAAACCTTCTTTGCATTTGACTTGCTGCCAAGCCCTTGAACCCTTATTTTAAGGCTAAAATTATGCCAGTGTTGTAAAAAGAGATTGAGAACTTTAGACCCCCAAAATCCTTATGATGTTTAAGAAGGGTTTCTAGATTGGTGTCTTGTTCTACCACTTTTTAAGGGTTTTTTCAAGATATCTAGGTTTTACCTTAATTGGAGTGCTAATTTCTTGTAGCCCTATTACAAGCATTTGGATGAATTTTGGCTTGGTTGATGGGATTTGATTAGGATTCCAAATTTGATTGTGATTAGAGACATTGAAGGAATTCCAAATACCTTCCTAGATGAACATTCATCAATTTGGAAGGTCAACTGAACATTTGGGGTTACATATGATGGTAGTGAGTTAGCAAGCAAGTTTGGTCTAACTAGTTGATGTGCACCAATTGAATGGCTTAGGATATCTTGGATAGAATCCTAAGGAGCATAGGGTGAGTAGAAGCCCTACTTAGTCAAGTGGATGACCTAAGGAAACCTTAAGAGAACTTGGGGGAATAGAAAGATTGGTTGTCACATCAAAGTGGTACCAGAGCAAGTTGAGAAATTGGAAGTGGTGTATGTCTACAGCTACTAGAGAGTCAGTGGGTTAGTCTAGCATAGTGACTAATGCAGAGTTAGCCAAAGAAGTTGATGAGAAAAATGAGAAGAATAAACTCCTTGAAGTATCCCTTGAAGAGGTATAGGCAAAGTTTGATGAAGCTATTGATGTAGCTAAAAGAAAGGAAGAAGAAGACAATGAGAAGGGTACGGAGATAAAAAAAGAGGATGCTTTACCTGAACCAAAACCTATCTTGAATGAGGAACCCTTATTGAAAGCTATTAAAGCCATAGGATTGAAATATTTGGAAGGTGTGCCACTATTCAATGGAAAGATAGATATAGATGTAGTGATGGATTGGTTGGATGGCATGGAGAACCATTTTGAGTGTGAAGAGGTATTAGAGGCACAAAAGGTCAAAGTGGCTAAGTCAAGATTCAGAGGTTCAACTTTGACATAGTGGAAGTATGTATAAGATGAGAGGATCAATATGCAAGAATCCTATAGCCAACTAGAATGTCATGGTTACCAATTTGAAGGAGAACTTCCTACTAGAAGACTTTGAAATCCAACTTCATAAAAGGAGACAAAGATTAAGGTTGAAGGACTTGGATGTGGCCTCTTATACAAAGGGGTTCTATAGGTTATACCTTATATCCAAGAAACATGAAGAGTAGCCACTAAAAGTGGCTAGGTATTTGGGTGGTTTGAAGTGGAACATCCAAGAGGAGCTTAGTTTGTGGGCACCTACTATAATCCAAAGGTGTCATCAACTAGCTCTAAAGGTGGAGGAAAAGAACAAGAAGAAAGGAGAATCCAACTTCAAGGACATATGAAAAGGAAAAAATCAAAGAGGAGAAAGAGGAGGATACCAAGGTAGAGGCAAAGAGAAGAGGAACCAAGTTCAAAAGACATTTCCTACCAATTTCACTTTGGCACCAAAGAGAAGTTTGCAAAAGTTGAGTGTTAACTGAGCTCACTTAGTTAACAAAGGAAAGTTTCTATGGAACTAGTGTTAAGAAAGGTCACTTGGTTAACAAAGGAAGTTTACAAAGTTGTAGTATTAACCAAGTTTATTGGGTTAACAAAGGAAAATCATTTCAGAATTTAGTGTCTATTGAGCTATGTCAACTAATAAAGGATTTTCCCTTTTTTGGCATTTTGAGTTTAATGGATTTGTTTGTTGGTTCTAGTTGATTGAAGAGATGAATAACTATTGTTATACGTTGTATTCATGCCAACTTGAAAATGTATATGATATAAGTATAAGGTCAAGTTGATTATTGAATGAATGAGAATGTGTGGAAGATAAGAAGATGCTTAGAGGTGTTAGAAATATAAGAGGAGTAACTGAGAGGGGAGGGGTGAATTAGTTACCACTAAAATAAATCCCAAGTATCTTAGATGTAGTACAAAATAAACTTTGAAAACTAAATACCACTGATGCTCGACAAACACACATAAAATATTGTAACTCGGTAAATACTAATTATGAAATTTTTTAAATGTTATCTATAATTAACATTAGCTTAAATTAGTTGAAAAAACATGAAAAAATAGCATGAACACATTTGAAACCACGATTTAATGTGGAAAACCAAATTGGGAAAATCATTGATTGCAACTAGTTACTATTTTCACTCTTCTAAAGTGAGCCCTATTAGGAGCCAACCCTATTAAAGGTTACAAAACACACTATTAGGTGTGACCCTGTTAGAGGATTCAATCACCCTATTAGGAGTGGCCTTATTAGAGGTCTTTAGACAATTCAATAGAACTACCACCTTGTTAGAGGATTTACAAATAGATGTTAAGCCAACTCTGTTAAGAGATTTAGATCATTGATACAATGGTTAGAGAGTAACAATGACATGACTTGATATGAATGCAACTAAATTGCTGGTTACATATCTCAATTTTGGTTTTACTTGATCCTTCTTGATCAAATATATCTTGTCTACTCCACCAAGATATTCTGCTTATCCTTCTGATTCACTTCCTTATTGCATCATTAGATCTTCAAAATATTCCATGCACTCACATTCTTACACACTCAACTTGACCTTATAATTATATCATTCATATTGTCAAGTTGGCTCATATACAACTTAGAATAACTAATATTCATCATCTTAGTCGACTAGAACCAATAGATGAATCAATTAAGCTTAATATGCCAAAACAAGAAAATCCTTCATTAGCTAACCCAACTTGGTAGATACTAACTCAGAAATATTTTTTTGTGTTAACCAACAGAAGCTCAGTTAACACTACAAACTCACAAAGATTAATTGGTAACTAAGTGAGCTTGATTAATACTAGTTTCATCCAAAATTTTCTTTATTAACTGAGTGAGCTCAATCAACACTCATCTTATGTAGACTTTCCTTTAACACCCAAGTGAACTCAATAGACACTATATTCTTAGCTTGGAAAACTCAAGAACACTAGGTAGACACATAAAACTATCTTCACTGCCCAAGTGAGCTCAACATACACTAACTAATAATGATATGATATTTGTGTAACATCAAGGACAATGGAGAATTAATCAATTGTATCCAACAATCTCCTTCTTTGGCATTGATGGCAACACAACATGTCATAACACCATGAAATTTTGGACCAAGAATAAAGTAAGGAGCATATCCATAGTTTTATCCATGAGAACTCCCTCTATCAGTATGAGCTCATTTTTTCTTCAATTTCTCCCTCTATCTGCAATAACTTCTACCAAGTTCATTCTCCCTTATAGATATCTCTTTATAAAATTTCTATAATAGAAAACTTCTCCCTCTTATAGCAAGCTTCTCCCTCTTTGTAATAAAAATTTTTTCTACAAGATATAACAATAAACTTCTCCCTCTTTGACAACACATTCCAAAGACAACAACTCTATTAATATAAATGTACCTTAAGTATTGATTCATTTGAATTATGCCTTTGTCAATTCTACACCAACTGATTGATCTACAACTTGCTCTAGTTAATGCATCACTAAAATTTATTTAGTGAGCTTTAGATAGAGAAATGACTCCTAGCTTACCTCGTAGATACAAAAATGCATCCTTAGGTAATGGCTTGGTGAATATATTTGCAATCTAACTTCTTTATCCTACACTAATTCTCTTAAGAAGTAATATTTTATAGCAACATGATTTTTTTTTTTATGCTTCACTAGATTCTTTGATATATTGATTGCACTGGTGTTATTACAGTAAATGAATATTGGATCTTTAATCTCTGTCTGCATTCCTTCCAACAATTGTTTGAACTAAACAATGCTATAATAATTAACTACTATTGCCACATATTCTACCTCTATTATGGACTAAGAGATGTTATTTTTTTTCTTCCTTGTCAAAGACACTAGTCTTTTACCAAGAAAGAATGCTCCACCACTAGTGCTTTTTCTATCATCAAGACTCTCTACCCAATTAGCATTAGTAAACACCTTCAAGTCCCAATTGTATCTAAGTTTTTACCATAAGCCATAGTCTTCAATACCTTTCAAATATCTCATGATTCTCTTGATTGCCATCATGTTATTTTCTCTAGGATTTTGTGAGAATCTTGCCACCATACCAATTGCTAATGCAACATTAGGCTTTTTATGCACTACATATTGCAAGTTTCCAATCATTGATCTATATGTGGTTTGATCTACTTCTTTGGAATCATCATTCATAGAAAGCTTATGTCTAGTAGACATAGGGGTTCCAACTAGTCTTGAATCTTCCATTCCAAAATTGTCTAGTATCTCCTTGATATACTTAGATTAAGTGATGTAGATACCATTTTTGTTCCATTGTATCTTTGTCCTTGAAGTTCTTGTAGTTCTTGAAATCCTTCTTGCCTTTGTGCTCATTGCTTTTCTTTTCATCTTTTTTTTTTCTCTATTTGGACACCTTGAAACAATGTGACCAATTTCTTCACAAGAAAAATAGATCAGTGGAAACTTACCTTTTTACTTTGCTCTACCTTTAGGAATAATTCCTTGCAAGTAGGGCTTCAACAACTTCAAGATCACTTTTTCAACTTTCTTTTGATTCTTCTTCTTCACTTCCTAATTGATTGGACTTTGATTTCTTAATATTCTATTTGAGTGAGAGTTTAGCTTCAAATGCAGACTCAATAACCTTTGAACTAGGAAAATAGTTATTAAAGTTATCTAACTCAAAAGCTATAAATCTTCCAACTAGAGCATCTAAAGATATTTATTTATTTGGATCACATCTCATCTCTTGAATAACAAACACTCTAATTGCATAAATAGGAAGAAGAGTTCTAAATACCTTGCTTACAATTATTTTCTTTTCAATGTCTCCTCTAGATGATTTGATTGCACTTACACTTGCTTTGATTTTTTCCACATATTTTACAATGTTCTCATCTTCTCTCATTTTCACTTGATTAAAATTGCATCTAAGACTTTCAGCCTTAGCTCTTCTTGCATTGTCATCTCCTCCATAAATGTATTTTAGTTTGGTCTATATCTCATGAGTTGTTTTGTAGTCTTTAACTTCATCAAATCTAGCATAGCTAAGAGAAGATGTAATATCAATCATCATGATGTTATGATTCTTCTTTTCAGCAATATCTTCAACTGATAATGTTCTAGTTGGAGTCTTGTATTCAGAATCAAGATATTTACACCCTAAATCATTGATAGTAGCCAGATGTAACCTCATAAGTCCTTGCCATGCTACTAAATTATATCTATTCAGCTTGGGAATCTCTCTTCTATAAGACATCCTAATCTTTATCTTAGGTCCTTAAAACCTTCTCTTCAAGCACCAAAAGATTTGATACCAATTGTTGGAAATATATGAGGAGTAATTGAGAGGGGAGGGGTGAACCAATTACTACTAAAATAAATCCTAGATCTCTTAGATTTCATAAACAAATTAAACTCTAAAAACTGAATACTATTGATGCTCAACAACACACATAAAATGCTATAACTCAATAAATACTAATTATGCAAATCTTTAAATGTTATCTATAATTACCATTACTTTAACTTAGTTGCAAAGACATAAAAGAAAATAACATGAACACATTTGACATAAGAATTTAATGTGGAAACCCAATTTTAGAAAATGACCAATTGCAACTAGTTACTATTTTGACTCTTCTATAGTAAGCCCTATTAGAAGCCAACCTTGTTAAAGTTTACAAAACAAACTATTAGGTGTGACCTTGTTAGAGGATTTAATCACCCTATTGGGACTGGTCTTGTTAGAGGTCTTTAGATAATTCAAAAAAACTACCACCTTGTTAGAGGATTTACAAATAGTTGTAAATAAAACTCTATTAAGAGATTTATATCATGGCTACAATGGTTAGAGAGTAACAATGAAATGACCTTATTTTATTGTAACTAAATTGCTGATTATAGATCTCAATTCTAGCTTTACATGATCCTTACTAATCAAATATATATTTTTTGCTCCACAAGGATGTTCTACATATCCTTCTAATTTTCTTCCTTACTACATCATTACATCTTCAAAATCTTCCAAGCATTCACATTCTTACACACTAAACTTGATCTTATAATTATATCATTCATATTGTCATGTTGGCTCATATACAACTTAGAATAACTAATATTCATTATCTCAGTTAGCTAGAGCCAATAGATAAATCAATTAAGCTTTATATGCCAAAATAGGAAAATCCTTCATTAGTTGAGCCAACTCGGTAGCCACTAACTCAAAAACAATTTCCTATATTAACCAATAGAAGCTTAGTTAACACTAGTTCCATACAACTTTCCTTCATTAATTGAGTGGTCTTAGTTAACACTCATCTTTTGCAAGCTTTCCTTTGATGCATGAGCAAACTTGGTAGTCACTGTCCTCTTAGCTTGGAAAACTTAGGAATCTTGATAGACATGAAAACCTATCTTCACTGCCTAAGTGAGACCAACACACACTAATTGATAATGATATGACATTTTTATAACATCATAGACAATACACAATTAAATAAGAAGAATATCCTTGTTGGGCTGTAAAGACTAATCTAATCATGCAAGATCAAGTATTTGAGCTAGAATTACAATATGAAATTAGCAATATAGTTGCATCAACAATCAGGTCATTTTATTGTTACTATCTAACCATTGTAGCATTGAATCAAATCTCTTAACAAAGTTAGCTTGACAACTATTTGTAAATCCTCTAACAAGGTGACATTTTAGATTGAAGTGTCTAAAGACCTCTAACAAGGCCACTCCTAATAGGGTAATTAAATCCTCTAATATGGTCACACCTAATAGTGTGTTTTGTAACTTTTAATAGGGTTGGCTCCTAATATAGCTCACTTTAGAAGAGTGAAAACTAGTAACTAGTTGTAATTGGTGGTTTTCCCAAATTGAGTTTTTGCATTAAATCTTGGTGTCACTTGTGTTCATGCTATTTCTTTTATGTGTATGCAACTAAGTTAATTAAGGTTAATCACACTTAATATCTTAAGATTTTCATTTATAGTATTTTTTGAGTTATAGTTGATAATATAGTTCTCACTGAGCTACAAAATATTGATAGTGTTAACTGAATACCTATGTGCTAATCGAGTGTTAACAGTTTCAATAGACTTTATCTTTTGTACTGACATCTAAGGTATCTAGGATTTATTTTTGTAGTAACTGATTTACTCCTCCCCTCTCAGTTACTCCTCTTATATTTCCAACAATTGGTATGAGAGCTTTTAGTTCTTGTAGAGAAGGTTTCAAGGACCTAAGCTAAAGATCAAGATATCTTATAGAAGAGAGATTTCCAAGTTGAACAAAAATAAATTTGAGGCATGACAAGAAATTATGAAGCTACATCTAGCAATTGTTAGTGATTCAAATGTGAAATATTTAAATACCCAAGATAAACCTCCTACTAAAACTTTGACAATGGAGGAGATTTCTAGAAAGAATCATAATATTATGATGATTGACATTGCATCTACTCTTAACTATGCTAAATTTGATAAAGTCAAAAGGTGTGTGACTTCTCTTGAGATGTGGACCAAAATTAAACATATCTATGGAGGTGATGATAACATGAGAAGAGCCAAGATAGAAAGCTTAAGAGGTCAATTTGATTAGATGAAGATAAGGAAAGATGAAGACATTGTAAAATATGTTGAGAGAATCAAAGCTAGTTTAAGTGCAATAAAATCCTCTGGAGGGAAAAATGATGATGTGGTAGTTGTAAGAAAGGTACTCATAACCCTTCTTCCTATCTATGTAATTAGAGTGTTAGATATTCAAGAGATGAGATCTGATCCCAATAATAAGATAAAATTGGATGCTCTAGTGGGAAGGTTGTGATGCAAGAGCATCTTGGGTGTGAGGGCAATCTTGCATCACCCAAAAATATTTTTTATTTTTAGTCTTTTTCTATTATTACTAGGACTAGTAGACAAGGGGGTTACTATTTCTAGGAGATTACTATATTTAGTAATTTTTCATATGAGATTAAAATGTTTTAATTTTCTATATGAAGGTTCATTTTAGAATTATTAGCCTACCATAAAAGTCTTATTTCTCCAGTTTAATTATCAGAGAAGTTATTGTAGATTTTTAGTGGAAATTTTTGGAAAAAAATCTTTGAACTAAGTTTTGAAGCCTTAGAGGTCATAGATGAGGTCCAAAAACTCAATGGAAGGGTGCTTGCATAGTGCTGAGCATGTAGATAAGGAGCTAACATTTCTAAAAAGTAGTCATAATAGCCAATCAGAGCAATAATTTGAGAGTTATGTCCTTCCAAAGTTGGGCTACCCAAAATTTCTAAAATAAATGTCAAAGATGTATTTGGCTGACTCAATATATATTCTTAGGGTCTATTAGCCCTAGGTGTTAGGTTTGAATGTCTAGAACCTTCTTGAGTGACATAAAATTGTCTTTTTAAGAAAGGCCCGAACATTATCTAGGACAACTCTGGGTGATAGTTCATAACATTGTCTTATAGATTATTATAATGAAAGCACCCATGTGGGTTAGAATATTGTAATTGTGAATTTTGCAAATCCACATTTGTAGCAATAATAAGAAGCCCCTATTTTTTCTCATAGATGCTACTGTTACTTTGTTTCTATTATGTGTTTATGGTATTAAGGAGAGCACCATTCATCAAATTGTATTAGCACTAGAGTTCTTGAGTGTGTGGATAGATCACTGATTGTGAGGTAGTTTACACCAAGACCATAGTTTGGGCTAAGCTTGTAGATAGATCATCAATTTTGAGGTAGTTTTCACTAGGGTTTTAGTAGAAGTGCTAAAGTGCCTCCACAAAGAGAGTGTGGTGGAAGAGTTGTAGGTGTTATATTTGAGGGTTTTAGAGCCCTCCAAAGAAAAATACAAGCATTGGAAGAACAAATGTGCAGAGGAATAAGTCTTTCTAAAAGAGATGAAAGTGAGGATGAGGATAAAGAATAAGAAAGTGCCTAAGAAAAGGCATTTCTAAACCTAGAGGAAGAGAAGCTTTTAAGGCCATCTCCAAGATTGAAAAAAGACATCAATTTGAGGTTCTCACATTTGTAGGATATCTTAATCCATATGAGATGATTGATTGGATCAATGAATTGGATGAGTACTTTGAGTATGAATATAGTAAGGATCCTTATAGGATCAAGTTTGCAAAGATGAAATTGAAGGGACATAAAAAGATCTTGTGGTAGGAGATTTAGTTGGAGTGCAATAGAAGGGGAAAGGAAAAATCACCAGATGGGATTAGATGATAGCTAAACTAAAGAAAAAATTAATTCCCATTGATTATGAGCTTGATCTATTGAATAAAATGCAAGGGTTGAAGCAAGTAGGAAAATCTATTCAAGAGTCTACCAAAGAGTTCTACCAAGTTCTTATTAGAACTACCCATGCATAAGCTAATAAGGAGAAAATGATCCATTATCTTAATGGGTTTTGGCCAAGTATTTAGGAAGAGATGAGATTGGTTTGCATGACCAATATTGAGGACGCATAATAGTTTACCCTAAGAGTTAAGGAGAAATTGGCCAAGAATTTTGACAAAAATAATAATGGAAGAGGTCGTGGTAGAAGATCTGGTAGATGATCTTATGGCATCCAAAATGATGATCAAAATAACAAGAATGAGGCTAGAAGTAGCAATAAAAACTAGAGGCGAAAAAATTTCAATCATTTCCATGATCTGAAAAATAGATATTAGAGAGGAAGAAGTAGAGGACAAGGATCTAGAAGAGGAGGCTTCTATGGGAAATGCTTTCACTATGGAGAAGGGCATTGAGTAGTTGAATGTTCCAAGTACCAAGGAAGAATAGATTGAAGAACCAAAGGCTAGGCTAGAGTTTCACATGTTGAGAAAGAAGCCAAATCATCACATTCTAGAGATAATTATAGAGAATTCATAGTCAATAGAAGAGTCCTACTAAGTGGTGAGAATGAGCCTGATCAATGATGGATCTTGTTTCACACCAGGTGAAAATGCGAAGATAATTTTTGTAATGTGATCATTGATGGTGGAAGCATTGATAATATAGTGCCAAAAAATATGGTCACAAAATTGAAGTTGAAGAGGTAGAAACACCCATGTCAATATCATATTTCTTGGGTGTAAGATGATCATAAGGTCATGGTCAATGAGAAATGCTCAATGAAGTTCAAGATCAAAAGCTACTAGGATGAGGTACTGTGCAATATCATATCTATGGACATATGTCATATGTTACTGGTAAGGCCATGGTAGTTTGATAGGCATGTTGTACATGATGGGTGAGAAAATACCTACACTCTAACCAAGGATAGAGTGAAACATAAGTTGAAGCCATTGAAGCATAAAGAAGAAAAGGTATGTAGTGCCACTAGAATATGTTTCATTGATGGAAAGGAGTTTCTCAAAGGTATGAAGCATGAGCATATGTATTTTTTTATAATTCCAAAAGAAAATAGAGAATAAGTAGAGGAAGTACTTGTAGAAGTTGTAAATATGTTGAGAGAGTTTTTTGATGTTGTGTCAAATAATGTACCTGATGGATTACTCCCAGTGAGGAAGATCAATCAACAAATAAATTTGATTTTAGGATTTAGTTTTCCAAACAAGACAACACATTGAATGAAACCAACAAAATGTGAAGATTTGAACAAACAAGTTCATGAGTTGTTGTAGAAGGGGTTGATTCAAGAGTCTAAGTCCATGTGCTATACGAGCTCTCTTAGCACCAAAGAAGAATGGAGAATGGAGGATGTGCATCAATTCTCACACTATCAAAAATATCACAATCAAGTACAAATTTTCATTTCCAAGGATGGATAATATTATGGAATTTTTGAGTGGGGTTGAGAATTTCACAAACATAGATTTAAAGAGTGCATATGACTAGATTTGTATCAGAGAAGGTGATAAGTGAAAGACTACTTTCTAGATAAGGGAAACACTATATGAGTGGTTAGTCACACATTTTGGGCTAACCAATGCACTAAGAACTTTCATGAGGCTCATGAATGAGGTACTAAAGAAGTTTCTAGGTAAAATTTTCATTATTTACCTAGATGATATTTTGATCTTTAGCAAGACACTAGAGGAGCATTTGATTCATATTCAAAAGGTGTTTGATAAGTTGAGGGAAGAAAAGTTGCTGTAAACTTGAAAATGTAGTTTTGTAAAGAAGTAGTTTGTGTACCTAGGGTTTATAGTCTCAGCAAAAGGTCTAAAAATGGACCGAGAGAAAGTGAAGGCTATCCTTGAATGGCCTACTCTAAGGATTGCAACAAAGGTAAGATTTTTTCATGGACTAGCTAGTTTTTACAGATAGTTCATAGGAGGTTTTAACAATATCTATGGACCCTTGAATGAAAAAATGAGAAGGGATAGGAAATAATTTAAGTGGACTATAGGAGGCAATAAGATTTTTAATCTGTTAAAACAAAAAGTTACTTACCATCCTATTTTAGCACTTCCTAATTTTAACAAGGTGTTTTAAGTAGATTGTGATGCTAGTGGTACTACAATAGGAGTTTTTTTAAGCCAAGAATGTAGACATATTGTTTTTTTTGGTGAGAAGTTGAGTGATGAAAAAAAAAAAATTCTATTTATGATCAAGAACATATGATATAGTCCAGGCATTGAAGAAGTGGAGACACTATCTTCTTCCTAAGGAGTTTTTTTTGTACACTAATCATCAAGCTTTGCAATATTTGAATAGTCAAGGAAAACTAAACCAAAGGCATTTGAAGTGGGTTGAGTTTTTGTAGAGTTATACATTATTTTTCAAAGACAAAAGTGGGAAGTCTAATAAAGTTATAGATGCTCTTAGTAGAAGACAAATTTTGTTGACAAAAATGTAGCTAGAGGGGGTTGGGTTTAATGAACTCTGTACTTTGTATCTAGATGATCTTGATTTTGTTGAAGCATGTAAGGGT
Organism: Cupressus sempervirens; assembly: GCA_028749045.1. Classification (NCBI taxonomy): domain Eukaryota; kingdom Viridiplantae; phylum Streptophyta; class Pinopsida; order Cupressales; family Cupressaceae; genus Cupressus; species Cupressus sempervirens. Next base: position 420,979,632 of record CM053789.1, on the reverse strand, counting down.
TGTACATAACCTATTACACTTATTAGAAAAAAATGGATGGATTTCATGATATTGGATGGTATATTGTTCAAAGGAAGCCAGTTGTGCATTCCTAGAAGTTTAATGAGAGAGAATCTAATCAAGGAGAAGCATAGTGGAGGCTTAGCTAGACACTTTGGCAAAGATAAGACCATAGGTTTGGTTATTGAGAATTACTACTAGCTATAGTTGCAACAAGATCTAAAGAATTTTGTACAGATTTGAAGAGTATGTCAGATGGAAAAAGAAGTGAAGTAGAATATAGGTTTGTATTAGCCATTGCTTATACCAAAGAATCTGTGGGAGGATGTTAGCATGGATTTTTTTCTTGAATTACCAAGGATTTAGCAAGGGCATGGTTCTATTTATGTGGTGGTTGATAGGTTTTGAAAGATGACACATTTCATTCCTTGTAACAAGGATAGTGATGTTATTCATGAGGTAGACTTATTTTTAGAGAAGTGGTGAGACAACATGGTTTTCCAAAGAGTATAGTTTCAGATTGAGATACCAAATTTGTTAGGCATTTCTGACATACATTGTGGAAGAAGTTGAAGATAAATTTTAAGTTTAGTTCATCACATCATCCATAGACTGATGGAAAAAGAAAAGTGGTGAATATGAGTTTGGGAAATTTACCAAGATGTTTGGTTGGAGACAAGCCAAAAGGATGTGATCTTATTCTGTCAACATGAGTACTGGTAAATCACCATTCCAAATTTTATAGGAACAGTCCCAAAAATACTTCCAAACTAAGGTAGTTGGATAAAGGAGAGATAAATAGTGCTGAAGTAGAAGAATTTGCTGAACATTTGAAGCAAATTCATGAGGAGGTGAGGAAGCACATCATAAAGATGAATACATAGTATGAGGCCAATGTAGATGTTCAAAGGGGGTATAAGGAATTTTAGATTGGAGATAGAGTCATGGTTCATTTGAGAAAGAAGCATTTTCCTGTGGGCACATATACTAAGATGAAGATTAAGAAGTTTGGACTGTGCAAGATAGTAAAGAGGCATGATTCTGGAAATGCCTATGAAGTGGAGTTGCCTGTTGAATTGAATATTTTACTAGTATTTAATATTTTAGATTTGATATATTATTAATAAGGAGGTGATGGAGATGAAGTTGTAGAAGCATAGTGGAGTATTCCAGTAGCTAGTTTGGCTACAAAAGAGATTAAGGAGATACTAGACAGTTGTATTGGAAAAAGTACAAGGAACAAAACTTAAGAAGAATACCTAGTCAAGTGGAAAGGGAGCCCATTAGAGAATTCATCATGGCTAGCAAAGGAGAAGGTTAACCATCTTAGTTTTCCTTTGAACACTTGAGAAATTATGGGCCACTTCTCAAATTACCCCGAGTGTTTGATGCAAGAGCATTATGGGTGTGAGGGCAATCTTCCATCACCCAAAAATAATTTTTTATTTTTAGTATTTTTTATTTTCATTAGGACTAGTAGATAGGGGGGTTACTATTTTTGGGAGTTTACTATTTTTAGTAAAAAATTTCATACGAGCTTAGAATGTTTTGATTTTCTACATGAAGGTTCATTTCAAAATTATATGCCTACCATAAAAATCTCATTGCTTCAGCTTAAGTATCAAAGAAGTTATTGCAATTCTCACTAGAAAATTTTGGAGAAAGAACTTTTAACTAAAATTTGAAAGCCTTAGAGGCCTAAGATGGGGTCAAAAAACTTGATAGAAGGGCACATGCATTGTTCTAAGCTTCTAGATTAGGAGTTGGTATTTCCAAAAAGTTGTTATAATAGCTAATTAAAGCAATAGTTTGAGAGTTATGGGCTTCCAAAATATGGCTACTTGAAATTTCTAAAAATAAATGTCAAATATGTATTTGGCCAAATCTATATGTATTGTTAGGGTTAGTTGGCCCTAGGTATTAAGTTTGAATGCTTAAAACCATCCAAGGTAGCACAAAATTGTCTATTTAAGAAAGGCCCAAACATTGTCTAGGACAACTCAGGGTGATAGTTCATAGCATTATCTTGCAGATTATTGTAATGAAGGTGCCCATGTGGTTTAGCATATTGTAATTATGAACTCTATAATTTGACATTTGTGGTGATAATAAGAAGCCCCTATTTTTTTCTCACAATTGTTATTGTTTCTTTGTTTCTATTATGTGTTTATGGTATGAAGGGGATCACCCTTCATTAGGTTGATGATATTTGAGCTAGACAACTATGATAATTATGATCCTAGTTCTAGCAATCTTGAGTCTACATTTGAAGTGTTCAGTCAAGAAGAAAGCTACAAATTCTAAAGGAAAACAATCTAAAAATGAAGAAGAAGATAGTTTTGATGGTGATCTTAAAGCCATTGAAGCCCTACTTACACAAAGATATTTTCAAAGAAAAAGGAAAGTATAAAGGTAAAATTCCACTAATCTATTTTTCTTATGAAGAAGTTGGTCACATTATTGCAAGGTGTCCAAAATAGAAGGTAAAGAAGAAAAGAAGAGAAACAAGTACAAAGGAAAGAAGGATTTCAAAAACTATGAGGACTACAATGATAAAGGTAAGAAATCCTATTTCATGGCTAAAGATTCTAATAGTAGTAATGATGATGAAATGGTTTATATTTTTGTAAAATATGAATCTAATAATGAAAATGATAAGATGGAACTTATTTCTCATGTTAGCAAAAATGATACATAGATTATTGATAGTGGTTGTTCTCATCATATGGTTGGTGATAAAAAAATGTTTAAACATATGGAACACTATGATGTTGAAACTATAATATTTGGAAACAATAAACCATGTTGCATAAAAGGAAAATGTTGTATTTCACTAGTCAATGAACTCATATGTGATAATGCTTTTTGGTTTGCAGGACTAAAGCATAATCTACTGAGTGTGGCACAGTTGAATAACATTGGATTCAAGGTAGAATTCATGAATGAGAAGGCTAAGATACTAGATGGAAAAGGAAATCTAGTTGGGTCTAGTAATCAAACAAAAGGTAACCTATTCCACCTAGATCTAAGTGAAAGTTCATGTTTAATTTATTAAGTAGACAAAAGGTAATTATGGCATAAAAGATTGTGTCATGTGAAGTTTGATAACCTGATCAAGATAAGTAAAAAAGAAAAAGGAAAAAAGAGTGAGAGGTATTCCCAGTCTGAGGAAACCTCACATGGGCATGTGCAAGAATTGTCAAATTGGTAAGATGGGCAAGACAAGTTTCAAAAGAGAAAACTATCATTCTAAAGAAGTCTTGGATATGGTTCATACAAAACTTTGTGGACCTATTGGCATAAAGAGATACACTAGAGACAAGTATTTCATTTTAATTGTTGATAATGATTCTAGGATGATGATAGTAATGAATCTAAAAGATAAGTTTGAAGGTTTTCAAAAATTCAAGTGTTATTAGGCTAGAGGTTAGAAAGAAACATGAAAGAAATTGAAATGTCTAAGGTTAGATAGAGGAAGTGAATTCATTTCTAATGAAATCAATGAATTTTGAACTAAGAAAGGAATAAAAAGACAAGTATCAACCCCTGGTACACCTCAGTAGAATGGTATAGCAGAAAGAAGGAATAGATCAATCATGGATTGTTCAAGCACTAGTAATTTTGGACCTATTTTTTGATGTCATTTTTTGGACCCATTGAAAGCCTTCATTTCTAAAATATCATCAAAAGTTTGATGCATTTGATAGGCATTGATGTATTGATAGAAATATCCATAGAAAATCAGCTTGATCTATGTTGCACATCAATGCTAGATGACTAGTTCAACATGTCAAACTATTGACTCCAATGCTAGATAATTTGACAAGCTTGTTATACCATTGATGGCAAATGATGTCAAAATTGTGATGATAGGTAGAGTTTTCAAAAAAAAAAATTATGTCATAATATGCCTTCAATGTATTTTGATAAGTAAGAACAAACTTTTTTGAGTGAGAGAGATTCGATCTGACACAAAAGTTTCATTAGAGGGAATTCGATCTACAAATTTGTTGTTAAGGTTTTGAGAGAAAAAGAAAAAACATAGAGAAGTAAGAAAAAACTTGTTTGAGTGAGATGGATTTGATCTGACACTCAAAGTTTCATTACAGGGTATTCAATTTAATGATTTTCTGCTAGGGTTTTGAGAGGCAAAGTGAAAACCACAAAGAAGTTATAGAGGAAGTTAAAAATGGCAATTGTAGTGTAGCACCCATGGGTAGCAGTAGTGAGCTAAAATGTTTGTAGAGCTTTTGAAATCTTAAGATATTATTGTTGGTGATGGAATGACAATAGTTGTTTTCATCACTGGTTTAATTCTTAAACAATGTGTGTATTTTTTGTCTAACGGTGTTCATCTTACCATTATGTTAGAGGGCTTTCACAAGGCCTCTAAGAAGGTTATCAAGGTTTTAACTAACAAGGCTATTATTTTTGAATTTATAGACCGTGACTCTTTGGTGAAAAGTGCAAGTACTTCTTTGAATAGTAAGGTTGTTAGCTAGTATTCTACCTTGTTAGCCCTACTTATTGTTGACACCATCCTAAATGTCATCGACCTGATGAAGCCTAACATTGTGGATTTGAGGAACATAAAAGTTTTTCAAAAATTGGGTGGGATTATTGATGATACAAATATGGTTAATGGATTTTTGTTTGATAAGAAGGAAAGCCATATGGCTAGAGGCCCCACCAGGATTGAGAATGCAAAGATTGGCATAATACAATTCAGATTTTTTCCTCCCAAGATAGACATTGAGCAGAATATTATGGTCTCTAATTATAAAATGATGGATAGGATTTTGAAGGAGGAGAGGCATCATATTTTGGGTACGATAAAGAAGATCAAAATCACTAGATGCAATGTGTTATTAATCTAGAAGAATATTCTATGAGATGCCATTACTAATCTTTCACTGCATTATTTGTCCAAGGCAAAGATTTTGGTGGTCAAGGATGTGGAAAGTGATGAAATTGAGTTTGTTACCAAGATGTTGAATGGTTTACCCATTACTAATATTGAACACTTTAGGGAGGAGAAGATGGGGCTAAAAATGAATATCTTTAATAATTTAAATTTATTATTTTGATAGCAATGTTGGTCTTGATTTGCTAAACTTATTCTTATCATGTGTATTATCTATACTATGCATTGTTTATTATCTTTTAAATAAAATGAGAAGTCATTCTTTTCCAAACCATTGTGGAGCTCAAGGTGAAAACAAATTGAAAAATGTAACTTGATAATTACTTCACAAAACCAGAATCCAATGTCATATAAACATACTAAGCATGAGATCAATTTGGCACTACTTTCCAGAAATTCATTACAAAATATTGAGTGCAACATACCCTGGCTCTTTATTTTCTTCCTTTATAGAACTTTATAGACATTTACAACTGCAAAGACAAAGACTAACAAAGAAAGGATTAAGCACACAAGAATGCTTTCAAACAAGAGAATAAATAATTACCATCCATTACAACCAATATGATGTTATTGCCTCCCCTATGAATAGATACAAGTGAATTAAATGGTTCTCATTCCAAGTGGAATAAATAGAGATAAATAAATAAATAAAAATACAAATAAATAAATAATACATATATAAAAATAAATAAATACTGGGAGATAAATAAAAATAAATTTATAAATAAAATAATATAGAAATAAATAAAGGTTGTCAGCCAATGTTCTAACTTATTGGCTCCACTTGCTATTGACATTGTCCTAAATGTCACTGACCCTATGGAGCCTAACATTGTGGTTTTGAGGGACATCAAAGATTTTCAAAAATTGGGTGAGACTATTGATGATACAAAGATGGTTAAGGGATTTTGTTTGATAAGAAGGAAAGCCACATTGCTAGAGTCCCCACCAAGATTGAGAATGCAAAGATTGACATAATACAGTTCCAAATTTTACCTCCCAAGATAGACATTGAGAAAAACATTGTGGCCTTTGATTATACAATGATGGATAAGATTTTGAAGGAGGAGAGGAGTTATATTTTTTCTATGATAAAGAAGATCAAAGCCACTAGATGCAACATGTTATTGGTATAGAAGAATATTCTACAAGATGTCATCACTAATCTTTGTTGCATTATCTATCCAAGGCAAAGATTTTAGTGGTCAAGGATGTGAAAAGGGATGAAATCGAGCTCATTATAAGTGAATTAAATGGTACTCATTCCAAGTGGAATAAATACAAATAAATAAATAAATAATTATAAATATAAATAAATAAATAAATACATAAATACAAATAAATACATACATATATACATGGTTAAGTGCTACCTAACTATGTCAAAGGCGTCTGCACACTGGAGGCATACTCTGCCTATTAGGTTGCCTACATACCTGTATAGATGGGATCAAAACCCTTGAACTACTCATTCTAAGAAATAGGGAGTTCTAGTTTCTAATTTTTTTGATGTAGCTATATTCCTATAATCACTAATGAGCTTTACTCACCCAATACAACTCTTTATCATCATACATCCACTTGGGCGAATTAGACAATTTTCTATAATTATGATCCTGTAATAATCTAGTTCAACCTTTGTGTTGTAGTTTACAATTAATGTAAGATTAACCTATATATGTCCTAACTCACTCCTTATATAGCTATGTTTAAACCTTGTGACAATAATGAATGGGTCTAAATAGACTAGTCAAGTTAATGCTAGCTAGGAGTAGTTGATTGTTCATTTTATTGTACCTAATCAATGATACTTCTATAGGAACTTTTAATCAACCCAACTAATCAACAACTACACCAATTGAACTAGGTTATGGCTTGTCACTTAGCATTGGTTGAGTGAGTTTTATTTTATTATTATTTGGGTTCTGGAATATGTATGTAGCTAGAATAATTTTTCTATTATGCTAATATGTAATAAACAACTTTAAAAAGATCTCTCTACATATATAAAGACTAATTCCATGTCCATGTGCTTGTGATGATATGATTCTAGTATCTGTGTTGTACATAATATTCAATCTAAAACTTTATATTGTTGCCTCTAATATGATTCCATTGTCATTGTCATAAAATATGCCTATGATATTTGTGTTACTCCTTATTGATAATGCCCTTGATGTAATGTCTCTTTTTATTAAAATGTGGGAAATAGGTACAAATAACTTACAAAAATCAATTGCAATAGACTTCATTCCTTAAAGTCTCAAATAACACTTAAAATTGATAATGATTGATGTAAGAAAAATAGTCTATGGTACCACTTTAAAAAGATTGTTCTTATGTTATACAATTGATATGCTATATGAGAACAATGCCACTGCTATCTCTAAATTAATTTTTTTATGATTTCTATAATTGGTTGCTACATTTTTCCATTCATTCTTGAACTAATTTTTTAATGTAACAATTTTATTTTTTGTTAAAAGCTTGACTGACCAAGCCCCTAAATTAAAATATCATCTCATAAAAACCATGGAGGAGTTCTTTGGTCAAAATATTTTGAATAGAGCCCAACTTCTAAAAAATGATTGCAAACATCTAAAGACTATGAGAGACTAGTACAAAAGGTCTCTAAAGCTCAACCCAAAGTATGAGTTTCCTCCTATGGTGCCACAGTTGGAGTTGAATGAAGTCATTAAAGATTCAAAAGAGAAGAGACTAAGGGATAAAGGAATGAACCCACCACCTAGAAAAAAATAGGTACATATCTCATAAACTTCGCTCTCTCATCTAGTCCATCCTTCCAAGAGAATCTTCAACATCTCATGAATACATACCAGCCTTCAAATACTACATGCACACCATAACTAGGCCTCTATCATGTTTTTTTCAAGAATGTTGATTCACTATTTTTGCTTATAACACCAGTTAACATGTTGATTCATGGTGAACTCTTTAGAAGAAGAAATGGTTATGATTTAAAGCCATAAGATAACTATAAAGAAAACCAAGAAAATATTAACACCTTCCCTAATCCCCATACAATGAGAATCATACAATCAATGTATTTTTCATTCTAAATTTTTACAGTATTTATTGTCTAATAGTGAGCAGTGAGGCCTTTTTCCATTACATGTTATTTATTAGAAGGTTAATACATTTTCCTAAAAGAAGTGTCATGATGAACATATGTAAATACAAAGATTTGGAGAAATTTGGAGTTAGAAAATATTGTGGTGATAGAAATGCCTATCCTAGAACTTCTCCAACATCCCAAAGAGGTTCTGGATAATTTTTAATGCCTTTTAACATGAACCATAAATGATTTTGAGGAATATTTCCTTACAACATAGAGTGCTAATATGTAATAAGTAACTTAAATTTTTCTTAAAATTTGGAAGTGTAAGAGTCAGATCATTATTTTGACCGAACATGGAAGGATCAAGACTTGTGACCTATAAATTGATTATCTTCAACCCAGTCTAGGGTTGGAATAGTATTGTACAAATTTGGAATGAAATAGAAATCCTTTTGGTGGGATAATCCTCACTCTTCTTGATTTGGTCTTCATCACACCATAACATATACATACATACATGTACATACACATATATACATATATACATACATATACATATATACATATATATACACATACATGCATGCATACATACATACATTTGCATATGCAATTTTATCACCTCATTTAACTAACTTTACTTTCAATTGAAAATATTGGAATCATACAAAGGAATCATGGAGGAAACTCAAATAGGTAAGTAAATGAATATCCATCTTTGTGATTCCCAATATAAATATTTATCATGAAGAGGGCTCATTAATGGAAGATGGAAACACAATAACCAAATTGAAATAGAGAGAAGAATGGAGACAAACCAAGCCAATGTTGGAAATGAAGCAATGATAGATATGCAAAGCATAAAGAGGATGATGGTACTCCTATGGTCCAATGCATTGTTGAGGAAGCATCCAAATTAGAACCAATCTCTATAGTCTAATAGGTTCAATCAATTAAAAATTAAAAATATAATGAAGATGCAAAAGAAAGTCACAAATGAATATTAAAAGGTGTAAGACATCCAAGTCCAAGTGCACCTGCAAATCTAATATCAAGAGTATCCCAATATCAAGTGTATTTTAGATGTTTCTGAGGTTTTATATCCTAGGTTTATCTTGAATACCATGAAGGCATAGACTCATTTTAATATCATGTTATACCAACAAGGGCACATTTTTGGTTTAGTAAGCACTTAAAAATCTTAGATGGCTAGGTCTTTACAAAATCCAATCAAGGGTCAAAATATTTTTTCCCATTGCTTTGTTCAAGGGTTTGGGCCATTTTAAAATCCATACTTACCTTAATAAAAAAAGTGTGGTAAATCCTAAACCTAGGAGTTCGTCCAATCTCTGGAAAGATAAAAGTCACACTATTGAAAATTGGTTCTAGTTCAAAATGGAAATAATATTGATAAATAATGTGTTTCTAAAACTAAAAATTGTGTATGGTAAACAAAACATTTATTTTGTTGAAGAAGAATATTTTGGAATAGGATTGTGAGCCAAGTCAAGTCAACTAGTCAAACATTGAATCCTTATAATATCTTGATAGAAAACACCTCAAACCTCATGTTTCCAATATGCTCCTCTAGTAGCTATGCATACATATCCATTACTAGGGTATCAAAATCTCCATGGAAGATTCTATTAGAAATAGATAATACTTGGGGGGGGGGGTGGGGTGAATTAGTATTTTCAATCTTTTTTCCCACAGCTTAATATTATTAATTACTTTAATACATGCATAAGGAAGTAAACCAACAATGCTAAATAGTATAAAAAACCATATATAAAGAGAGCTCATAACACCATATTTTATTAACTAGGGAAACCATGGCTAAGGGATAACCTTGATAGGGATGAAACCCACAAGATGATTCACTATATAAAGAGTCTGGCTAAGGATATTGACCTTGTTAAGAGTCTATGAAGAATATATAGTGTCTTGAGTACCTGTTAAGAAAATAAGCTTTGTTAGAAGCCTCAATTCTATTAGGAGTTGCTTCAAGCCTATTAGGAGTTGGTAGATAAAAATGTGTGCAAGAAGAGTCCACTACCATAACATGAAACTAAATAATTGAGTTTTTCAAGAGATTAAATATACATACAACACTAGATTACTTGTTGTACTTCAAAATTCCTTTAATTTGCACCATATCTCACATCTCATAACATTATTTTGCATCACATTGTATCTCATCGCTTTCACATTTAACTTCGCAATTGAAGTTCTTTACTTATATCAAATATATTAATAAATTCTACCTTAGTTAGCTCACATATCAGCCTTAGAGTTGGCTTATCAAGATTTAGTAATCAAAGAAATTGTGCAACTCGTACAAGTCAATTAGCTGACATGCTCCATTCTACACTGTGAGATAACTAGATTAGTATTTCCTCCATAACTTGAATTAGGTTGCTCGTATGGACATGCACACTGGTATGCATCATTAGGATGATGTCATGCATCTATGGTTAACTGCACAAGAGAATATACTAAGGGAATATTCTACTATCAAAAAATCTTTTTATGCTACTATAACATTGTCCAATACTTAGACAATTTTCCTTCACAAATAATCATAACTAAACTGCAAAACATATGTTTTCATAAATGACAACCACATATCTCACCTTATTTGATTTATTGGTCACATTGCCAACAATCTCCCCCTTTTTCATTGATGGCAACATTTTGGGAAAATTGGCTAAGTCCCAAACATGTTGTCATAACAATCAAAGTAAATAACTATAACACAGTAAAAACATTGTATTCATGTTTTGAGAAAGATTACATCCCTTATAAGTTTGATTAGAAATATTTATTGAAGAAAAACTTACTACTATACTTCAAAATACAACTATATAACTTACAATTACAATTTTATTTATTTCTCCCCCTATGACATCAATGAAAAAGGTGCCAATAAAAAGAAAATCTTGTCAAAATCTGAAAGCTACATCAAAACTTGGAAAAAAAAATCACTGAAGTTAGTCTTCAACTATGCAAGGTGTTTCTTCCAACTATCTTTTAGTACATTAGACACACTAATTAGCACACGTAGAGCATATGCAACTAACTCCTCTACATTCAAATTTGTAGCCACAAACTTGTCATATGAGGTCTTGGCTACGAAGCATTCCTCCAATTGATTTTGTAATAATGTAATATGTGGGGATAAATGGTCCCTTAAAAGAGTAAATCTTTTCAAAAATTTATCCTTTTCTACTTCTATGTTACGAATGCTATCATAAAGTGCTTGCATTGTATGCTCAATGGTTTCTAACTTTTGATTCTATTTTAGAAAGTTATTACTGAGTGTTTGAAGCTCAGTTACCTTCTCTTTGATTTTCTCATCAAAACTATGAAGGTGAAGGTATGCCTTGTTGCACTAAATATATATATGCTTCCCTTGCTCCATACTCTATCTTAATGCCTTAATTAATACATTTAGTGTTTCTATATCATATCTTATATTTGTACACATATTGTTAAGAAGTTTACCATCATGTTTATTTTGTACTTGAATTGTAGCAACATTGGTAACCATTGTAAATTTATTATCAAAGGTTTTGCACAAAATTTCTACTCTCTATTGAATGTCTATAGATGTATCAATAGAACTTAGTGTCTTCTCTAGTTTGTCCAAAACTAAAGTTAAAGTCTTCTCAATAGACTTGAAAAATTTCTTCTTTTCAAGAAATTTACTTAAAGAAGATATAAGATTTTGTGCCTCATGTTCTTCATCTAACTATATTGCTACTACTATGACCACTACTACTTGTGTAGGTGGTGAAGATGGTAATAATGCTTTTTTAGCTATAGGCACACTTGTGGTAGCTACTTTAGTGCTAGATTCAAATTTCTTTTCAGAAGGTACATCTTCTTCCTTATGCTCTTGTTCTTTTTCTTCATCAGATGAGCTGCTATAATCAACAATATTGCCAACAATGTTGGAATAAATTTTTTTAAATGGGTCCTCAGTTCTATCCACTATTACATGGTATTATCTACTTGCATAGATTCATTTCCAATAGTAATATGTGGTGAATCACTTGGAATTGATGTTTTAGTTGGTTACTCAAAACTATGAGGTCGAATGACTAATACTATAGTAGGACTTGTCTTCTTTGTTTGCACACTCTTCTTAGACCCCTTAGGCATAGGGCATGCCTTCTCTAGCTGTGCACTCTCCTTAGACTCTTTAGGCATTGTAGACATGTATGTGACTATTGCCTTTTGAGTTTCCACATTCACTTCTTCATAATTTCCTCCCATAAGAAGAATAGATCTCTTCTTATTTCTCAACAATGGTGCTATTCCTTTCAAAAATTCCGTTATCTCTTCCTCATTATTTATTATACATAAATTTTTCACCATATTTATCCTTATGTTATGATCTTCCTCAATTACTCTACTTTCCCTATTTCTTAATCTACTGTACAAATCTATAGGTATTCAACCTCTTATACTATCGAACTTTTTATTTTTTAGGATCATATTTCTAACTACAACATTTTTTAGTTGTCTTCTATCCATATTATTATACAAGTCATAATACTTGTTCAATTGCAAATAATTATTGTCATTAATAATTTTCATGTTAAGATTTTCTACCTTTGGTTACCATGCTTTTCTTCCTACTAAAGTCTTTGCTTCCTGATTTGTCGGCTCTACTAGTGTGTCACCCGTCTCTTCTTTAGATTCAAAAGAACTAATTTTCAAGGTTCTTCTCCTCTTGCTTGGTCCACTTGTAGTTTTCTTGAATCTCTTCACAATTTTGGCTTTCTCAATCCTTGTAGGCTTCCTTGGTGTTGTCACTTAGTTTTCTTTGGAGTCCTTAGAGGTTGCTGCTATGCAATTGTTGCTTATGGCACTATAGGTGCTTGCACACTTGTCTTTGTAATTGTGACCTCTTCAGTAGGTTCGGCCACTACAATAGGTGTAGGGGTCAACAGTTTAGATTAACCACTAGCCTTCATTTCTAATGATATCCTTTCACCTCTTCAAGTTCCTTTCTTGACATTTCTAATTCCTTCAAGATAGAATCAATCACTATTTCTACCTTCTTCTTGGAGTCCTTGACTAGATGACTTGTTTTGACTTCTCTCATCTTCTTAGTATATGTCCCCCATCTAGGACATTTAAAATCAACTTCAGAGTGTAGGAATATCTACACATATCCTTCAATTAATTCCTCACTCATTTTGTAACCCATAGGTTCAATGAACTATACTCAAGGAACTAATGCCTCCATACATGTGAAATGTGTTTCTACCATGAAACATAGCTCATCGTTATATTTCTCTATTAGAATAGGAGGTATCCTATACCTTTTCTTCATTTTTGCTTGGAATTTTTTATCATTTTGTCAATATCACTATCTCCAATTGTTTTTTATTTAGTTCTACATGTGTGAGTAATAGTCTATATTGCACACTCACTTCCATCCCAATTTGAAATACCAGGAAACTTATTTGTTACATAGAAGAATATATGTGTTAGTAGCAATTCAAACCTAAATACTACACTCCTAGATTTCTTGATTTTTGATATGTTATCCAACAACTATGTTCAAATAATGTCACATAGATTAACTCATTCACCCTTTGCTGCCATACAAGCTGCATGAAGAAATTTGGTACAGACTAAATCTATCCTAGATCCATGGTTGAACTTATACCCCAAAATTTTACTAACAAGTCTCACTCCATCATCTTGAATGGTATTGATCTTCATGTTTCTAACATCAAAACTTGTGTTGAGATTGGTTTCAACTAATTTGCACACATTCTTTATGTTGATAGGATTGCATCCTTCATTGCTCAAACTTGTGACCTTGTGAATTAGGTCATTATCGATGAATATAATAGAATCTCCCAACCATAGAAGGCCATCATGAACTCTTCTTAGAATTATTCTTGTCAATTCATGGTTATCCAAGTCTGTCTAGAACATATGCTTAACTAGGTTAGGTTGTTCTAGGAATGCATATTCTAGTTTTAGTGACAAATCATTGTTGCACATTTTCTCCAATTGCTTATGAGTGCTTTCAATTTTATAGTGAATATAACCTCTTATATCCTTGACATGAAGAACATTTTTTGGTACTTGTAAAAATGCTCCAATAGGGTCATCAAGTAGAGAAACAAATGCATGTTTCTTGAAGTTATATCTAGGTCTATCACTAATATTAAACACTTCTAATCTTGCCATTTCTGAAAATATGTTCAACAGATTCAAAAAATACCTTAATTTCACATTTTAGGGTTTTTTGTGATCTCATGTATCTCCAAACTTCTTCAACACTTCAAATCTCTCTTCAATCTTGCACTTAAGATTTTGCACAAGAAAATGATGTCCATAAATCAATTTGCATCCTTTAAATATTTCACAATCTATACTTTGCATTAAATGTGTATTTGCCACCATTTTAAATTAATGTCTTGATATAATAGAAAGGTTATTCTTCTTACATATCTTTATACTGATCATATTAAGCAATGCACACTTTACTGTAGACTCATTTCAATGTCTAGTGTACACTGTTAACTGCACAACTTGTGATATTCTCTCTAACATCAATTATTATTAACTAAATCACTGGTTTAATAAGAATTCTTAATGTAGGTAAGATGGATCACAAAGAATAAGTGACTTTACTATTTTATCAGGTACATTATGATGTTCTTGTTCTTGAACTATATGAGAACTTCTAGTTTCTTTGAGGTAAGTATACGTGGTAAGCCATTATTATTTAAATTTTGTTTTCATATTATTAAAATGTGTTATAACTTCTTAACACATAATGGGTATTCTAATAGATGTGAATATAGCTAGAAATTCTTTGCAAACTCTACTCATTTGGAACAAAGTGATAAATACCATTTTTATAGATTTTAGCATTTATCTTGTCGTAGTGGTTTGTGGCCTCTCTCTTGTTCAATTCTAGTACTAATCTTGATAAAGTTGACTACCCAGATTTTCTTATCTACTCTGATTTAGGTAGGTCCATGTAGTTGTATATGTGATCTTGGTAGGTTGCCTTCTTTAGAGGTGTCAAAAATAATCGCAACCACAATTTTCAATAGATATACTTACAATCTAACTCAAATATGATTAATTATATTAAGGATTGGATTATAGAAGAATTTTCTTTCAAAGATCACTTTAAATTAAAGAGAAAATCCTAGATAGAGATAAACTATCTTTGGGATCACAAGTTGGTGAATCAAGTGACAAGCCAGTTGCACATGTTTTCGAAGACTCAAAGTGCTAAAATTGTTCGAAGGTAAAACAATATTAATGTATGTATATAGAGGTGACATCTTATTAAGAAGTAAGTTGGATTGTAATTATAATTATATATGTTTATCTTATATTGATTGGAATATATAAACATGCAAATTAGATAAATATCAAATTAAGTGGATACATGTATAATATATTAAGATACATTCATAAGAATCATGATGACATTAGGAACATATTCCAAAGATAATACATAGGGGTCTATTTCTCATCCACATTATGATCTCTTAAGATAGGGAGTTGGTGGAGGGAGAGGCAGAGTAAATTTGAGCACCTAATGGATATCCTCCAAGGAACCACTTGTAGCTTGTTTCACGTGCCCTCTGCACCATCAATCTACAATCTCAAGATGATTGTATTAAGGAGAGAGAAAGATTCCTATTCATTAGATTAACATTCATTTTCTCATCCACATTATGATCTCTTCAGATAGGGAGTTGGTGGAGGGAGAGGCGGAGTAAATTCAAGCACCTGACAGATATCCTCCAGGGAACTGCTTGTAGCTTATTTCACATGCCCTTTGTACCATCAATCTACCATCTCAAGATGATCGTAATAAGGAGAGAGAAAGATTTATATTCATTAGACTAACATTCATTCTCTAATCCACATTATGATCTCTTAAGATAGGGAGTTGGTTGAGGGAGAGGCGGAGTAAATTCAAGCACCTAACGGATATCCTCTAGGGAACCGCTTGTAGCTTGTTTCATGCGCCCTTTGCACCGTCAATCTACCATCTCAAGATGATTAGGAGAGAGAGAAAGGGAGAAATACAAAGATATTTGGAGGTATGGAGAAATACACAAAAGAAAATATTTATATTTGGTTTGTAATTGGAAAAAAAATATAATAAATTACTAAAGGTCCTAATTGGGGATATTACAAGTGGTTTCTTACTATAAATATGTTTTCTCCTAGGTCCTTCCATTTGTAATGACTTTTAGGAGTAATTCATTTGTGACTTTTTCTTTAATTTGTATCCCCTTTTTTTCCATATCTTTTCTCTAATGATTTTCCAATGCGTTGATATATTATATATATGAGTATATTCATAGAGTCATGTCCTTTCAAATTACTATTAATTATATTAATAAGGTATTTTATTATTTTATTAATTATATATTATTTTTAATGATTATAAACTATATTATTATATTAACTATATTATATAAATTATGTAAAGACTATTACAATATTATGTAATCTTAGATATTATGATAAATTATAACTATATCATTATTAAACATACCCTAAGATCATTATATTAAATTATGATATATTATTTAGCTTATTTATTATAATTTAAATGTGATAATAATTAGATATATTATCATCTTATTGATTTACATTTTAATTATAACGTTTATTCCTTGTATATATTGATATTATTATTATGAATAATAATTTCATTATATTCATATAAATAATAAAAATAATTAAGTAAAATAGATCATAAATGTTTATAGTTTATCAATATTATTTCTTTAGGAATAGTATATGAATTACTATTATATTTTATCCCATAATTATAGGATTCTCTTGAGGAGGGGTCATGACAGACTTAGTTTGAGTTCCACTATTTTTAACTCATGTTTTAAGATATTACTTTCTTTCTTTAAATCTTCAATATCATTATCACTGGTTTTCTCACTAGGTCTTTTTTGCATCAAGTCATCTATCTTGTCCTTTAGTTCACCAATGTAAGTTTTTGCATCTTTATATCTATCTTTTAGGCCATCTCTTTCATCAGTAAGGAGATCAATTTGTTCAAGAGCTTCTTCAAGATTCTTCTTCAACTATTCCATATCCATAAGGATCTTATTCAAACTATTAAGCCTCTTTTGAATAAGTACACTCTGATACCAATTATTAGAAATAGATAATACTAAGAGGGGGGGGGGGGGGGGGGGGAGTGAATCAATATTTTCAAACTTTTTGCCCACAATTGAATATTATTAATTACTTTAATACATGCATAAGGAAGTAAACCAACAATGCTGAAAAATATAAACAACCATACATAAAGAGAGCTCATAACATCATATTTTTTTAACTAGGGAAACCTTGGCCAAAGGAAAACCCTAGTGGGGATGAAATCCACAAGATGATTCACTATATAAAGAATCCAATACAAGACATTGACCCCGTAAAGAGTCTATGAAGAATGCATAGTTTCTTGAGTCCCTATTAGGAGACTAGGCCTTGTTAGAAGATTCAACCCTATTAGGAGTTGCTTCAACCCTATTAGGAGTTGGTAGATCATATACAATTGTGTGCAAGAAGAGCCCACTGCCCTAACATGGAACTAAAAAATTGAGTTCTTGAAGAGAATAAATGTACATACAATACTAAATCACTTGTTGTACTTCACAATTTCTTTGATTATCAGTTCTTCATATAAGAGGTAACTATGCATATATTAATTTGCATCATATCTCACATTGCATAACATTATTTCACATCACATGGTATCTCATCACATTCACATTTAGCTTCACAATTGAAGTTCTTTATTTATATAAAACATATTAATAAATTATTCCTTAGCTGGCTCACATATCATCCTTAGAGTCAGATCATCAAAGATTTAATAATCAAAACAATTTTGCAAGTTGTATAAGTTAATTTGTTTGCATGATCTATTCTACACTATGAGATAACTGCATCAATATTTCCTCCATAACTTGAACTAGGTTTCTCATCTGAACGTTATTACTGGTATGCATCATTAGAATGATGTAATGCATCTATGATTAAATGCATAAGAGAATATACCAAGGAAATATTTTGCTATCAACAAATCTTGTTATGCTACTGTAACATTGTCCAATACTTAGATAATTTTCCTTCACAAATAATCATACCTAAATTGCAAAACATATGTTGCCATAAATTAAAACTACATTTCTAACCTTATTTGACTAATTGGTCACATTTCCAAAAATCTTCCCCTTTGGCATTGATGGAAACATTTTGGGAAAATTGGCTAAGTCAAGTGCATAATAAGTTAACATGGTCTTGTATACATGAGTAAACACTACTCCAAGAACCTAGTCAAGTGTAGCAAGATAATAAAACATCATGCAAACAATGCACACATCTTAGGGTAATCATGGAACAACATCATGATACCACATCAATCTAGGTAATCACTAGAACAAACCTCATTGAAATTGTCAAATAGATCATAATCTCTTAAATTGGCCAAAAGTATAATCAACCATCTAATGTAACAAGATAAATCAAATCACCACAAGGGTGTAGACCACTCATGGTCCCAATCATGATAACTCACAAGGAAATATCATCAAGGTTGCATCCATCAAGATGACTTATAAAAATCAAATGGAAGAGGCACTACAATATTATATGTGATGATCTATATTGGTTTTATGGACTTAAATATAATCTTTTGAGTGTTG
Organism: Cupressus sempervirens; assembly: GCA_028749045.1. Taxonomy (NCBI): domain Eukaryota; kingdom Viridiplantae; phylum Streptophyta; class Pinopsida; order Cupressales; family Cupressaceae; genus Cupressus; species Cupressus sempervirens. Next base: position 420,960,893 of record CM053789.1, on the reverse strand, counting down.
CATAGTTGAATAAATCAGGTCACAAGATAGAATTTGAGAGTATAAAGTTCAAGAGCTTTGATGATAAAGGTAATCTGATTGGAACAAGAATACAAATAAAAGGTTACTTATTTCATCTTTATCCTACAATTAAGACATTCTTATTTTCTAAAGTTGAGGATGTGTGGTTATAACATAAGAGGTTGTGTCAGGTAAATTTTGAAAACATAATGAAAATTAGTAGAAAGAAAAGAATAAGAGGCTTACATAATATGCATATATTAGAGAATTATATGTATAAATAATGTTAGCTCAATAAGATGACAACATCTAGTTTTTTTAGCAAGACAAAAACCTCAAATGATATCCTAAAATTGGCACATACATAGCTATGTGGTCCAATTGGTGTTGACAATTACCATGGTGGTAAATATTTCATATTATTTGTTGATGATTATTCAAGGATTATGATTGAAATGTTCATGAAGGTGAAATCACATAATTTTTTTTACAATTGGTATAAAGTTAGAGTTGATAAGGAAACTAGTAAATTCTTAAAATTCCTAAGTTCTAATAGAGGTGGGGAGTTTATGTCTATTGAACTCCCTAACTTTTGTGCTAAGAATGGTATTAAAAGATAGTTATCTATGCTAAGGACACTAAAACAAAATAGGATTATTGAAAGAAGAAATAGTTCAATTATGTATTGTTCAAGGATATTGATGATTGAGAAGGAGGTTTATTGAATATTCTAGAGAGAATAAATCGTTACTATTATTTACACTCTCAACCAAGATCAATTGAAGAAAGGAACAAACAAGACACCTTATGAATTGTGGTATGGTCACACACTAAATGTAAGTTATTTCAAAATATTTTGAAGTAGGTTTTATATTCAAAGATGCAAGAAATGGTAAACTTGATGTTAAAGGAGATGAAGATATATTCCATGATTATTCATCTAAGAGAAAAGCTTATAAATGTTTGAGAAGAGATACTCATAAGATTATTGAAATTGAAAATATAAGATTTGATGAGTTTGTAGAGAGGAATGATGTGGAAAGAAAGAAGGAACTTGAGATTACAACAAGTTTTTATATGTGTATGAAGAGGAACTTGACACTCTATTTGATTTCCATTACAAAGCTATCAAGAATTAGTCAATGACAATCAAATTACATAATGCTTTAACCATGCACCTTACAATTCAATAGGAGTAGGAAGTTGAACCTATATTAGGTGAAGAAAATGTTGAAAACATGAAGAATTTCCTTAGTAAAGTCTATGCCTTGGTGTTTCCACCTCCACAATAGGTAAATATATGAGATAACATTGATATGTATTTGCAAAGATCAATGGATCAATAGTAAATATAATAGTATTGCAAGATTACAATCAAGAGACCATGAAATGCTATCAAAATGTGAGATGGGTAATAGAGTGAGTAGACTTCCCTTCAAATTCATTGAAAATGTTTCCATAAAGATAACGATTGATGGAATGAATGATAAATAGTGATGATGATAAGTTTTTGATAGTTTAATTTGTTCAAATACAGTATGTGTTCCAAGGAGTGTAAAGATGAAAAGTTAATGAGCAATCATGGAGTGAAAGATAGTCTAAGAAGAAGGATAAATGAGGGAAACACAATGGTGTTTTAAGTTTTAAGTTTTATTGTTGGTATTTTTGGGTACTAGTAAGTGGTTTTATAATGTAGGAGTATTAGTTGTAAAATTTCAACAACTAACTACACAAATTAGTAGGAAAAGGGCACACCACATAGGGATATTCATGGAAAATGCTAATCCTATGATGATAACACCATATGACGAAGAATCTGAAAAGAAAAGGAAACAAAATATAGTGGGGACATGAAAGATTAATAGTGGAATTTAATTCTTCAACTAAGGTAAGAATATTAAATAATGGTGAATTACAAAAGGGACAAAATTTACAATTTATGACATTACACGATGCCCTAATTTCAACCATGAAATTTTGTGTGTACTTGGGTATTTTGAAATTCTCAACTTCAAATTCCTTACTATCCTTTTAAATAGATTATTGTTTGTTATACAACTATCCACAATCACCTTAAAATATTTTCTACTAGTCTCACATGTTTGTTTCTAATAGAATTCTCCTTTGAACTACTTCAGATTCTATGTTATTTCTATTTAAAAAATTCGTCTTAGCATTAAGGATTATCCATCCTTTATATCTTCTACTTGTGTTGAGGTTTATATAACTTCATTATCTTCTTGGGTCACATAAAATCTTGTCTCTTTCTATTCACCTTGATCTTGTTGTCTCTTTGGATATTCAATGACTATGACTATTTTTTCCACATTGGTAACATGTCCTAGTGATTTATCTATCTCTCCCTCTTTCAATATTTCCATTTAATCTAAAGGAATATCTTCTTCCTCTAGAATTTCTTCACTTTTAATTTATATAGTATATGAAATCACTTGAGAGGTACCATTTTAATATTTTTTGGTCACATTTTCTCTTCCCCCACTATTCTAACATATACATTGTGTATTTCTTCTTCTTCATTTATTATTACTTCAATTTATCCATAAAAGTACATTGATATATGAATTCATCATCACATATCCTCAATAAACATATTTGATCTTGTATTGGAACACATTGACCACTCAAATGCTTAGAAAATTATTGTGCACCATCTTTAGTATAGCCTTCTTGCATTCAAAATCAATATATTTTTTTTGAAACAAACTTATATATAACATCCTACTAGAAATAATTTTTCCTTTAATGTTTTTACCATTCCATCCCATTATCTTATCTTATCTTATCTTATCCTCTTCATTGTCAATCAATTTGTAAATTATCTCACCAAACATATACATGATCTTTTAATTTCATACATGGATACCTCATCTTTCAATTCTTTTTTTTTTTTTTTAAATAAATGCATTTCTCAATTTTAGATACCTTACTACAATTCATCTAGAGTAAAATTACAACTATAATTTGGAAAGAAAAAACAAGCTTTTGTGACAACTCTCATTATGGATTGATTTAACCTTTTATCTCATTGGTTGAGTTAGTAAGGTTGATTTTATTCTTTTGTTATCTTACCATATTCTTCTTCTTCTTCACCACAACCACCAACACCATTAGTTACATCTTCAACATGAATACCTCTACCATGTGATTTTTTAATGAATTGTATAATCTAGTTATTATTTCTCTTAGTATTGTCATCATAATAGGGTATGCACCTCATAGTGCTCCTCTTTTCCTACCCTATCCTTTCCCTTCTATTACCAAAATCTCTCTATAATTGTAGGTATTATATATTCCTCTCCTTTCCCACTGAGGTAGAGGAATGGCTAGCATTAATCAACATACAAGTTCTTATTAGATAACTAAGAGTGGGTATGGGGTGAATCAATTATTTTTAGTTATCATATAGCCCCTTCAAATAATTTTAGTACGAATACAACTTTATAAACTTTAAAAGAAATTACTCAATGTAATCATTCAACTTACCATTTAACTCTTTTAATCACTTTATTCCAAAAAACTAAATTATCATTCTTTACATTATTGAGTGTCAATAAAATAAATTAGTTATTACCTTGAAATTATTTAATTAATACCAAGTTACAATAAAATATGAAACATGTAAAGTGACTTGAAACAAAAATAATTCTCACAAACTTGACACCATGATTTCAACATGGAAACCCCATGAAGGGGAAAAAAACTTGGGACTGGCAACCCAAAAATATTGACTCTTCGAAAGTGAGCTCTTCTAGGAACCAACCTCATTAAATGTTACAAACACATTGTTAGTGTGGCTTTGTTAGAGGATTTCAAAAAAAGATCATCTAGACCTTATCACTCCTTGATATTGTATAAAGAGTGTTAGGCTCTAAAGAACCTACAAATGCCACCAATCAATGTTACCATATAAGATTTCATAGACTTGTTAGGTCCACTTAGTATTACAATAATTTCTACTACAACAAATAAAAATTAATCGTAGAAATGACCTATTAAGAATAGAAGCTACCTTATCTTCTTCATATCTCTATTCCTAGCTCTTTCTCTATCCAATCTATCACTCTTATCTCCTTTCGCTCAACACTTTTTACTTTTTGATTTACACCTTCTCTTTCTCCTTGCTTTGATTGGTTCACCTAGCTCAACTATCTTCTTTCACTTGCTTTAACTTTACATTCTCAACAACTTATCATTACTTTATTAGCTTCCAAACAAAAATCTAAAACCGTCTTGATCTCCTCCTTAAATAGTCATCTCCAAGCTTCCATCTTCCTCCATCATTTTACACTTAATCAAAAGTATCGATCTTAGGTTCATACCAAATTTCCAGATTCAACATTCCATATAATGAATCTAGACACTCAGAAAATATAGCTTTTTATAGAACTTTGTGCTCATCCTTATCCTTCTTCAAACTCTATCATTAGATCCATATTTAATTTTATCATTCATTGATCATGTAATAAACTTTAACTTGTGCCTTAGACCATCTCAAACTTTCCAAATTTCTATCAAAAGTTGACCTTAGATTCTAATCCTCTAAACCTGTTCATTCAGTTTTTACTAGGTAAACATAAAATTTACTTGCATAATATAGGACTCAGTTATTACTAGACTTACTCGAGAAATACTACATTTCTATTTTTATTTTCCAATTAATCAAGAAAAATTGAAGTAACTTGATGAATATAGTTTCCCTTCATTAATCTTGTCACTTAGTTATGTTTGTATTCTTCAATACATTGAAACATTATATGATTGTAAAATAATCAAACCAATAGTACATTATCATTGTCTAACTTAATCAAATATCCATTGAATATCATACAGTTTATCAATTTTTTCTTCATCATACTTTCTTCAAATTCTCTTCATCAATCAAATGATATGGAATTCTATTGAGTTAATATAATGTCTATCCAACTAAGATTTTGACATCAATTAAAACACAACAACTAATAAGACTCTTTTATAGACATTCATAACATCACCTATTACATTATCTATTGGGGAAAATAATCTCCCCCTTTGGCACTGATGGCAACACATAACATATTATTTTATATTACAAAACATTACATAAGATAATCAAAGTTATGAATTGATAGAAATAAAAATTTGTAGTTCTTTGCTTCATTCAGGTTCATCAGATGTACTTGGTCTATATCTCTAGAAGCAATAATATTCAACATCTTCAAATTTTCTTCCCATTAGAATATGATGTCTTATTTTAATGTTAATCTCCAATCTAATATTCTCTCCATCTTCATCTATGTAACAATGTCATTCTCTCATTTTTAGTTAATCTTACAATCATCTCCCCCTTTTAAGTATATTCTACTCCTTTGAAAACAATGCCAAAGGTCATTATAAATTTCATCATGAAATTTATAGAAACTTATAGTTATCCTTGTACCTTACTTGTACTATATGCTTTTGTTTCATCATAATTACTTTTCATAACTTTAGAAATGTCTCTAAAGTGTGAACTCATGCATCAACTCCATAAAGATATTTCAATTTACTCATCAATTGATGCAACACACATCTTCACCTAGTAAATTTTGGATAAGGGAAGAACCCCTAGTTTACCTCTTAGATACTCAAAAACATCCTTAGATGATGACTTGGTAAATATATTAGCAATGTGTTCCTTAGACTTCACATATTCAAGGCTCACTTATTTCTCTTGAAGTCTCTCCCCTAAGTTATGATATTTTATTGATATGTTCTTTGTATTTGCATGCATCACCAATTTTTTTGAAATATTTATGGCACTAGTATTATTAGAGTAAATAGTAACAGGCTTGGTTACCTCTTCTTGCATGCCTTCAAATAGTTGCTTAATTTCTACAATATTTGAACAATTGATTGTAGAAGAAACATTTTCAGGTTCAACAATAGATTGTGAAACACAACTCTATTTCTTTCTTATCCATGTTATCAATATTTCCCCTAAAAATAAAGCTCTACCAGTTATGATTTTTTTGTCATCAATATTTCTAGCCTGAATACACATTTATTAAATAACATGGATCATTTATACAAATGTAATAATATGGCCATTATAATAATATGGCCATTGTAATTGGTATGTTTGAAATGTAGATTTGGATCTCATATAAATATGAGAGGAGTGAAGAGACATGTCTCCAAGGTTTAATCATCATTTAATTAATACATATATTTCATGATAATAATTAGTAGAATATATATACATACACACACACACATATATATATGTATATATGTATATAAATATTTATATACATATATTAATATATGTATATGTATAATATATATATGTATTATATATCATATGATCTATATATATATATATTATATACTATAATATATATAATAATATATATTATTATTACATGAATATAGATATATAGAAAATGATGATTTACCACTACCAACAATGTATCTTACATCAAATTTATCTGAATGAAGCTACAACTCTAATGCTCTCTCTTAGCCAGGGAGGATTTGTAGAACACCTTATGCTCTCAAGTATATGAAGAGATATCATCTCAGTATGATATTATTGAAATGACATATATAAGGATATAAACATAAATCCATCAACACAAATATATATATTAACATATGGAATTTTTTGCAATTTACTATGATGATAAATTCTTGATACTCCCTCTTTAGCAAGATGATAATTTCAGCAATTGTAATACAAGATCTTAATACCACCTTCAGTGTCCTTTACGATAGATTTAAGTTATGGTGTCTAGCAAGATCTAGCCCAAAGAACCATAATAAGTTGATTTTCATGGTCTTTGAAAAAATATGGCTCAAAGAACCATGATGAGTTGATTATCAAGGTGTCTAGAAAAGTCAAACCTAAAGAATTAAGATAACACTTGCTCTAATATTTTTTTTTGTTAGGAGATAGGTCAATTATTGATAAGGTCATCACCTTACAATGGTTACCTTCTAGTTGATATGTTCACTATCATGACTTACAACAATCTAGGACAAAAAATTAATGAATTATGTCATCACAACATGTTTTCAATTTATAAGATCATCACCTTACAGTGGTTACCCTTTGTTTATATATGTCAATGAAAGATTGTCACCTTTCATTAGATATCAGATATGAAATAGTAACCTTGACAAACCCATTCAGAGGGTGGTGCAAAGGCTTTCACCTTAATTTTCTCTCAAAAAGAATAATTTATTTCAAAGGAGTTTTACTTATATCTTCTCCTCATAGAGAAGATACCTTTTACAAAGGATTTCACCTCAAAATTCCCTTCCCCCCAAATAATGATCTTGAGAAGTCAAGTCCTCTTGTTACTCTATTAGAAACTCTCTTCATGCAAGGATTCCTTTCCAACTCCCTCTAAATATGATACCAATCTTTTGACTTTCTGGTGATAAGCCAATACTTCCTCATGATGCACTCAAGAGTAGGCCCATCAAATCATGTAGTCATACACATGTCTTTCTAGACTCTCTCTAAGTATTAATCTTCTAATCTCTCATATTTCCTTAGAAGAAGTGTCATACTCCATCTTAATGTAGAAAATTCTCATTATCTCAATCATAAAGTATGTTTGATTCAAGGCCCTCAATTTATCCATCTTGATCATCTGGATCATAGGAGTTACTATCATTAGATTGAATCTACACAGTAATGTGTAAGGTACAAACTTTATTTTCCTATAAGAACATCTTCAAACATAAAGGAAAAGATCAAATCAAATAACCCTTATAATATGTATATAATTACAAATAATAGAGAGACTACAAAGAGTAGGTAAATGCAAATGATAAGAATACTTATCTACACATGAAGATTCATAAATCGTCTTCTTAGATTATTTGAGAATGGAACATCTCCTCTCTAAATGAGGTTCAAGTGGGAATGGAACATTGGATATTATTTCCCCCACAATGTAAAATTTCCACTTATTCTTATTTTGTTGAACAATTTTGTATCAAATATGACAACTCCTTTCTAAGTTCTCACTTGATCTTTTTGATCATTGGAGGCTAAAACACTCATTTAGCTTAACAATAGAATCAAATATGTACTTCCATTTTCTCAAACTTGTCCATAATATACCAATATCTTGATTGATTATAATTGTTCTACATGAATGAATTTGAATGGTAGTATCATTCATCAAAGAGAGCCTAGTAGATGGTTCAAATGAATCCTTAAAAGCTTCATTAATGTCTCACAAAAACTCAAATTTCCTTTCTTTGTGCAAAGGTATTTATTTGATATTTTCATTAAACCTATATTATACACATCTTATAATATGTGTATTCCAAATTTATATCATTGGTGAATCCATCAAAATATAGTTTACTCCTTCTAAATCAATAGGACCAAGATCACTAAAGGTTGACTAAATAATATTATCTATCTACTCCCTCTCTTTCAAGGCTTTCTTAAATGAAATGTTAGGCTCCCTCTGAATCTCAATCTTCCTCTTCTTGCAATAATATCTTTGAAGGAAGAATATCAAGGAAAATAATAATTATAATTCAAATAGGAATATTAGTAGTTTAAATCATGTCTATTACTAATAGTAACATAAATATATTTCTCATGATTCACATTATAAGTCTCAATTATATTGATATAGATTCATATTCAATACTCTACAATTGTGAGAAAATAACTTGTCATTTATAAAATGAAATTTCATAATGCTCTAATTATATAACATATTAATATTTATATAAATTCTAATTAATAAAGTTAAAATAAATATCTAATTTAAATAGACATTTAAATATATACATCTATTGAATATATGTATACTTAATCTATCCTTTCAGTATAATTTTTCTTCATTTTATTAGAAAGTATAACCATATCATATTAAATACATAAATAAATCTTTATACAATATTCATTATCAATAAGTTCTTTAATATACTATTTCCAAGGTTATTATACCTCCCCTTATTATATATATTAATAATGCAAAGAATTTAAACAATGAAGATAAAACTTTTCATATTACACCATGCATACTTTCCTTAGTTATACTTACCTTATAATTTGGTTGGTACATAGATTAGGGTAGAGTATGACATGTCCAAGTATGCAATCCATTGGTAGTCTATGTGGAAATTTTTTCTTTGGGTTCTTTTCTTTTATATCCATTGAACTATTCAAGATTCATGATGATGTAAGGAATCCTTTATAACATGTTGTCATCATTGTGCATGATTCAATGGGGTCATGCTACTCATACCCCTTCTTTAATTTGCATTTATCTTTCTATGGTGGTAGAATCTATGACATTAAGTTGTCAAATGATCTAACTATCTTTGCCTTCAGGCCCACCCTTGTTCATTCCACTTTACCAAAAATTGTGAATGAAGCTAAATATAGTGTAGTTACCTTCCTCAATTAATGCTAACCCATGCACTTGGTGTCTTAGTTCAATGTAGGGCATCTTTAATCTCTTCTATGATAGGGAAAATAAATTTAATTCATTATGCTAAGATGAAAATATTTCTCCCCTTTTTCAAACTTTCTCCTTGTAATAGCTTCATTCTCAGAGAGACTTCATTTATTATAATCTAATCTTTCTTAAATGATGATACATCTCCACTACTTCCATTCCCCCATTCATACTTACTACTATTTGATAATTATTTTAATCTCAAGTGCTGACCTTTGAAGGCTTGACAACTTATAGTTTATTCTCTTATTCAAACTTTTATCTCTCTGTTTTCTATTTTCCTTGGTAATTCTTAATATGTACATCATTTGTAGGTTCACCAAAATTTTAGTTATCCCTCATTTCTCATTACACCATTAATGTTTCCATCAGTTTGTTAGTGGAGTCATCCAACAAAGCTCTTCGGCCACATGATTTGTTCACTATGCTTGAATGGCATTAGCACCACTCTCTAACAATATGAGCACCTTGATAGAGATTTTCTTGCATGAGTGTGGGATTGATATAGTCAATTTGACATTTCCATGCTACTACAATTCAACTAATGAGTAATTATTCTCTAGTGCAATGGCTTCCCTTTGAGTAACCATTCAACATTGATCCTTTCTCAAAGTCAAGTCACTATTAAGTTGGCATTGAATGGTGTTTCCTCATGTCACATGCCTAACATACATTTTCCAAACCTGATCAACATCACTAAGTACCAACATTCTGATAAGTCCCAAATTGAGTACATACTGGAAACATTCAATCCTAGGTCCAACCCACATGAATCCTTAGGAGTAATATTTTTATTCTCTCTAATCAAACCTTGATTAGACTCTACATTACATGTATTACTTAGTGTCTTATTAGTTTATAAAGTACTATCATTTTCTAATACTCTTCATTTAATTTACATCCACAATTTGGGTCTAATACCATGTTAAATAACATGGACCATTTCTACAAATGTAATAATATAGCCATTGTAATTGATATGTTCCAAATGTAGATTTGGATCTCATATAAATATGGGAGGAGGAGACATGTTTCAAAGGTTTAATCATCATTTAAGTAATACATATATTTCATAATAACTTAATTAGTATAATATATATGCATATATATGTATATATACATTATATATAATAATATATTATTATTACATGAATATGCATATATAGAAAATTATTAATACAGAGGGATGGTGGTGGTTTACTAAACACAAAGAAAATTGCAAATTTTAGAGGCTTAGGCACTTGGGCTTATCAACAACCTTAAGTGTTTCAAGGAAGCAACCTATGAAGACTATCTTCAAGGCTCCTAAAATTAGGATTTGGCTTCAAAAACTTTAAAACAATTGAACTCAAGGATTATGAGGCTTCAATACAATTTCAATACCCTAATTCACACAACACTTTCTCAAATTGTTCCAATAGTCAAATTCCCTACCCTTTAGGCCAGCTACATACTTGAAATGGAAATGATTTTGGCTTTCCCAAAGACATGTGACAATGTAGTGATGCTCACTACTACCCTATTTGGTGTATTACAACATATCATGGATTTCCTTATGTTTTTTTTGAATTAACACAACTACACTTAACTGGTACCCTATTTTTTTATGCATAGAAATTGTTACTTTTTCAAAGGAAGTATCATCAAATGACATCCAATCAACCCTAACTCCTAGATAGTGACTTATTACCTCTTCAATTTCTTAATCCCAAAAGGAATTACTCTCTAATACCCTACAACATCAAAACCCCCAAACTAGCACCCTAAATGCTTGAACTAGGGCTTCCTCAATCACCTGATTACACATAGTTCCAATTCCAAATAATAATGGATTCACCTTCACATGGGCACTGTTTAATCTCTCCAATCAAAAAATAGACCCCTTGTTTGAGTAGAATATCTATTGCTATACCTAAGCATGCATTTTTTAATGCTTTATCATGTTGTTGTTTAACTGATATCACTCCTACCTCATTTAATTCTACACGTGCTTGATTAGTAATATATCATACATGTTAGGTTACATGTTTCCATGAGTATCAGGCCTTCATCCTCATGGAAAGATCTCCATTCCCTTTAAACCCTACTAGACTCATCCTTAATCTACCCTAGCATACTAGAAACCTTATTAGTAACATTATTAAAACTTGGACAACATTAGTCCATTACAATCTAATTGTTATTGCTTTGGAAAATCTTAGTACATTACAAAGTCACTTTTTAATGCTTTGAGAAAATTAAAAAATGATTTAGGAATTGCATTATTTTAGCATCATTATAGGTTCCAAGATCCTCCAATTGATTTGATAACCTTGTTTATACATTCCTTCCTTCTAATTTTTTTTGAAGGTCTTTCCGGTCTTCATAATCTTTAAATTTGGCTTGAATATTTGAGGTGCTCCTGCACCATACTCCCCACCATAAAAAGAACTCTTTCCCCAAGAGTTGACCTATGATCCATTGTTCGTTTCTCCCATCTACTACTGCTGAGGGATGAAATTGTTCCCCAAAGTGATCTACTCCTTCATCCGAGTTCTTGTAGTCACACACCAAGGTTTAGATACAAAAATATTTGGGTTAGACTATCCTATTGCTTGATAGTACTACTGCTACACATTAGACTACTAGAAAGTCTTCATTTGTCTTTGCTCTATCACCATATCACCTTCATCTATCTACCCTTTCAAAGGATACTTCATTGCTCCAACCAAAACAAAAGATTATGTCAAAAACTTTGCTTTCCTTGGACTATCCTACCTCTTAATGTGGCATTTCTTTAAAACCCAACCACTATCATATTGTGGAGTACCCTAATCCTGCACTAGAACATCTCTACCAAAACACATCAGTATAGATTCCTTATGACTCCTCACCAATGGATGCAACATATACTTCACCTTTCCTTGTTGAACTACATATGTATTTCCATAGCCATTATGCATGACTCTCCTTGAACATTGCCAAGATATTCCCAAAATGAATGCCCATGAGTCATGTGCATGACATCAAATAGTACCTTGTGTATGTGTGGAAATGTGGCCTCTATTAACACACACACTTCAACATGGTCTTTGTATGCGGATTCATCTTGGAATGAACATGAGATTGTTCACCCAAGAATAGTCCAACAAGGCAACCTGTTGCCTTCTATCTAAAGGGATTTTGCTTATTATATATCCTCAGATTTGAGTTGTAAGTAACCAAACCCTCTAAGAACAAAGGATTTAAAGAAATACAGCTAGCCTATATGAGTGTGCAAATTTATTCTAAATGTATTATGCAATTAAGCTAAGAACATGTAAAATAAACTAGATTAAACATATGCATATTTAAACTAGATGAAATTAAGCTAAAAATGCAAATATATGAAAATATGTAAGCTAAATGAGTGTGAATTTCAACAAAAAATTGATATCAATTTGATTCAACCTCTGTAATGAGGAATTATGAGTTCCTTAAATAGAATTCTTGGAATCTATCAACGGGTGAGATCGACTCAGATTGACGATCAGGATTGAAGCAAAGATTCAGTTAGGATGGAAACTTCCTTGTGTAGGTGAAGTGAACTATTTTTGATCTAAGTGTGATGAGTAGTCAACTAAACTTGCCATGAGTGAGAGAACAAGCTAACTCGATTGATTCTAATTTGAGAGATAGTTCACTTAGAGTTTCCATTTTGGAACTAAAGAGGAGATTTAGGAAGAATATTTAATTTAATAAAATGAGATATGCTCTCATAAATACCTTTTCTATTTAATTAAATAATTTCATTTAATTAAATAAAATAAGCATATTTATTAAATTAAATAAATTTAACCCCGTAGTACATTAGCCTTAGGAGATAATTTAATTTAATAAAGTATGAATACTTTAGATTAAATTAAATTTAAATCAAATAGGTTTAATATGGCTAATATGAGTGAGTACTATAGGGATTAAATAAGAAATATGATGAATGTAGATTAGGGTTTTTTGCATCTAACAATTAAGTCAAGTTGCAACAATCAGAATGAGAATTGCCTATTAGAATAGGTCTTACAATTTATTAGAATAGACCAGAATTGGTGACCATTGCAATGAGCCAATTTTGGGGTACTACATTTTGTCCCTCTTTGAATGAATGTGCGAGCAACACGTTCAATTCAAAGAAAATTAGAAAGCATGATGCGAAGATAAGATTTGTTCTGAAGTTGATGATATGGAGACCAATGGATAAGCTTTTAAGAACCATCTCCAGAATGGAGCTTGATCCTAAGGAATCCAAGTAGAACACCTAGATACCTAAATTGATAAGAATTTTAAAGGTTTCCTTCAGAGAAAAGTTTAATCTTTAAGGATCCAAACAAAATGTCTAGATACCTAAAATTGACAGCATTTAAAAGATCATCTCTAGAATGGAGCTTAATCTTTAAGGATCCAGATAGAACATCTAGATACCCTAGATTCATAGCATTTAAAAGATTATCCCTTGAATAGAGCTTAACCTTTAAGATCCAAAGAAAATGTCTAGATACCTGAGATCAATAACATTTAAAATATTGTCTCCAAAATAGAGCTTAATTTTTAAGGATCCAAATAGAATGTCTAGATACCTGAGATCAATAGCATTTAAAAGATTGTCTCTAGAATGGAGCTTAATCTTTAAGGATCCAAAAAAATGTCTAGATACCTAAGAGCAATAGCATTAAAAAGATTGTCTCTAGAACAGAGCTTAATCTTTAAGGATCTAGATAGAACACCTAGATACCTAAAATTGATAAGCATTTAAAAGATTATCTCCAAAATGGAGCTTAATCTTTAAGGATCTAGATAGAACACCTAGATACTTGAGAGCAATAGCATTTAAAAGATTGTCTCTAGAATGGAGGTTAACCTTCAAGGATCCAGATAGAATGCCTAGATACCTGAGAGTGGTAAGCATTTAAAAGATTATCTCCTAAATGGAGCTTAACCTTTAAGAATCCAAATCAAACATCTAGATACCTGAGACCAACAACATTTAAAAGATTGTCTCTAGAATGGAGCTTAATCATTAAGGATCCAAACAAAATGTCTAGATACCTAAGAGCAATAGTGCATTTAAAATATTATCTCTAGAATGGAGCTTAATCTTTAAGGATCCAAACAGAATGTCTAGATACCTGAGAGCAATAGCATTTAAAAGATTGTCTCTAGAACAGAGCTTAATCTTTAAGGATCCAGATAGAACACCTAGATACTTGAAATTGATAAGAATTTAAAAGATTATCTCTAGAACTGAGCTTAATCTTTAAGGATCTAGATAGAACATCTAGATACCTAAAATTGATAAGCATTTAAAAGATTATCTCCAGAATGGAGCTTAACCTTTAAGGATCCAGATAGAACACCTAGATACTTGAGAGTGGTAAGCATTTAAAAGATTATCTCCTGAACGGAGTTTAACCTTTAAGGATCCAAACATAATGTCTAGATACCTGAGATCAACAACATTTAAAAGATTGTCTCTAGAATAGAGCTTAATCTTTAAGGATCCAAATAGAATGTCTAGATACCTAAGAGCAATAGCATTTAAAAGATTGTCTTTAAAATAGAGCTTAATCTTTAAGGATCCAAATAGAATGTCTAGATACCTGAGAGAAATAGCATTTAAAATATTGTCTCTAGAATGGAGCATAATCTTTAAGGATTTAGATAGAACACCTAGATACCTAAAATTGATAAACATTTAAAAGATTATGTCCATAATAGAGCTTAATCTTTAAGGATCCAGATAGAACACCTAGATACCTAAAATTGATAAGCATTTAAAAGATTATCTCCAGAACAAAGCTTAATCTTTAAGGATCTAGATAGAACACTTAGATACCTGAGTAAGATCCAATGATGAGTTATAAAATCATCCCCAAAATGAGGCTTGATCCTTAGGAGTTGGGGTTTAGATTGTCTCGATACCTATAATTGACTGATGACTAGATGAAATAGATGACAAAGATGCCAGAAAGAGGGAAACAAGATGCCCCTAGTGGTGTCATAAGATGGACACAAGGTGCCTTGAGCAATAAGGATTCAATGATGTAATCATCCTACCCCCTTAGGATAAAAGTTGAAAGATGACATACCAAAAATATGATATAGAGAAGATATCCAAGATTGTGTAGAATGGAGAAGAGATCAGAACGATCGAAAGAAAATATGCAGAGATCAGAATGAGCTGAAGAAAATTGGAAGTCAATCCAAAGTGATTTCAAGGTCTAGAAGATCAAGTTTGACCATAAGTTGACCAAAATTGGCCATGGTTGACTTTAGTTGACAATTGCAAAAATGGATTTTGAAAGTATGAAGAACTTTGAGTTGACAAGATTCCAGTAATCAGAAAATATCAAAAAAAATGGGCTACACAAGCGTTTGATCGTGTCGATCCCCAAAATTTTAAAATGCATTTTTGAGGCACTCAAGGGTGTTAGATTTCAAATTTGATCCCAAAAATGGATTCAGAATGGTCAAATTAGCTAGGGGGTGATTTTTACGCAAATCGAAGCACTTTAGAAAATTAGGTCAACAATTATATAAGGGCCGAAGGGGTCATTTTCAAATCATTTGTGCATTTTGTCTTTTGTGAATAGTAGCTCTGAGAGGAAGATGGTAGTGAACATGCGAGATCATTGTTTTGAGCACTCCTAACAACATAGCCGGCTGACAGACTATGGACCTCCAGTGAGTCATCGATATCCTAGCTTTGTACTTTCATTTCCATGCATTTTGATTTTATTTATTGGATTTTTTTAGCATGTTTTAGGAAGGTCAAATTGGTCTTTGCACGAGATTGTCCTTTCTCATGCGAAGACATTCTCTTCTCATGCAAAGAAATAAGATCCCTTATTTCTTCGCGTGCATCGGTGAGTTTTCTCGCATGGGAGATACCCATGTCTCGCATGAAGAATGAGAAATCTCACTCGATCTTCACATGGCAAACTATCATTCTTCGTGCGACGAAGAGACTTATCACGCAAAGAAATGAAACTTCATGCGAGATCTTGACATCTTCACATGAGATCTTGAGATCTTTGCACAAAAACTCATGACAATGGAGTTAAAATTTTCATTTTTGTGCATGAAATTTTCATTTTTTGTCTGCATTATTTTGTCATTTTGACCTAGTACTGATCATTTGTTTGTCATTGTTGTTTGTGTGTGTGCAAGAGGTCTTTGAGGACATCTCATTTAGATCACATTATCCACCATATGGAGATTTTTTGTGGAGTCTCGATGATGCTGATTAGGTACATTTTTCTCAATTGGGCTTATCTTCTCTATGCCAGATCCTAGTAGTGTTGGTGAATCATGGCCTGCTCACAGCCTTGGTGGAGCATTTCTATTCAGAGATGAACACCTTTCACCTACCAATGGGGGAGATGACTATCACCCCAAAGGACATATGGAGGATATTGAGGATCCCATTTAATGGAATATGTGTGATATATGATGTGGTGCCCCAAGCAGGTACAGAGGCACTATCTATTGTGTTCAAGAGAGAGCTACAGAGGGGTCGAGCCATCAGTTGGGATGAGCTTGTGCACACCTATGGGAAAACACATAGATTGGCAATAGTTTTGGCAATATTTTTGAGTTGTTTTTTAGTGCTAGATAGGGGGCAACATGACTTAGAGTGTGGTTGGGGGGTCATGCTTTGACAGATGGTAGAGGCCCCTAAGATATTTAGGTGGGGTTAGTGCATGTTGGCCCATATGTTCCATGAGATGCACGAGATAGTCTTCCATGGGAAGAAGAGTATGGCAACATGAGTCTACGTTTTACAAATTTGGGCATGCAAGAATCTTCTCGTATGTAGGCCCATCCATGAGGACACCCAAGAGCCTATGGAGCCGTATATCTATAGGTATTAGGGTCATATTACCCAGGTCTACCTGGGTAAGATAGAGCACTGGCAGACTTGTCTTGATGACTTGGTCTCTATCATATGGTAGCCTTGGCAAGAGACAGAGGATTGGGATGACACTCCAAGGGAGCTGGGCTGGATGTTTTGTTCACAACCATTGTTGGGCCAAACATCTCAGATCATAGAGCAGTTTGTGATTTCATGGGTGTGGTGGTAGTATGGCTGACCACAGGACATCTCACAAGAGTACTACACCTACGCCAGACTGGAAAAGGATGTAGAGCGAGGGTGGACCCCACGACTAGACCCAGGCCAATCCATGATAGATGTGTGCCACTTGGTTCTGACACAGTGGAACTATCTCCACAAGATTTTTGATGTGGGGATGATGCTTGCATACCAGGCATATTTGATTACTCATTCATTCCCATGATTCACATACCTAGTAGGGAGAGCAAGGCAGGGTCAGAGGCAAGCACCTCGGTAGTGGGAGGTACCTTAGTAGTAGCAGTAGGAACAACCAATGGTCTGGCATTAGGTATAGTAGGTATAGATTCCCCCATGTCAGATGGGATCAGACATAGGTGTAGGTGGCAGTGGCACATCGCAGGGTCAGTGATGGAGGTCGAGGATAGAGGAGTAGGTACCACCATAGGAGGTACCATCGCAATAGTAGGCACCACCGTAGCAATAGGCACCACCACAACAATAGGTACCTGAGATACTGGATGACGATATGCCTGATCAGCCTACTACTAGGACATAGGACATAGTGTGATGCTATCAAGAGTAGATTCATCAGGCCTCCTGACAATTAGGAGAGTTGTAGATATAGGTAGCTATCTGTGACATAGAGCTGGTGGAGTGGCCATGGGAGATCAATCGATGGAGAGAGCACGCTGAGACTGTTGAATGAAGAGAAAAGACACTGCAAGATGAGGTTAGCTTACAGTTGGCCTAGGCAGCGTACTATTTTGTTGCATATTCAACAGTGGTGCCTGATGAGGCTCTGTAGGTGCAGCAATTTTCTCAATATGCACGAGAGTCTGGAGGTGCATGATCTCCTACAAGGCCAAACATGCCACCACCTCCTCCTCCACCTACTACTCCTACTTTTGCTCTTCTTGGAGATGAGAGTATAGGATAGAGTTAGATGCCATGTGCCTATCTCTTGATTTTGATCTTTGGCTATGTATTGATTGGTGTGCTAGGACATTTTGTATCATTTTGATCTATAGCACTCAAGTAGTGCCCATTTTTGTACAGACCCATTATATATATATATATATATATATATATATATATATATATATATATATACAAGATTTTGAGCCAAGTACCATCATGTACATGTCATTGTCTGTGTCTGTTTAACTTTGATGTACATGAGATGTTAATATGATGATTATGAGATGTATGTTTTACTTTAATATGATGTGATTATGAGCATGTAAAGTAGATATTATGATTATATGGATGCAATGCATATGAAAATGGACTGACATCTCATGTAGTTTTGCATGTTTTTCTTGACAGTGACAGGTATTCCATGGAGGAGCACGAATCAATGAACCAAATGCTTGTGTAGCTATGAAGAAACCTAATATGTTTGAAGATGCCCCCAATCCTTCATCACATAGGGGAAAAAATATAATCACAACCAAATTGCATGCTTACACAAGCGAAGCTTGTAATGCAAGACTTATGTTAAATGCAACCCTAGGTCTGGTTACTAAGCCTCGATAATTTATCATCACTGGATATAGAACAAAGCTCGTATGTTATACAATTTCTACTAACATTACAATCATGGGAATATGAATAGAGCATACGTTATAGGTTTGTCTGGATTAAATGTAAGCATTTGCAGCACAAGAAGCTAGAATCACTAGAACATTTGTCCCTTTTAATATAACAAGTTAACATAAGCATCAAAGCATAAATTCTAGGATGACTAAAATGTTGCTTGCATGACAGTGTTGACATAAAGTTATTTGTCATTAGTGACAACACTTTTTCACAGTATTAACCGAGTTCAGTCGGTTAACCAAAAACTCAATATTAACCGAGTAAAGACGGATGCAGTGTTAACCGAGTTAAGGTCGGTTAATATAGGACCCAGTGTTAACCGAGCTCAGTCGGTAAACAAAGAAGTTTGTTCTACCGAGTTTGTTTTGCTATTTGGCCGACTCAGTTAAATTTTGTCTACTTTTGTTCAGCCAACCATTGCATGTAATTTTAACTTGGATGGTATATATATGTAATGTATTGTATCATTCTAAAAATATATATGTGTGTGATGTATATGAAGTATGTGAAGAATGTGTGCGAAAGCATGTAAGCTGAATTTTGAAGGTTTTCAGCAAGGTCAGCATTGGAGCAGAAATATTTTATCTGTCATATCAAGGACAATCAGAGCATAGCGGATCTTATCAGCAATCAGTTGTATTCAGATCCACTGTTTCATTCTAATAGGTGAATCAGTTTTTATAAATCCTTTAACAGGGTAGACTTAACAGTCTTTGTACTAAATCTCCTAAAAGAGTGCATACTTATGAAGTATGTTTCAAATCCTTTAACAAGGTGGATATAACAATCCTTTATGCTCCTAACAGGGCAGATCACCAGAAGTGATCATTGTATGCCTTAACCGGCTAACTTCCTACTGCAGTAAAGAAGATTTGTGGGTTTCATCCCCACCCCAGTTTTACTTTCTATTTTGGAAGGTTTTTGGGTCACCAAAATCTCTGTGCTTATGTGTTATGAATGTCTTCATACTGCAGATTAGATGATTAAATATTTTACTGGTTAATATAAATTGATTTAAGATTTTATGTTTACTGATTCACCCCTCCCCTCTTAGTAAACTGTTATATCTTGAATATTTCCAACAATTGGTATCAGAGCTAACTTGGTTCTCAGGAAATAGCTTGACAGCTTGAGCAAAGATCAAAGTCAATGGAGATATTCAGATTGGAGAAAGTTATAGAAAATGAAAAGTTAGATTTTGAAATGGCCATGGTTCAACTTAAAGAAGCAAAGGAACATCTCTCTCAATCCCTAAAAAGAAGAAAGGATCTTACAAAACAAATGAATGATCATCAGTATGTTAAAGTGAAGATTGAAGACCTGTTACCATCAAGCAATTCAGAAGAAGCTGACCAAGCAATCAAAGAACTTCTAGAAAAGAATGGATCTCTGCAAGAAGAGGTAAGAAAGCTTAAGAGAGAACAAGAAATACAGTCAATTAGGCTATGTGAAGCTTTGGATCAAAGAAACAAAGCACAAGAAGAACTGGAAGATAGAAGTCATGAAATTCACAATCAAACTCATTAGTATGAAGATCTCATAGACCAACTCACCAATGCAAATGAAGAAACCAGGATTCTCAGAGCACAAAATGAAAGAATAAGGAATGATTTGAACATTGAAAAGCAAATCAATGAAAGTCTACAGAATGACTTGAGATCAGAAAGACAAATCAATGAAAGCTTGAAAAATGACCTAATCTCTAAAAGGCAAGTCAATGAAAGGATGATGAAATCTCAGGTAGACGTAAATCAATTGAATGAGCAGAATCTTCAAAGACAAACAAGCAAAGCTGGTCTTGGATACAAGGAAACTGGTGAATCCTCCAAGCAAGGTGAACAAAGGAATAAAAGATCCACTTGTAATCATTGTGGCAAGATAGGTCATACATCAAACAAATGCTGGAGCAATGGGAAAGCAAAATTCAATGGTAAGTGCTTCAACTGCAATCAGCATGGTCACAAGGCAAATGAGTGTAAAGAAAAACCAAAATTTGAAGGCAATTGTTACAAATACAAAAATCATGGTCACAAGGCATTCCAGTGCAAATCCAAATCATTCAATCCAGCTGAACAACTTGTCAAAGCCATATTTGGATGGGACTACAACACCTGGTGCAGATGTCACTATTGTGGAGAGTATGGACATACTGGCATAAATTGTGCCAGACATCACCTAAGAAAAAAAGACACAATTGTAAGGTGCTATACATGTACAGAACTTGGTCATATAGCCAAAAATTGCATGAATATCAAAAGAATTGAAGATGAAAAGAAAATCAAAGCAGATAACATTCGAAAGCAAATGAAGCAGCAATGGATTCCAAAATCTACCGAACAAGATAAGTCAGAAAGGAGTGTCACTCAAGAGGTGGGTGACTCTACCATTTCCAATTAGTATTCATAAATAAAACAACATTGGAACTGCATCTTCCAAGATTTATCCTATGCAGCTCCAAAAGAATAAGATGGATCAAATTAGTATTATAGATACACTCTGACTCCAGGACGGTTCAATACTTTACCAAGTTTGATTGGATGTAACAAAGCTTCATTAACCGAGTAGCAGTTACCAAGTTGAGTCGGTAAGAGACTTTGCCGAGTTCGGTCGGTCACAACTAAGTTTCATTAACCATGTTGTGTCAACCGAGCAAGGTCGGTTCGTGACCTAACCGAGTAAGGTCGGTACTTCAATATTTTCTTTCGATCACCGAGTTGATAATATCTACCGAGCTAGTGGATGACAACCTGTCATTTCTTCTGCCATCGTACCAAAACATTTATGGAAAATTTGTTATCAAAAGGGGCAAAATTTGATCTAAATTTTTACTGCGAACAAAGAGCTAAGATATTTTTTGCAAATTCAGAGCGAGCTTAAGACATTTCTGAGCGAATTTTTCAAAAGAGCAAAAGAATCAATTCAGAATTTTTTTTCTACACCTACCAAGTAACAATGGCATCCGGAAGTGGAAGCTCTAAGACTAAGAAAGGCTCAGAAATGCTGATTAGAGGAGAGGAATGGAAGGCGCCGAACTTCAAATTAGCACCAGCTGTTGCAGAATCACTGGACCCCAATGGTGCCCAATCTCAAATTCCTTCAAAGGTACTTCTTGTCAATGATATAAGATCTCATTTTAAATGCTCTATTCAAGAACTTGGAAACCTAGAAATTGATAATGCCCTAGGTGAAATGAGCATATATGGAAACCTAAAACTCGAACATAAGCATCTTGAAACAAAAGGGTTAACCCACATTTCGCACTTGCCAAGGAAATTTCAAGTTAAATGGGTTAGGTATGTACTCAGTCGAGTTCACAATGGCCAATTGTGGTTAGAACAACCAGTGCTCATCACAAAAAATATGATTAACAAAATTACTGGACTCCCCATGCTGAGCAAAGCCAAGGCTACCAAAACCCTAGGTCGGGAGGAATTGCAGAAACTAACCCAAGCAGAATGGGATGGTAGGGGACTTAAGCTAAATACTGTAGCTGACGTCGAATTGAAATTTGGCATTTACGTCATTGCTCACAAAATCTATAGTTCAAGCCATCCAAACAGTGTACCCTGTGAAGCTGTGGATCTGGCGTACAAAATAGTGAAGAAGAATTTAGAATTTGATTTATCAAAATTACTTTTATCCCAATTCAATAAGAATATGGAAAGCATTAGAACCTCCAAGAACAATCCCTGCAAATTCGGTTCGCTTTTGATTTGTTTATTCTTCTATATTCAGAAATCTTTTCCATCAAAGGGATCAGTGGTATGGAAAAAAGATATACCAATTCTTTATCAGATAAACGAGTTCATTATAGAACTAGGTGAAAATTTTGATATTATTCTGGATAACTATTTTGAAGAATTTAAGGAAAAGATGAATCATAGGTTCCGAATTCCACCCAAACTGGTTGAAGAATACAAAGAAGACATATGCTTCATGGTAGATTGCGACAAGGTATACATTCAGGCAGCCAGACCTCGAGTAGCATGGGTGAAACCTCTTCCCTATGAGGTAAAAATTGACGAAGCCAGGGATATCATAGAAGCACTGGTGAATGAACCAGTAGACCCAAGGCAACAAATTTTTGGAACATATGATCAAGCTAAGGCCAGAATTGAGCTCCAAATTAAAATCCCTCAGGCCATTAGCAAAGGAAAGAGAAGGATAACCCAACTGATAACAGAAGGCAAAGGAGAAGAAGAAGAAAAAGAAGAGGAAATTGAGTCAGACAAGGAAAAGGAGCCTCAACAAAAGAAAGGCAAGGTGATCATCACCAAACCTAAAAGACAAACCTCTGCAGTCTTCTCCAGGAGAACAAGACAAGGAAAGAAAGAACCTGTACTTGTTAAGCCTCCACTCACATTTGAGGATAGAATGAAGCAGTTAGAAGCAGGTGCTAGGTTCACAAACTTCAAAGCATTGAAGTTTGAAACCAGAACAGAACAAGAAAAGATGCAGATTGAGGAACTGGTACTGAACAAGATGGGTAAATGGAAATACTCACCAGACCAGATAGCCTCCCAGATCTCCAAAGAACTATTGGAGAGGTTGCAAATCAGATGGGAAGCTGCAACCAAGATTGTAAAAGACATCTATGAGAAGACACTGAAGAATCTCCTGCCGAGTTTCACTAATGCTGAAGTGAAAGCATCACTGAAAGATCACGAAGGCAACATGATGATTAGATTCCACACCTATTTGATACTTGTCAAAGACATTGAGCATGTGGTAAATGATGCAACAAACATGTGGAAAAACATCTATCATCTACACAAATCCAGTGATGATACTTTTGAAATCAAAGACACTGACAACAGTGATGATGATGAAGATTTTGATGATATTGAAGATATTCCAGAGGATCTTCATTCAATCTTGTTAGAAGTGGAAGAAGAGGCTAAGAGAGAATTAGAGGAAGAAGAAGCTGAAAAAGAAATGGAAGAGAAAGAAGATGAACAAGCAAAGGTGGAAGAAGATCCAGTTGCAGCTGAAATCATTGCATCCCTTCCACACTCTCCAGTTACATCAACTATGGAAATAGCTTCCACTAGTAAGTCCTCTCAGCTCCATGTACCATCTATGCAAGTGCCAATCACTTCATTAACCGAGCTGCAGCCACCTTCATTAACCGAGTCTCCATCAGTCTCTGCAGTAAGTTCATCATGCACATCAACCTCTACTGCAGAATGTATAATAAATGTACCTACAAATACTACAATTTTGACCTCTCTTAATCAAATTTTGGCAACTAGTAGCTCTTCCACTCCATCCTGTACAGCAACATCAATTTTTGATACCATTTGCACATCTCTTAGTCTTCCTTTACATAGTCCTATTCCAGTCTTATCAGCCAGACCTGCCTCATCAACTATAGTCTCAGTTCACAAGGGTCAAGATGAAGTCTTTGCTAGAAAAGCAAAAAGATACATGTTTTCCAGCAAGACACTGGATGAGGAAATTGATTTAGATAAAGACATTATTCTTCCTAAAATAGATCTTGATACAGCATCAGTTGATGAAATGAGAATGCTCAGTCAGCTATTAGAGCAGAAGGCTAGGCAGAAACAGCTACGGCATGAAAGAGATCTGGAATATAGCATCATTGAGAGTGCCAAAAATATTATAACAGAGGCTATAGGTGTTGAAGTAGATTCTACTCAACACATTTTGATTCAGTTGGAAGAGGCTGTAAACAAATTCAATGAGGATACCTCCGGCCAAGAAAAATTGATTGAAAAGGCAGAGAAGAAATTTGACAATAAGGTGCTTGAGCACATTGCTCAGCATATTGCATTAAATCAGGTAGAATTGTCTACAATTTTGAATAATTTTGAGAATTCTTTTAATAATGTAACTTCACTTTTTGGAAAACTCTGTGATGTTACTAAGTATACCAAGGATATAAAGGAAAAGTTGAATAAAATTGATGAGGATATGAAGGTCAGTGCCCAAGTGCTGCAATATGACCTCAGTACAAGTTCATCCCATCATCATAAAATAAGATTTTTGTCGGAGAAACAGGCAGAATTTCTGAGAGAGGAAGCAAGAATCAGGTCTACTATCATAGATATCCAGAATATGATTCTTCCTGTCATGACTTCAATGCAAAAGCATATTGCTCATTCCAGAACATTGATTCATGACAACAATTTCTTAGTTGCAGATCATATGATTGAAATTTCTGCAGAAATTCATATTGCACTCTCCTCCAGCAAAATTTTGCAAGAAAATTGGAATAAGACTTTGGCTCTTATTCTCAAGGTACATTCAGAATTTCTTTCTCATTTTGAAATCTCAGTATAAATATATGTTATTTGGCATTATTGTCAAAAAGGGGGAGACAGAACACAAAACTTCAGAACTTTAGAGCTATCCGTGCAAAGAAATATGTATTGATCTGTAAATACTGTGCATATTGTATGGGGGAGACATACATCTAATAAGATCTACAATTTTGGAAACTTTCTGAAATGTATGTACATAAACTTTGATACATAATTGTTTTTGTCACTAATGCCAAAGGGGGAGATTGTTGACATAAAGTTATTTGTCATTAGTGACAACACTTTTTCACAGTATTAACCGAGTTCAGTCGGTTAACCAAAAACTCAATATTAACCGAGTAAAGACAGATGCAGTGTTAACTGAGTTAAGGTCGGTTAATATAGGACCCAGTGTTAACCGAGCTCAGTCGGTAAACAAAGAAGTTTGTTCTACCGAGTTTGTTTTGCTATTTGGCCAACTCAGTTAAATTTTGTCTACTTTTGTTCAGCCGACCATTGCATGTAATTTTAACTTGGATGGTATATATATGTAATGTATTGTATCATTCTAAAAATATATATGTGTGTGATGTATATGAAGTATGTGAAGAATGTGTGCGAAAGCATGTAAGCTGAATTTTGAAGGTTTTCAGCAAGGTCAGCATTGGAGCAGAAATGTTTTATCTGTCATATCAAGGACAATCAGAGCATAGCGGATCTTATCAGCAATCAGTTGTATTCAGATCCACTGTTTCATTCTAACAGGTGAATTAGTTTTTATAAATCCTTTAACAGGGTAGACTTAACAGTCTTTGTACTAAATCTCCTAACAGAGTGCATACTTGTGAAGTATGTTTCAAATCCTTTAACAAGGTGGATATAACAATCCTTTATGCTCCTAACAGGGCAGATCACCAGAAGTGATCATTGTATGCCTTAACCGGCTAACTTCCTACTACAGTAAAGAAGATTTGTGGGTTTCATCCCCACCCCAGTTTTACTTTCTATTTTGGAAGGTTTCTGGGTCACCAAAATCTCTGTGCTTATGTGTTATGAATGTCTTCATACTGCAGATTAGATGATTAAATATTTTACTGGTTAATATAAATTGATTTAAGATTTTATGTTTACTGATTCACCCCTCCCCTCTTAGTAAACTGTTATATCTTGAATATTTCCAACAGACAGGCACACCAAACACATGGAAGATCCCTCTTATTCTTAGTAATCAATAAATAGTATGTTCGCAATGGCCTTTGCATCCGTATCCTAGGATGACATTCGTAATTTGTACTTGCAGTGACCCGTACATTCACTTAGAAGGATGAGTATTAGATATTATTGTAGCATGAAGAGTTCACTCCAATAGACAAGGAGAAGCACCAACATTATTGATGTACTCTTATAAAAGGAGTTGAGGGCCATCTAATGCAAGATGGAGGCTCTTATAGTGGACACCCCTTTCATAGGAATATGTCAACTAATTGGAACTAAACCACAAACAAAAAGCAAAGAAAAGATCATGCCCCTAGTCATTACTTCTCTAATCAGAAATGACATCATCAAGTCGTTCGGGGAGACATGATAAAGCAAAGATAAAGAAAACAAAGAAAAAGCTCAATGTATCCAAACAAGTATGTCATTGAAACTATTATTTGTCATTGGATTGATGTCAGGTGTCAATGTCCAAAACATGTTTGAAAGAAATCTCTTTAGTAGGGTGACAATAGTAGGAAAATGCAGTCAGAATGACTGGTGACTAAGGTCAAAGAGGAAACTTCAAGATGAAGAACCTAAAGAGGACTAAGCAATAGTAGACAGACATAGCCAAGATGATTGGTGACTGATGCAAAAGAGATCTCAAGTAACCTGAAGACGTGACATGAGCAACAGTAGGTAGACACAACTAAAACAATTGGTGACTATTGCAAAAGAGATTCTATGAGGAGAATCTTGAAAAGAGTGACACTAGTGATAGTAGGTAGACATAGCCAGAATGACTAGTGACTATCGTGAAAGAGATTCTATGAGGATAATCTCAAAAGGAGTGACACTTAAAGGGAAATGCCCCTGAGCTATGAGAACACTCAATCCATGGATACATGATTGGAAAGTAGGAAACCAAAGAAAGAAAGTGAAAGTGTGAAAGTGATTGTACAGAATAGCCAAAAGATGCACTACAAGATGGAGCATTGGGAACAAGAGGCACCTGTTTACCAGGTTTTCACCTTCTTGGCAGGATTTTAATTTTTTTTTTCTTTTTTCTTTTTTTGTATTTTTGAGATTTTTCACTTTTTTTGTTGTTACCAAGGCACCTATTTCTAGGTTTCTACTAGGGCAACAATTTTTTCAAGACATTTTCTGATTTTTAGAATTTTTTTAGGACATATAGATATGTACAAAGAGCTACTGCTTATCAGATCAACTGTAAAACCACTTTAGGTGGAGAGTGTTGATAGGCTCCTTTAGCACTTCTCCCTTGGTTGTGGAAAGCTAATAGGTGCCAAATCCATATACTATAGTAATGATGTAAGGACCAAGCTAGTTTGGTTCAAACTTTCCTTTTTGGACTCGCTGTTGTTGATTCTTAGGGTTCTCTCTCAGGATCAGATCACCCAGCTGGAAGTTACATCACTTGACACTCCAATTGTAGCTTCTTGAAATTCATTGTTGATATGCTAATAGATGGTCACATGCCACTTTTTGACATTCATCTTGTAACACAAGCTCTTGAAGCTAAGCTATGTTGTATTCATCATCAGTAATAAGGCCCTTCATAGAGATTCTCAAGGTAGGAATCTTGACCTCTATTTGAAGCGCAACATCTGCTCCATACACCAAAGCAAATGGAGTCATGCCCATTGGAGTTCTGATGCTTGTCCTATACGCCCATAGGGATGGATTAATCTAGAGATGCCAGTCTCTCCCTAATTTGCTAACTGTGTGATGAAGTATTTTGAGGACCTCCTTATTGGATGCCCTAGCCTAGCCATTACCCTAGGGGTAATAAATGGAAGACCAATGTTGTGTAATTTTGAATTTCTTTCATAGTTCCTTAAGG
The DNA here is from genome assembly GCA_028749045.1 of Cupressus sempervirens. Taxonomy (NCBI): domain Eukaryota; kingdom Viridiplantae; phylum Streptophyta; class Pinopsida; order Cupressales; family Cupressaceae; genus Cupressus; species Cupressus sempervirens. The sequence goes on along the minus strand of CM053789.1, from coordinate 420,932,408 downwards.
CCTTTGTTCTTGAATTGTCCTCCTTTGTTAGTAATGATTGAGGACGGTACACCATATCTGTAGATGATGCAGTTTGTGATAAAAAAGTGTTATAGTTTTGCCATTGACAACTATGAGAGGTACTATCTCTATCCACTTTCTGAAGTAATCTGTAGCCATGATAATGAACTTATGTCCATTACAGGAGGTTGGGTGGATCTGTCCTACCAAGTAGAAGGCCCATTGTTGAAATGGACATGTTGTAGTAGAGGGAATCAACTCTCTAGTTGGAGCATGGAGCAGATTCCCATGTAGCTGACATTGCTTGCAAGATCTGGCATACTTGATAGCTTCTTGCTCCATTTTAGGCCAATAGTAACTAGCTCTAAGGAGTTTATGAGCTAGTGTTAGGCCATTGGAGTGAGATCTGAAAATGCCCTCATGAACATCAATTAGTACATGTTTGAACTCTTTGGGTTCTAAACACGTAAGGAGTGTTCCATTGAGACCTCTCCTATATAGATTGTCAGCAACAATGACATAGTGCAAAGCATTACAGATTAGGTAATGTTTCTCATTTCGGGTCAGACCTTCTAGAATGGTTTGATTGTAGAGATAGGAATAAATGTAATGGTAGCTAGATGATTCTTGTCCAACAATAGAACAAATCATCCTAGAATTAGGGGTGTCATAGGTCGGGTAGTGTAATGCTTCCACCAAGAATTCATGTTAGAGGTCATTTTCAGGTCTCTATAGTAGGGAGGCCAAAGGAGCCATGGCATCAGCCACTTTATTATCTACTTGTGGAACTTGTTGGAAGGTGATGTGTGCAAAATAATTCTTTAAGTCATCAACCATGCACTTGTAGGGAATTAGTTTCTCATCCTTTGTTTGGTACACATCATTAACCTAGTTGATGACAAGTTGAGAGCCACCAAAGATGTGTAACTGATCCACTCTCCATTTGGCCACAATTTTCATGCCATTGATCAAAGCCTCATATTCAGCAATGTTGTTTATACAAGGGAACATAATCTTGTATGCTTTGGGAAATGAGTATCTATGTGGTGTAATAAAGAGTAATCCAGCTCCTGATCCTTGTTGTGTGAAGGACACATCAAAGAACATAACCCATGTGTGGTGCATGAGTGTTAGAATTGACTCATCTGGGAAATCAATGTTCATTGGTAGAAGACTCTATATGGGTGCATTAGCCAGCTGATTTGTAATTTCCTATCTCTTGATAGCCTTGCATTCAACATATTGGATGTCAAACTCACTGAGTATCATAACCCATTTAGCCAATCTTCCTATGAGAGCTACCTTATTGAGCAAGTACTTTAGTGGGTCTAGTTTAGCCATGAGCCACGTAGTGTGTTCAAGCATGTAGTGTCTCAACTTTTGGGAAGCAAAGACAACTTCCAAGCAATCTTTCTCAATAATGCTATAGTTCTTTTAATAAGATATCAGTGTCCAGCTCAAGTAATAAATAGCTCTTTCTTTGTTGTCATTGTCATCCTGAGCCAATAGGATTCCCAAAGATGTTTTAGTTGCTGATATGTATAAAAGAAAAGGCTTCCAATGGATGGGCAACATTAGGATTGGTGGATTGAAAAGATATTATTTTATCTGTGTTAAGCTTTGCTCACAATCTTGGCTCCAATTGAATTTCACACCCTTATGTAAAGTCTTTGTGAAGGGTTGTGATCTATCCACTAATTGTGAGATAAACCTATGAATAGATTGGAGCCTTCCCTATAGTCCTCTCATATGACTAATGTTATGAGGTGGTGTCATGTCCATTATTGCTTTTACTTTCTCTAGATCTACCTCAATTGCTTTTGCAAAAATGATCTATCCCAATAACTTTCTTGATGTGACACCAAATGCACATTTCTTAGGATTGAGTGGAAGACTAAATTTTTCCATACGATCTAGGATGGGCCCCAAATCTTGTAGATGAGTATTGGATTTAGCCCTTTTGACCAAGGTATCATCAATGTAGTCCTCCATGGTCTTATGCATCATGTCATGAAAAAATGTAGTAATAGCTTGTTGATAGGTAGTACCAGTGTTTTTCAAGCCAAATGGCATTACATTCCAACAAAAGGTTCCCCATGCACATGTGAAAGCCATTTTCTCCTGGTCTTCTGGCACACTTTTTATTTGATTTTATCTAGAAAAACCATCCATAAGTGAGTACATCTCATAGCCAGCCATCATCTCCATGATCATATCAATAGTAGGGAGTGAAAAGTCATCTTTAGGACATGCCAAGTTAAGAACATGAAAGTCTGTACAAACCCTGATAGATTTATCATGCTTGGAAACTAGAACAATATTGGATATCCATTCAACATAATCAATTACATGGATGAAACCAGCTTTTATAAGTTTCTCTAGTTCTACTTTGACGAGCAATGCAATGTGAGGATGCATTTTTTGAAGCTTCTGTTTAACTAGTTTGATGCCTGGTGCTATGGACAAGTGATGAATGATAAGATCGAGATCTAGTCCTAGCATGTCAGATTATGTACAAGAAAAATTTATTTTCTTTTCTTTGAAAAAGGAAATGAATTCTTCCTTCTCTTCAAGTGACAATGACTATGCCAAATGTATCATATGAGGATGCTCTTCTGTGCCAAGGTTAATTGGTTGCATTGGCTCTATTAACACTGATGATCTCTCCTAAAAGTGACTAGGAAACACATCAAATATCTCATCCAAAAATTCCTCAGAGAGGTTTTCACCCTTGGATACATCTTTAGTTTTTAGTTTTTTGGGTTTTGACACTGCCACAATGTGATTTTCACCATCGAACCTTTTGCATTTTTTCTTTTTAATTGTATGACTAAGATATTTGATGTCAACCTCAGTCATGTTGACACTCTACTCATTAGTGGAAGACGTTATAGGTTTGATAGCATGTAGGTAATAGGCAAGATAATAATCATGTTAGAACATGGGGACTTCACTAGATGCATTAGGGTTCCAGTCTATAAGCTTAGGATGTGTGAGTGAGAGAGTAGTGGTTGGTTCAATTGCATTCATAGTATAGTAATTAAGTGCTTGGACCAGCAATTTGAGACCTATGGTGACCTTGTCCACAAGTGTGTTCAAACATGTCTGAGTATGAACATTAGTAATTGACTACTCTAAACACTAGTTGGATCAAACCCATGTGATCTAACCCTAGATTTTTCACCCGCTTCGATTTGGTTTTCATAGACATGTACTTGGTCAATGTCTTTATCAGTAGTCACTTCTAAAAGAGAGTCAAACTCATATTCTTTAGAATCAGTGCTACATGGTGAGAGACTATAGAACTCCCAAACAGTAATAGGGACATACTTGCCTTCATCCTCTGGGTTCTTACACAAATACTCAATATGGAATGACTGACTAGATTCTCCCTTTTCTAAATGATATTTTAGTTGCTCAGTATTGTCCTCAGAAGAGTCACTAGTATCATCCACAGTGCTAACACATAGCACAAAGTCATCTGGCTTAGTGAAGAATTTAGTGAGATCATGAGGAATAGAATGAGGATAGAAGTCCTCATCATTAGATTCTTCCTCTCGAGTATCTGACTTGGCTTGTGACTCATTTTTAGATGAACACTTAGGTGTTGGTGTAAATTTATTTGGTCTCAAATGGAAGGGAACCTTCTTAAATCCTAGGCCAGTCATTTCATTGTTGCTTTGAGATGTTGCTTTGATAGCATCAATTAGGCCATTATTATTACACCCAATAGGGCCAATTCCCTTGTAACCAAGATGCTTCATAAGCCTAAGACCAAGCCCATATTTCGCAGGAGTGATTTTTTGAGCTTGCTCTATTAGGTCCATTGGAGCCTCTTCTCTCTAAAGCCATGTTGCAATGGCTCTATTTTCACTTTCATCCTCTAAGGATACTATAGTCTTAACAAAAGTGCCATCATACTTGGTCTGAGGTGTTAATACAAATGGTTTCTTTGCCTCTACGGGTCTCCCATAATGATGAGGAGATTCTAGAAGAGATGTCAATGACAGCACTGGTTCAATATGATACTCTACCATGCCAGTCTCTTTTAGTTTGAATGACCACTTGATTTGTTTTAGTTTATTTTCATGATAATTAGTGAATTCATGATTAGTAGGGACAAAAGTTTTAGTAGCCTTAAGCATATTGAAAGTGTAGCTAGTAGTGGCAGGAATAGTAACTTCGAAACCATGAAATGGGAACTTGATACATTGGTGGTATGTGGATGGCACAACACACATCTCATGTATCCATGGTCATCTTAACAAAATGTTGTAAGCCAAGGGAATGTCAAAGGACCCCTTTCTACAGGACCGATATGAATGGGTAAAACCACAAGACCTAGAGACTTTCATTCCACCTCGTCATATGCTTTGATAGTGATCTTATGTTGAGGGTCAATAGAGTCCTCAGAATAATTCAATTGTCTAAGGAGAGTAGTAGAGACAATATTTAGGCTAGCACCATTATCAATGATTACCTGACAAACAAATGTATGATAGATCATAATCTTGATGTGTAGTGGTTGATTGTGTGGGTGACTTAGCAAATTATCATCCTCCTCGGAGAAGGTCATAAGATAAGGCGAGGTCAAGTGACCTACCATGGATTAAAATTGCTCAAGATCAAGATCTTGAGGAACATTTGCCTTAGTGAGGGCTTTGTCAAGAATTTTCTTGTGAGCATGCAAGATTTTAAGTAGCTCAAAGATGGAAATCTGAGGATTAGTTCATTTCAATTGATCAAGAACACTATAACTGGTTGCTATCGAGTTCATTGTGGGTTTTGCACCTTTGCCAGATGGACCAACAAGGGCTTTGTCTTTGTGTTGTTCAAGATTGAAAGTAGGAGGCACAGGGCTTTTGAGCACCAACTTAGCAGAAGAGCGAGTGAAAGCATTAGCACAGTGTTGCAAGGGTGTATTATCCATTGTGTTAAGAGTAGGGGCCCTCAAGACAAATAGTGTCTTGGGTTTTTTGTTATCTTGTTTGCCCTTAATGGTAATAATGTTGCAATATTTAGAATCCATAGGTTCAACCATGTGAATGACATTGTCATCATTGGAATATGCATAGTTGAACTTGTTGTTGGGTTGTGGTTTTGAAGTCTCTCCTCTTTCATAAGCTGGGAAAGGTTCTTTGAACATCTTGTGATCCGAGTTTTTGTTATGTCCATCTATCACAAGATCGCCAGTATCAATCATGTCCTAGACATTATGGCGCAAGTTTATGCAATTACTAGTTTTGTGTACCTTATTTTGGTGATACTCACGACATGAGGTTTCATTCCACCATGGAGGACATGGTTGTGGATCATAGGGATGAGGATTGTCCATTGGTGAAATAATCTTATGTTGTAGCTGTAGACACATAAAAACCTTTAGAAAATAAAGTATTTTTATTTTCTGAAAAATTCTTGATGACATCATCATTAATTAATTAATTATTTATTTAATTAATTAATTTATTTTTATGCCATTAAATCCCTTTATCTTAATTAAAAATATTTAATTAAGGAATCACTCCCAAAAATGTTTAAATCTTATTTAAACATTATTTCCATATTTATTAATTATTTAATTAATAAATTGACCAAAAAACCTAAAATAAATAAAAAAATTATTTTTTGCCCAAAACTTGGCCAATTTCCTTAAGACCACTAACCTCTTCCAAAATCTTCTAATCCTTCTTTAATTTTAATTAAAGGCTAATCCCATCATTTCCTACCCCTAATCCCAACTCAAAATATTTAATTAAGATTAAATATTAATCCTCATGTTTATTAAAAAAGTTTTAATAAATATCTCCTCAACCCAAACCCTTGAAATAAATAAAACTTTATTTATTTCCTAAAAATCTAATTTATCCTCATCCTAGAAGTTCTAGACTCTTCTAGAAAGTCTTCATCCTCATCCTAGGAAATTCTTGACTATTCTACCCAAGAGTAATGTGGTATAGCAGAAGGATTATTGGCTAGCTGGTGAATGATTTGAGATAAAGAAGAGTCACTGTCATAGCCCTGCTGAACAGACGCTAACCAATTGGGAATGGGCATAGAAATAGCGGAAAGGGAAGCTTGATTATCAAATGTGTGAGAAAGAGCATCTGCCACAATATTCTCCTTACCCTTCTTGTAGGTGATCTCATAATCATACACCATGAGTTTGCTGACCCATTTCTGTTGTGTAGGAGAGGATACCCGTTGTTCCAAGAAGTATTTCAGACTTTGGTGATCGGTTCTGATGCAAAAATGACTCCCTAAGAGGTATGGCCGCCACTTCTGTACAGCATGCAAAATAGCCATCATTTCTTTTTCATAAGTAGAGAGGGCTAGATTCTTACCAGAGAGGGCTTTGCTAGTGAACGCAATAGGATGGTCATCTTGCAGGAGAACAGCACCCAATCCATTGCCGCAAGCATCACTCTCAATAGTGAAGGGTTTGGAAAAATCTGGCATTGCGAGAAGAGGTGTACTGCACATAGCCTGTTTCAGTTGTTCAAATGCAGTCTCAGCAACAGGGGTCCAAGAGAAGGCATCCTTTTTTAACAGAGCTGTCAATGGTGCTGCAATTTTCCCGTAATCTTTGACAAACTTGCGGTAGTAGCCAGTCAACCCCAAAAAACCCCGAAGGCTCTTGAGAGTTTTAGGATGCGGCCAAGTTTTCATGGCATCTATTTTTGTAGGATCCACCCGCACTCCATGGTGTGCAACAATATGCCCGAGATACTCCACTTCCTCCTGGCCAAACACACATTTAGATAGTTTTGCACAGAGTTGATGATCAGAGAGAAGTTGCAAGACAAGCTCCAGATGATGGAGATGCTCAGCCCAAGTTTTGCTATATATGAGGATATCATCAAAGAAGACTAGAATGAATTTCCGGAGGTATGGTCGAAATATGTTATTCATCACTGCCTGAAATGTTGAAGGAGCATTCGTGAGGCCAAAGGGCATGACTAAAAATTCATAGTGACCATCATGTGTGCGGATGGCAGTTTTAGGTATATCCTCCTCATTAACCCGAATTTGATGATACCCAGAACGAAGATCTAACTTGGAGAAAAAATGAGCCCCATGAAGTTCATCAAGAAGTTCATCAACAACTGGAATGGGAAACTTGTCCTTTATAGTGAGATGATTAAGTGCTCAGAAATCAATGCAGAGTCGCCATGACCCATCTTTTTTGCGAACAAGCAGAACTGGAGAAGAAAAGGAACTGGTACTAGGGCGAATAATACCTTGCTTCAGTAAGTCACGGACAAGTATCTCGATTTCGGTCTTTTGATGAAATGGGTAGCGGTAGGGCCTGATGTTGGGCGGAACACTGGCAGGAAGGAGCTGAATACGGTGGTCCTCTGGACGAGAAGGAGGTAATCCCATAGGTTCAGCAAATACACCAGAATACTTGTCCAAAATGTGTTGGAGATCGGCAGGAGTGCTAGAGACTGCTGATGGCTGCATCTGAATGGAATGGAGCTGAGCGATGACACCATGTGAATTCTTCTTAAGAAGTTTTTCCATACGGTGTGAACTGATGATGCTGAGAGACCCTGGTTGTAAGCCTTTCAAAGTGTGTTGGTGCCCCTCGGCTGAAAACTGCATCCAAAGTTCAGCAAAATCCCAGAGAATGGGGCCAAGAGTGCGTAACCATTGGGCACTCAAAACCACATCACAGCCACCTAAGGGTAAGGCAAACGTGTCAGAGCGCATGTTATAATCGCCAATAGAGAGACGCACATTGTGACATTTCCCTTTACAAGGTAAAGTGCCCCCATTGGCAATCATGACTTCAAAGCTAGAGCAGGGATGGATAAAGCAATCAGCCTGTTTGGCTATTCGTGGATCAATGAAGTTATGAGTGCTACTAGAATCAATGAGTATAGTAAGAGGGATCTTCTTGAAGAAACCCTGGACCCGCATGGTTGGTGGAGTAGTGACTCCTGCCAAAGCATGGACAGATATCTCTGGTGGAGCTTCTGGTGAAGGAGGTTCAGGCTGGTGAGGCTCAACCTCATCATCCACTGTTTCCTGAGCATCTACATATTCTTCCAGTTCAGGTGGAGAATCGACATCCAAGAGATAGAGCTTTTGCTGAACACATCTATGGCCCCGAGACCATTTCTCATCACAATTATAACAAAGCCCTTTGTCTCACCTGACTCGCATCTCTGTTTCAGACAAGTTCTTGATCGGAGTAGTTCTGGGAGCTGGTATGACTGGAGGGTTGTGAGAACCTGTATTTCTGAATGGAACAAAATTAGATCTGGAGCATTGTAGAGCACTAATCTTGTCTTCCGCTAACTTAGCCAACCCAAGGGCTTCCATCATTGTAGTAGGTCGAAACATTTTGACTTCTGAGCGAAGTGCATCCTTCAGACCACTGACAAAACAACTACGGAAGAATTCATCAGACAAGCCCTCTGTGTGATTAGCTAATTTTTCAAACTCTGTCTGGTATTCTCTTACAGTGCCTATTTGACGCAATTTAGTGAGTGCTCCTGTGAAATCATCAAAGGAACTAGGGCCAAAGCGCTCCAAAATGAGGGTGCACAATTCTCTCCACGTTGGGCCTACATTAGCCTTGATGTACCAACGGAACCATTGAAGAGCTTCATGTTCCAAATGAAAAGATGCAAGGGGGACTTTGTGGTTATCCAAAGTATTATGCAAGCTGAAATACTGCTCTGCCCTATAGATCCATCCAGTCGGATCAGAACCATCGAAGCGTGGAAAATCAAGCTTTGGTCCACGGAAATTGCCAGAAGAGGACCCAATATCTCCTGAATGGTTTCGGCTCATGGCTAACTGCTGAAAGTTAAGACCCAGAATTTTGTCATCCAGATCTTGAAGTTTGGTTTTGAGGGATGCCATTTCTTCTTCCATGATTTTTGCTCCTGTACGCGTAACAACCATAAAGCAAGGTTTTTTTTTTTTTTGGAATGGGTAGAAGATGAGAAACAAAAACTTTTTTAGTTACGGCAAACTTGGATTTGGGTAAAACTCAGATAGGAAATGGGTGTTCGACGGGTGGTGGGAGACTATCTGGGGACAAGGGAAACAGAAAAATGAGGGTTTCAAGGGTAGGGAGGCGAAATGAGGTGAACAGTCCAAGAGGGATAAGGGAGCAAAATGAGGAATTGAATCTTGTGGCTCAGTTTGGTGGCGATTGGATGAGAGGTGAAAAAGATAGGGCAAACCCTAAAATTAGATAAATGAGGGATTTAGGGCTTTGATATGTAAAATTTGGGGTTGGGTCGCCAAGGAAAGAAGTATGCGAAATGATATTGCAGACGTTCTGCGGAAGTATGAGCAGAAACAGAAAGCAAACAAGGAAGCTACGACTAAAAAACAGAAAAATTTTTACTCTTTTTTTTTTTTTTTTTTTAAAATTTTTTTTTGAACAGTCGACTTAGAAAAATTCACTCACAGATAGAACAACTGAAAAGAGTTATTGCAATAACAAGAGATATTAGAAGTGAGAGGAACCTGAAGGCCACGACAGAAAAAAATTTTTGATGTAATTTCCACCCAGCGAGCCCAAGAGAGTGCTCTGATACCAGATGTGATGAACCTCCTTATAGCAATATCGTGAGAATGCTCGAAATAATAGAATACAAAGTGATAGCAGAACTTAGAATGAATCTACTAATCGCAGGCTACTTCGAGGGGGTAACCTCCTTTGAGCAAGCTCAATACAATAAATTCGTCCGTGCCCATCAAGGGCCTCAACCTATTCTTATATACTGAGTACGATCTAGAAAGTAATACTACCTATGCATGTGGGATAATAAAATATACTCACGGGATGACTTACAAAGCATATGCGTCCAACAACACTACTCTAACAAAATAAACAGAAGGAACACACAGGTTCCTAACATCCTCATCCTAGAAGTTCTAGACTCTTCTAGAAAGTCTTCATCCTCATCCTAGGAAATTCTTGACTATTCTAGAAAGTCTTTATCCTCATCCAAAGTCTAGACTCTTCTAGAAGATGTCTTTAAACCTAATCCTAATCCCCTCCTAACCTTGTCACATTCCCTAAACATGGGTTAAAACTTACTAACCCAAGCCAAAGTTAACAAATATCTCCTCCTTCACCCACCCTCATTAAATGCCATCCACTTGCCTATCCCTAAGCTAATCCTAAACCATCCTAATCCATCCTCTAATAATTTGCACAAGCCTAAGCAAGCTTAAAACCCTCCTAATCAAGTCCAAGTCGAAATTTCTCTCATCACCCTCAAAATATCTCAACCATAAAACTTTATGAAGCCCACTAGGCCATAAATGACTCTTCCAAGCCCTTTTATTGCTCTTACAAGTCATTATGAGGGTCTTTATGAAGATTTTATCCCTTGAGCCTCCTTTGTTGACTCATCCTTCCCCTTTCCTCCATTCTCTCACTATCTGACATGTGTCACTCTTTGATTGGCTGTAAGGAAGCACAATCCATGTGCTCTCCTGTCATGCAATCTAAGCCCTCCATGAGCTTTTTCCCATCCTTGCATCTTAGCCCTCAATCCCTCAAGCCTCTTGCCTATAAATTGGATCCTTCCCCTTTGCAAAATAATACAATCCATGAAGTAAAGTCATAATGCCATTTTAAGAAGCCATTTTACATCAAAACCATACACTCACACCCAAATACCAACTCCATTTCAGGCCCTTTTTGAAGCATAAGCTTGAGCATACATCCTATCTATTTAGACAAAGCTACTCAACAAGAGAGCTTCTCATTAAGAGAGTCAATTAATGGCTCATATTCTCAATTGAGAGTTCATCTTAGTCTATCTTGAAGTTTATGAATTTTGTTTAATTTGTAGAAGCTTTATTTAAATTTGGTTTCTATTAGCATACTAACATTGCTCATATACATTTTGGCACGTCCGGTGGGACCCCGCATGGGTCATCTTCATTAGCTTTTTTAGTCAAGTTTTGTATGTCATTTTTTGATTTTGGCTAATTTTACTTGTTTTTGCGATTGGTAGGATTGTATAAATTGGTTTTGTAGGTCCACATGAGCATGAAGAAGACAAAGGAACTCATAATCTATCTCATAGTGTTTGCAGATTTTTCAAGCTTATAGGTGGACAAAGAACTTGAAATTCTTCTTCCTCTTGTCTATATTCTTCTTATTCCATCTACTTCTTCTTCTTCTTCTTGTGGGAGATCTTGGCCATTTTTTTTTTAAGGAAGCAAAATCATACACACTTCTTTTTAGTGCTTAAAATGAACCCCCAAATCATACTTAAATCCATTAAAAAATTAAAAATTTGCAAAAAAGAAAAAATCTTTTAACAAGTGAAACTAAACCAATCTAATCATTTGCATCCTTGCAACATCAAGGTTTCAGATGCATTCATGCAAAATTAGGAACACTTCATTTTTGGGAATTTAAAAAGAACTTCAAGTTTCCATTTCAAAAGGTTCAAAATCAACACTAAGTGCACACTAAAGTTCTTTTAAAAAATCTCATGAAAACTAAGAGTCCTAAGTGGTTGCCAAAAATTGTCCTAAAAGCTTTTTTATTTGTTCCAAACAAATGTCTTATTGCAAAATATTGAATGTTTCTTAGGTTTTTCATGCATCAAAACAATCTAGGAATATCATTTTTGGGCTTAAAATATGCAAACTAGAACACAGAATCTTGAATGAAAACCAAAGTCCAAAGATTCATTTTCACTTTTGAGTTCAAAACAATCTTGAATGATCTAAGGTTAAAAAAAAGCACTTCAAAGTTCTTAAAACAACACACAAAATCTCAATCTTGAATGCTCAAAAGAAAACACTTGAATGTTTAACCACTTGTCTTTGAATGCATGTTGCTAAAATCACTCTTGAATGCCATGGATTAAAATCAAATTTTCCTTGAATGCATGATTAAAACAATAAATCCAATCTTGAATTCTTAGGATCAATTAACCATTGCAATATCAAACACTTCATTTGAAGCTTCTAAAAATTGAACAAAACAAATCTCTTTTCCACATGCAATCTAGGTAAAGTTTGATTTTTGGACATTTAAGAAACCTTGTTAAGTTAAAATACAGATTTGCAAAAATTAATTTGAGTAGTTCCTTGGACTCACCTCTTTTCTAATCACCCATCAAATATTAACCATTGGTTGCAATCTCAGCGCCATTTATGGGGATGGGTCTACTTGAAAAAGGTGTTAAATGTTCCACAATCTAACTCACTCACTTGGTCTTTGAATGTTTGCTTTAACTTTATCAAAATTCTTAAATGATCAAAACTCTAGATTAAATTGATCACACTTCAAGTTTGGGCACTAAAATTGAACAACAACTGACGTGGAGAGCCTCCGGGTGCGTGCTTGAAATCGAATCTCACACACTTTTATTTTGGGCTTAAAACAAACTCACACTCAATCTTGAATGCCTTAAAGAAAATTAATCGATACTTGACGTGGAGGGCCTCTAGCGTGCGAGTTTGCTTTTGTTGACCCTAACTCTTCTTATTGTTTGCATTCCTCAATCAATTTACTTGTGTTGGTGCTTCAAGTTGGAATTGAACATTGTCTCTTAGACATGAGTGCTTGCAAAGTCTAGATTAGCACACATAAGAGTCAGTTGGTAAAAGAACAAGCGTGTTTTTTAGCCCAAGGTCATCCAAGTCTTCTCTCCCCTTGTCATCTTTCAAGGCCATCTTGGGTGCATAAGATTAGGATCCAAAACCTTGTTTCTTTTTAGGAGGCCTGCTTGGGGATTTCATCACCCCTTGGACGACCTCAACTCTAGCGTTCTGGCAGAGTGTAAGAATCGAGAGGTGAATCGAAAGACACCTCTCTTGGAATCAAGATTTTGTCACTTGAGCTAAGCCTCAAGGAAATTTACACCCTTGAGAAGTGAAAGAGGAGAAGTGGGTTACCACTCCTCTTGACTGTGTAACATCTTTTTGATTTCATCTATGGATTTGGGCCTCATGTACCTTGCATATATCGAGGACTCCCTAGCTAAACCAACTTTCATCCTTGTAGAAAGCTTCCTAGGATGTTGGTCTGTTTGATGTGCTTGCTCCAAACTTTTGTCTGCTTATTTTTTCATAGCTTTTGAATGAATGTTTGCCAACTTTGGTCAAAATCCCAAAAATGTAAAAATCTCCCAGCTCAAGGCATACTTAGCATAGTCACTGCCTCATCAAAAAATCATCCAAGCTCCCCCACTGCAACCAAATCTATCTAGTTCCTTGCTTTAGAACAATCCCAAATCCAAAGTCTCTCCAAATCATCCCCCCCCCAGCTAGCTAGCAACCCAATCCAAAATCACACCCAAGCCTTTAGAGAGTTGTTGTCATTCTGCTAGAATTTGCTATCCAATCAATCTGACCAATCCGCTAGCCTCACCAAGGTTATCCCTTTGATAGAGCTTTGTCTAGGGTACTCTAGCTTTGTCACTTGTTATCCCTCATCACCTTGAGCTAAAGGTTGGGATCCACAAGTGGTCAATCTCATTTCATGCCCATAGGATCATTAGTCTATCCTTAAGTTGACACAATCTCCACCAATCCAACGCATAGGAAAGAAAAACTCTTACTTTTTGATAGCATGCCCTTGAATTCTTCCATCCACAGGAAAGCCAAAAATTTCTAGCCAATCCTCCTTAGGTCTGTCATACAGCTTTGACTCTCCCTAGGAAATCCTTCATCAGCCAATCCAAAATCTGCACTTAATCCAAATCCAACCATGAGCTTCCATGTTCATCCATATGCAAGACCTCATCCCCATCCGACTCATCATCAAAACATGAAATCCAAAACCTATCATGATGTGTTCGGTCGTATTGTCCTTGCTCCTACTACATCCTATTCCAATGATGATGAAAATCTTGTTGACTATGATAGGTATATTGAAAGCCTTAGAGGCCTTCCACCAACCATCCCCCAAAATCCAAGAGTTATTCCAAACTATCTAGTCATGCCATCTGATATCCCAGCTTCTCCTCCATCACCCAATCAACCAAGCTTCCAATCTTCCACCCTCATCACACCAGCTCTTCCTATCAATCCACCACCTCCACCTCTGACACATGAGTCTCCAAGGAATTTCCTAGAGGAAATACAAGAAAAGATGCCTCCAACAGTCGATAAGCCATGTCATCTAATCCAACCATGTGAAGTAGTCAGTGATGAAGCTTCTCCATCTATAATATCACCCCCATCTCCCATAGCTATCATCCCCATACCATCCATCAAGTTTCTTAAAATCCTTCCACTTCCTGCAAGCATCAAATTACAACCACCCATCGAATCGCTCCAAATCCCATCGACATCTCCTCCTCCAAGCATTATCCAAATCCTATATAATGAACCTCATGCATCCACTCCCAACCATTCCTGTCAAGATCTTGTCTAAAAGCATGTTGAAATATCCTCTTATAGAACAACAAATCTCGCCATCCCACTTATTCCCCTACATGATCCACTTTTACCATCCCCTCCATATCTAAATCCTACCATCTTACTTACTCCATCTCAAGATCCCTTTCCCTCAGCCCAACCAACTCAAGATCCTATCCTCCCATCTCCTTTGCTTCATGATCATGCATCTCCCATAATCCATGATGATAGATCCATCGAAAAAGAACTAATTATCATTTTCGAAGCTCCAACTCCTTCAGCTAGTAATGGACTCACATCTTGTGTTCCAAATAATGAACATCATATTGAAAAAAGACATGAAAATGTATTTCTAGATGTTGGTATCCCCACTATTCCTGCATGGTCCCAAGTCCTTCCATCTCCACCCCAAAGTTCCCATCCATCTTATTCTACATCTATTTTGGGCCCTCATCCTACTCCTTATCTCCAACCCTCCATTTTGGGTCCATATATCCCTTATCTAAATCCCACACCCTTTCCATCCATTTTGGGTCCTTACATACCTAATATGAATCCTTTATCCCCTCCATCTATTTTGGGACCTACACCTTCCCCATTTCCATCTATTTTGGGCCCATATCCCTCCTTCCCTCCATCCATTTTGGGCAATTATATCCATCCATATCCTATGTTCCAATCTATCCTTCCATCCCCTCAAATCCACTAGCTAGATCATCAAAGGCACTCACCCTTGAATCCCTTCCAACCTTTAAACCCTATCACTCCATCAATTATCCCTCCATCTCCTCCATGCTCTTGTTCCCATCCCATGGCTAATAGAAGCATATTGGATGCCAAAATACAAAAGCATAAATCCAAAAATCCACAAAAATCCAAGTCTCAACATGTCCCTTCTAAAATACATGTTCAAAACAAGAAACATTTAATCCCAATCAAAGAAAAAGTCAAGAGGCCACAAAATCCCAAGCTAAAAAAAGTCAAAAATCATGTGGATACCCAAGATGCTCATAAAAGAAATGCATCTCAAAGAAAAATCTCAATTGGCATCCATTCATGCTACTCAAAAAGCCTCATCCATCCATCCTTCATCCAAATCCCCATATAAGCATCCTTCATCCCCCCAATCCACTTTTAGTCCACATGCTTCTTATCCTAAATTTCCCATCCTCCATCTTCCAACTCTACTTTTAGTCCTTATCTTTCTCTTCCTCCATTTTCTCCTCAACCTCGCTCAAAACCATCTTTCCCACTACTTTATCACCTCTCAAGGTGTGTGCCAATGATGATCTTTCCATTTTCCTCATCCATTTACCCACAAGCCTTATGTCTTTGCATCCATTATCTGTCAAACTCCCACCCACCATTCCACTTGTTCAATCCAATCCTTTTTCATCCATCCTACCAACATCTATGAGCCAAAAATAGCTGAAGAAAGTCAAAATCATTCCAGCTAAGTTGAAAGTCAAAAAGTCAAAAAATAATAAAGAAAAATAAAGCGTCCACTGGTGAAAACTTGGCAATTCAAGCACCTTAGACAAGTACCATGATGAAAACTTGGAAAACAAGCATCATGCATAATCCCGCCATCCCCAGCTTAGCCTATCACCCTCATGCTTTTGGTCATCTCTTGACATCCAACTCCATCTTCCAATCTATCCACCTATCCTCCACCCTCCATCTTCCATCTCACACCATCCACTTATCTCCTGCAACTTCAGCCAACCATCCCAGCTATCATCCATCTCCCTAGCCCCTTCAGCTTTTTCCATCCTAGCTTCAATCCTATCACATCCATCATAAGACCACATTTCGCATGTTATCTTCTGATTGGGGGCACTATATTCCTTGGAGATATTGTCTTGTCCATCCTCCCTTGTCATTGGTATCTAGCTCTAGGCTATCCTCATGCAAACCCAATGTCATCTCTTTATATCCACCATAATCCTAGCTATCTACCATCCAATCCAGCCATCTCATCCTGCTCCTCTAGCTATCCTTGGTCACAAAATCTCTCATCATCATTGGATGCATCCTGCCAAATCCATATCTTTCGCTATCACCCCACACTTAGCTTTTGCATCTTGCACAACATCAAACCATCCTGCTATCCTATCATCCTGAGCTTTTGCCTTCTTGTAACTATCTTGGTTAGCTTCAGTTTGTAAATATCTTGGTCCATCAGCTTGTACATCCTCTTTAGCTTAGTACCATTGTATCTATCCAGCGTTCATGTCAGTCCCTCCTTGATCAACATCTTGCACCCATCACACATCTTGGTTAGCTATTCCAATGCATCCTTTAGCTAGATTTCTTGTCACCAAAGTGTTATCTTTCTTAGTTTAGCTTGCCAGACGCATCACTCATCCAAATTCACCAGCTTAGGTGCTCTCCGATAGGTCCTTGTAGGATATAGCTTTCCTCATGTCTGATCTTGGTCCGTTAGTATCTCATCCTACCCATCTCATTGGCAAATGGTTCTCTTTTGAATTTTCACTTTCTTTTGATTTGGAATCTTCCCTTTTAGGTCTTGAAATATCTTTTCCAAGCAATCTCCTTGTTCCCTCCTCAAGGTTTCCATGATCTTCCATATCATGGTATGCTGTGAATGGGGCAATCAAAGCATAAGGTCTTGATCATGTCTTTCGCTCATTTTATTTTTCTGCGTGTGGGTTACCTAGTGTCGTTTCCACACTGCTTCCTCTAGGATTCATGTGTGATACTGGGGCAATCCTTGCATGTTTGTTTTGAGTCAGTCTGTTAGTCCTCTGGATAGTTGGTGAAAAGGCCTTGATGTTCTTGGTAACCTTGGAAATTAACCAATAGTCCTATAGCAAATCTAGTGCTCAACTACATGGTGGTACTTCTCTTTGAAGTATCCCCCTGCGAGCTTCAATGGTTTTCCTTCATCTCCATTATCCCCCATCCATATCTAGCATCTGTCTCTCCTACCCTAGCTTATGCATCAGTATCTCTTTGAATCACTCATCACTCTTAGCTTTAGGGATCCACAATCCTAGTCTTAGGGATCCACCAATCCAAATCAATCCACCAAGCCTCATCTTTCGAGATCCACAATCCTAGTCCTAGGGATCTCCGAAACCCATCTTCCACCAATCTGACTCTTGGAAATCTTGTTGCATCAGCTTTATAATCCCCTCATCGATCTCCCTCTCCTAGATTCCTTTTTATAGCGCTCCACTCCTTCATCCTCTGTAATCCCTGAGTACTTAAGCTTGCTTCCTCTTGTGCCTCTGATTCTCCCTTTATCATTCTCCCATAGTGAAAGTTTGAGCTAACTAAACCTCTTCTCTTAAGCCAATCTGAGTCTTCTTGCTCATCTTGAATTCTTGTACTTTTCAAGAAGTTGTTGAGCCTCGCTTTCTCTCCTCGCCGCCTTCTTGAGGGGGCATCTTGCAGTCCATTCTCTCCTCTTTTGCTCTAGCCTTGGGCATCTTATTTTCTTATCTTTGATGCCATGCCACTTGTGGCATCACATCAAAGAGGGGAAAAATGTAGACACCTAAAAACCTTTAGAAAATAAAGTATTTTTATTTTCTGAAAAATTCTTGATGACATCATCATTTATTAATTAATTTATTTATTTTTATGCCATTAAATCCCTTTATCTTAATTAAAAATATTTAATTAAGGAATCCCTCCCAAAAATGTTTAAATCTTATTTAAACATTATTTCCTTATTTATTAATTATTTAATTAATAAATTGACCAAAAACCCCAAAATAAATTTAAAAAATTATTTTTTGCCCAAAACTTGGCCAATTTCCTTAAGACCACTAACCTCTTCCAAAATCTTCTAATCCTTCTTTAATTTTAATTAAAGGCTAATCCCATCATTTCCTACCCCTAATCCCAACTCAAAATATTTAATTAAGATTAAATATTAATCCTCATGTTTATTAAAAAAGTTTTAATAAATATCTTCTCAAGCCAAACCCTTGAAATAAATAAAACTTTATTTATTTCCTAAAAATCTAATTTATCCTCATCCTAGAAGTTCTAGACTCTTCTAGAAAGTCTTCATCCTCATCCTAGGAAATTCTAGACTATTCTAGAAAGTCTTTATCCTCATCCAAAGTCTAGATTCTTCTAGAAGACGTCTTTAAACCTAATCTTAATCCCCTCCTAACCTTGTCACATTCCCTAAACATGTGTTAAAACTTACTAACCCAAGCCAAAGTTAACAAATATCTCCTCCTTCACCCACCCTCATTAAATGCCATCCACTTGCCTATCCCTAAGCTAATCCTAAAACATCCTAATCCATCCTCTAATCATTTGCACAAGCCTAAGCAACCTTAAAACCCTCCTAATCAAGTCCAAGTCGAAATTGCTCTCATCACCCTCAAAATATCTCAACCATAAAACTTTATGAAGCCCACTAGGCCATAAATGACTCTTCCAAGCCCTTTTATTGCTCTTACAAGTCATTATGAGGGTCTTTATGAAGATTTTATCCCTTGAGCCTCCTTTGTTGACTCATCCTTCCCCTTTCCTCCGTCCTCTCACTATGTGACATGTGTCACTCCTTGATTGGTTGTAAGGAAGCACAATCCATGTGCTCTCCTCTCATGCAATCTAAGCCCTCCATGAGCTTTTTCCCATCCTTGCATCTTAGCCCTCAATCCCTCAAGCCTCTTGCCTATAAATTGGATCCTTCCCCTTTGCAAAATAATACAATCCATGAAGTAAAGTCATAATGCCATTTTAAGAAGCCATTTTACATCAAAACCATACACTCACACCCAAATACCAACTCCATTTGAAGCCCTTTTTGAAGCATAAGCTTGAGCATACATCCTATCTATTTAGACAAAGCTACTCAACAAGAGAGCTTCTCATTGAGAGAGTCCATTAATGGCTCATATTCTCAATTGAGAGTTCATCTTAGTCTATCTTGAAGTTTATGAATTTTGTTTAGTTTGTAGAAGCTTTATTTAAATTTGGTTTCTATTAGCATACTAACATTGCTCATATGCAGTAGCAATGTTTTGTAAACCACGTCCAAAGGTTCTCCCAAGGGTGTATACTCTCACTTGGGGCATGTCCCTTGAGTTTCTTGGTTTGTTCCTAGAGAGCTTGTTGTTAGGAGGAGGTTTCTTAGCATTTTTGGCTACTTTGAGATCATCTATGAGATTAAATGCTGCTTTAGCAGGTTTGGGTGTGACATTGTCAATGACTCCATCATGTACAATTTCTCGATTCTTGTTGACATGTTTTATTTTATCCCTGTTGGAAGTGGAACCTTGTTTTATGTCCCTCTTAAGAGTGATTTCACCTTTCTTGACCATAAATTCCTTGATATGGATAGCCTATGTGATCATGTCTTCAAAGGTATGTGGACCTTGAAGTTGGGCTCTATATCCGAAATTAGGTAGGAGGTTATCAGTGAAAATGTCAAGCTTCTCCATTTATGGAATTTTGCAGGAATACTTAGCATACAATTGTCTCCACCATTGGAGGAATGTGAGAAAAGGTTCTCCAACTTTCTATTTAAGGTTGCTTAAATCTTGAATGTTGATAGGATGTTGAATGTTATGAGAATACTGCTGAACAAATAAGTTAGCAATTTCATCAAATGTCTTAATACCGAGAGGTAAATGTGAAAACCACTCTAAAGCCTGACCACGTAGGCTTCTTGGGAATAAATGCATGAGGTATGTTTGATCTTGTATAAACTCCATAGACAAAGCACCAAATTCCCACAAGTTGTCTTGGGGATCAATTGTACCAAAGTACTTGTCATACTTGGGTAGCTCTAGGCCTCGTGGAAAAGGTGGCATGTTAATGCTTTTGTCAAATGGAAATGGGCAAAGAGCGTCGAATGTATATGTTTTTTTGGGTTTCTCTTTCTTATGCATCATCTGAGCCAAGTAGTCTTGCATAATTTTCAATTTCTTTTGGAGTTTAGAAGTCTCAATTTCTTCTTCAGGCATGATAATAGTTTCCACATTGAAATGAGAGGGAAACTTTGCTCCCTCTTGGGCAAGTTTGAGAAAATACTTTTCTTTCTCTTCATTGAGTAGGATTCTCATGACCTTTTGAAAGTTTTTATCTCTTCAAAAAATTTCTATGTTTAGGGAGTATTACCACCTCTTCCTGTTCCTCATCGATGTCATGGATTTTCTCTTTCTCTTTGTCATTCCTAGGTGGTTCTTGATGTCTACTATGACTACCATGTTCAAAGTCATGATTAGTCACTATAGGAATGTGTTCAGTTTTAGTGTGTTATGTTTTGAAAGGTTCTTTAAAAAAGGAGTCAAACATCGTGTTTGATAATATATGACCTCTACCTATCTCAATATCTTCTTGGTACAAAGGATTCCTAATTTGTTGCAAGTTTATGAAAAATGTTTGCCGAATTTGAGGTGACCTAGCAGGTGAGGGAGATCGTGAAGATGCCTCACTAGCCAAACTAGATATAGATTATGTAATGAAAGGTAAGTGACCTTTGTCATGATTATGACCCCTAACACAACCTTGCCTAATTCCAAGAGGATAAAACACATTGCCGCTCCCAGCTGCGATAGTCATAAACAAGGACAAGAAGCAAGAACCTAGACAAGGACTACACTAAGACTGAGTCTAAATAGGGTAAGAAAAGAATGATGTATACTAAGGCACAAGTAGTCTGATTTGAAGGCTAGAATAGCCAAAGGTTATGACTATCATAACACAGAGTATGAAGATCATTAAGGAACAAGAATCTAGAGAAGTAAAAGGTAAGACTAGTCAAAATGCAGATCACAAATCTTTGATTAGGCTAAATCCCACTATCCAGGACTATGTACAGATAGAGAAGAGACAACTTAATGTAAGAAATTGACTAGACAAAGATTTTATATTGGTCAAACAAACTGATTTGACAATTTTAGAGTAGGATTTCATGCAAAAATTCTTTCTAAGCCGCGCGAGGAAGTTCAACAAGTTGCACAAAGACTCATGACAGTAATTTAATTTCACGCAAAGTCTTTCTATGGCTCATGCGAAGAAGTCATAGGATAACTAAGATAATGGCAAGATCTCATGTGGGTATATGCAAGATCTCACATGAAGACCTGAACCAGCTCGCGTGAAAAGATGAATTCTCGCACAAGAAAGTACAAGTCTATGCACAAAAATTAGGACCAGATTAACAATAGTGTTGGATTTTGAAGAGATTTTCAGACTATTTGAATAGATGGAATAGATTTGTCAGAAAAATTTCATTGGAAAAATAGTGAGGTTAACTCAGTAAGACATTTGGATAATGTATCAGGATTCAATCAAGGCAATGTGTTTGAACAAGACAGTGGGAAGCAAGCAGTAGTCAAAAATAGTCCTGCCAAGGGCAAAGCAACTTGATAGGATAGGGGAATCTTGACCTTTATTTTTTGTATATGGTTTTGGACTTATTTATGACTTGAGAACAAATAGGCTTTTATGCCTAAAAAATAAAATTGGTAGAGAAGGCAAAACCTTTGTACCACATCTTATGCACATGCATGTGCCTCACACAGCTGTGTCACCCCCTAGAGGACGCCCATGTTTTTGGTATATTCAAAGGACTCAATAGTATATGCTAAATGAGAATCCTTGTGGTAGGGGACGAGCATGTATACCACCTTAAAATATCTAGTAGCATGCCTATGGTGATTTCTATAGGAGAGATTCTTCCCCCTCCTTGCATAAAGATTATGCCTCCTTTCAGAGGTGAACCGGGTGGCTTCTATCTACAAGGTTTTTACTTGGCTTCCATTTTTATTAATTCCTGGTGGCTCCATAATGGAGTTGAGACCAGAAACCCACACCAACATCTGAAAGTGCACACTACTTGCTTAACAAGCCAAGGGTTGGTGCCGACCAGTGCACATATAGAGCTTCCCCTTGATATGCGATATCAAGAATCAAGGGAAAGAAATTAATCCAGCTTTGGAGTCTTTTTCTCTACAAATCATCTTCATTATAATGAGTTGGAATCTCCAAAAAAAGGAGTGTGCTCACTTGGGTCATTCCTTAAGGTTGGATCACTCTGGTAGGCCCTCTAAAGGATTGACTCAAACTGATGGTTTGATCGCAAGGGTCAAAGTTTTTGATTTCCCCCAAGGGGAAATAGCATACTCCTCTACCTTACTTTCTCTCCCAAACACACAAAATAGGTTAATTACTAACTTAGCTTAATCAATCTAGACTCATTCTTCCTAAATATTTTGATTCCATCAAAAGGAAACCATCATCTCATTATAGAAAAGAATTAGCACTAGAGAACCACTAAGTTGCTTGCCTTCTTCGAAATGCCATCTTTTAGAAGTGCCTAGGTTTATGATTCACCCTTGATCATGAATTCCAAGTGGTGAAGAGCATGATCCCCTATTCTTCTGTCTTGCACCCTAGAAAGTTCACAAGCCCCTAATTAGACTATGTTTTGAAAATAGGAAAGAAGACACATTGTTTAGTGGGTTTTAATGTTGATCTTTGATAAACGTATCTTTGACAGTGCCTTGCAAACAAACCATGAGTCCATGTTTGAGTGGGTTGTGTAAGGAATCTTTGACAAATCATCCTACAAACAATAGTTAAGCTGCAAAGAATCAGAGAAACAGAGAAACACAAATTCCAAGAAAAGTAAGTTAAGGAAATTGAGTAAATTGCAAAGTAAAAATGCTTGAAATAGAGGCTACTATTCCAAGATCTCACGCAAGATCTATAGCAGAGCCATGCAAAATCCTTTTATGATCTGCATGAAGAAATAAGGTGTTGTGCAAAGACTCGCACGCTCAGGCACTTTCTCACACAAACTGAAAAGAATCTTCACGTGAAAATTTTGAATCCTCATGTGAAAATGGATTATCTCGTGCAAAGATTCCTAAATCTGTATAGAACTATACTGATAAAGAGCTTGAAAAATAATTTAAAAATGCCTGAGAAATTGATTTTATTAGCCCCACGGCAGGTGCCAAAAATGTATGCATGGAAATGCGGCCTCTATTAACACACACACTTCAACATGTTCTTTGTATGCAGATTTATCTTGGAATGAACATGAGATTGTTCACCCAAGAATAGTTTGGCAAGGTGACTTGTTGCCTTCTATCTAAAGGGATTTTTCTTATTAGACATCCTCAGATTCAAGGTGTAAGCAACTAGACCCTCTAAGAATGAAGGATTTAAAGAAATGTAGCTAGCCTATATGAGTGTGCAAATTTATTCTGAATGTATTATGTGATAATCTAAGAACATGTAAAATAAACTAGATTAAACATATGCATATTTAAACTAGATGAAATTAAGCTGAAAATGAAAATATATGAAAATATGTAAGCTAAATGAGTATGAATTTCAACAACAATTTGATGTCAATTTGATTCAACATTTGTAATGAGGAATTATGAGTTCCTTAAATAGAATTCCTAGAATCTATCAACGGGTGAGATCAACTCATATCGACAATCAGGATTGAAGCAAAGATTTAGTTAGGATGGAAACTTCATTGTGCAGGTGAAGTGAACTATTTCTGATCTGAGTGTGATGAGCAATCAACTGAACTTGCTATGAGTGAGAGAACAAGTTAACTGGATTGATTCTAATTTGAGAGATAGTTCACTCAGAGTTTCCATTTTGGAACTAAAGAGGAGATTTAGGAAGAATATTTAATTTAATAAAATGAGATATGCTCTCATAAATACCTTTTATATTTAATTAAATAATTTCATTTAAATTAATTAGGACTGACCTCCTATTTAATTAAATAATTTTGTTTAATTAATTAAAATAAGCATATTTATTAAATTAAATAAATTTAACCCCATAGTAGATTAGCCTTAGGAGATAATTTAATTTAATAAAGTATGAATACTTTAGATTAAATTAAATTTAAATCAAATAGGTTTAATATGGCTAATATGAGTGAGTACTATAGGGATTAAATAGGAAATATGATGAATGCAAATTAGGGTTTTCTACATCCAACAATTAAGTCAAGTAGCGACAATTAGAATGGGAATTGGCTATTAGAATAGGTCTTAGGATTGATCAGAATAGACCAGAATTGGTGACCATGGAAATGTACCAATTTTGGGGTATTACACCTTGTCCCTATAACTCCCAACTAAAAAATCAACCATAACTTGATCCTTAATGAACAAATTATGATTCTCATTGACCCAAGTAGCATAATAAGGAGCATCATGTGCAAAAGTTTTTTAATTCAATTTCTTAACAACCTCATAAGATAACACATTATTACTTGCCCCTAAATCAATTATAAACTTGCATACCTTGCCTTGAATGAGACAATTTGATCTGAATATGCCTAGATCTTTTGGTATTTGATTGCTTCTTCCCATCAGTAAGCACTCTCCTTCTTCTAGAAAAATATCAATGGGTTCTTTTTGCCCATCCTTTCTTGGCTCTTCATCAACCAAGTTCACTCTTCTATCTCTCCCTTTGTCTTCTTGCCATTTATGAAACTGAACATATTGATGCCCTAATTCATTGCAAGTGAAACATCTTCCTATGAATACTCCATTTCCTCTTCCTCCACTTCTTCCACCTCTATAACCTCCTCTTGATTCTAAATATGTTTTGTCTTTGTTTTTTTTCATTCTGATTCTAAAAATTAGTAGTACCTCTTCCCCCTCTTCCTCTCATGGAAGAAGCATCTCTGTTGCTACTTTGCTTCTCTTGCCTTCTCTTTATCTTCTCTTCAAACTTCAAGGCTAACTAATAACATTCATCAACCGACCTTAGGGTAGTAAGACTAAGTTCATCCTGGATATTGGACCTCAGTCCCCCCATATATCTTGCAATCTTTTCTTCCATCTCTTCCTCATGATTCACTCTAATTTCAAGCTTGTGGAATTTGTTAGTGTACTTTTGTACATTCATCTCCTTTTTCCTAAAATCCCTCATCCTCTTGTACAACTATACTTTATAATCCCTTGGCAAAAATTTTGCCTTCATTTTGTCCACCATAGTATACCAAGATGTGATCTTTGGGTCTACCATTTTTCCATCTATCTACTTGGATACAATCCCACGAAAACAAAGCATGTCCCTTCAACTTGAACTTTGCTATCCTCACTTTGTCCTTCTCTTCTATCCCTTCACACTCAAAGAAATTTTCAATTGCTCCAAACCAATATATCAATTCTTTATCATCCATCTTCCATCCATACATAGGTAAGTCTATCCTTACCCTTCTATCTCCATTCCTTATTGTTTTTTCCAACTTAGCCATCCTTACTTCCTTAGGTTCTTCTTCTTCTTCTTCTTCTTCTTCAGATTCTCCTTTCTCTTCTTCATCTTTGATTTCTTCATCCAATTTGATACTCTTATCGTTCTTCTCTAGTGCTGACAACATTTCCATCATAGACTTTATCAATCTATCTTTTTTAGAATTCTCTCTATCCCTTTGGTCTAATGATGCCCTTAGCTTTTTGTTATCTACCACTTGTTATTTCACTATCTTTGCCAACTCCATATTTGTCAACCTTGTAGGAATCTCTTCCTCTTCCTTAGACATGGTTGCTTGACCAACTTGGTACTTCACAACACCACTAAAATTTTCACAAGACCTTTCCCACTCTAATACCACTTGAGGTAGAGTGATGGTGCTAGTATACTAAACACAACGAAAATTGCAAATTTTAGAGGCTTAGGGACTTGTGCCTATCAACAACCTTAAGTGTTTCAAGGAAGTAACCTATCAAGACTATCTTCAAGGCTCCTAAAATTAATATTTGGCTTCAAAAACTTTAAAAAATTTGAACTCAAGGATTCTAAGGCTCCAATACAATTTCAATACCCTAATTCACACAACACTTTCTCAAATTGATCCAACTGTCCAATTCCCTACCCTTTAGGCCTATTACATACTTGAAATGAAAATGATTTTGGATTTTTCCAAGACATGTGACAATGTAATGATGCTCATTACTATCCTATTTGGTGTATTACAACATATCATGAATTTCCTTATGTTTGTTTTGGATTAACACAACTACCCTTGACTAGTACCCTATTTTTTTATGCATAAAAATGGTTACTTTTTCAAAGGAATTATCATCAAATGACATCCAATCAACTGCAACTCCTAGATAGTTACTTATTACCTCTTCAATTGCTTAATCCCAAAAGGAATTACTCTTCAATACCCTACAACATCAAAACCCCCAAACTAGCAACCCCAAACCCTTGAACTAGGGATTCCTCAATCACCTGATTACACACAATTCCAATCCCAAATAACAAAGTATTCACCTTCACGTGGAAATTTTTTAATATCTCTAATCAGCAAATAGACCCCTTGTTTGGGTAGAATCTCTACTGCTATACCTGAGCATGCATTTTTTAATGCACTTTCATGCTACTATTTCACTAAGATCACTCCTATCTCATTTAATTCTATACGTTCTTGATTAGTAATATATCATACATGTTAGGTTAACTATTTCCATGAGTATTAGGCATTCATCCTCATGGAAAGATCTCCATTCCCTTAAAACACTACTAGACTCATCCTCAACCTACCCTAGCATCCTAGAAACCTTATTAGTAACATTATTAAAACTTGGACAACATTAGTCCATCACAATCTAATTGTTATTGCTTTGGACAATCTCAGTCCATTACAAACTCAAATTTTAATGCTTTAAGAACATTACAAAATGATTTAGTAATTTCTTTATTTTAGCATCATTATAGGTTCCAAGACCATTCAATTGATTTGATGACCTTGTTTATACATTCCTTCCTTCTAATTTGTTTTGAGGGTCTTTGCGGTCTTCATAATCTTCAACTTTGGCTTGAATATTTGAGGTGCTCCTGCACCAATGATTATTTACCAATAACAACAATTTATCTCAAATCAAATTTATCTAACTCAAGGTACAACTTTAACAACATCTATTTAGACTTTAAGATTAAAGTGATTCTCTTGTTTATACCATAGGCCATAATCTTTAGTTTATTTGAGATTTATGAATATCATTTTCACAATAGTCATGTGAGTCTCCTCTAGATTAGGTAAAACCCTTTCAATAATTCCAAGAACAAGTGCAATATCTAGTCTAATATGTACAACATAATGTAACTTTCTAATTATAAATTTGTATGGTGTTTCATTTACTTTACAAGTAGTGTCTTCTTTTGATAGTTTTACTCTAGTCACCATAGGTGTACTGACTGGCTTAGACTAATCCATCCCAAATATCTTCAAGATTTCTTTCACATACTTAGACTGAGCTATATATATCTTTCTCTATTTGATATAATTTTAGTCCAATAATTTTTTTCATCTCATGAAACATTGACATCTCAAATTAAAAATTCACTTGTTCAGAAAATGTCTTACTCAACATGCCATTTCCATCAAATATTATTTCATCAAAAAATATTTCAGCAATCAACACCATATCTTCAAATTCATTTTTCAAATATAGATTACTATTTTCACTTTTTATAGAAAATCCAATCTTAATCAAATAAGGGATTTAATTTCATAACATGCTCTTGGGGCTTGTTTCTCCCCATACAATGTCTTTCTCAATTTGCAGACCATGTTCTTCTTTTTAGGTTCAGTAAACCCTTCAGGTTGTTCAATATATAATTCTTCCTCAAGTATCTCATTTAGAAATGGAGATTTAACATTCATTTGATATATTTTTAATTTCTCGTATGTAGCATAAACCAATAATGTTCTTACTCCTTCCAATATTTCCATATGTGCAAATGTTTCACCATAATTAATTCCTTATTCTTTTAACTAACCTTTACAAACTAATATTGCCTTGTTCTTGACTTCTTCTCCATTCTCATTTAACTTGTTTCTAAAAGTCCATCTAGTTCCACTCACATTTTTGTTAGCAAGTCTCAGTACTAATGTCCATGTATTTTTTTTCATAACTTGGCCAATCCTCATTCATAACATTGGCCTAATATTCAATATCCAATGCAACCTTTACTATTCTTGGTTCAAAATCATCTATTAAATAGGTATTTTCTCTTGACTTACTTTTTTTATGTACTCCAACACTTCTATCTCCAATTATATTTTTAGATGAATGATTCATCCTTACATATTTGGCCAATATAGGTTCAACTCTTTGATTTTCAACATTTCCTTCATCTAGTATAGGTTCAACTTCCTACTCCTATTGAATTGTAAGATACATGGGTAAAGCATTATGTAACTCAGTTTTCATTGACTAATTCTTGATAGCTTTGTAATAGAACTCAAATAGAGTGTCAAGTTCCTCTTCATACACATATAATAACATGTTTCAATCTCAAGTTCCTTCTTTCTTTCCACATCATTCCTCTCTACAAACTCATCAAATCTTATATTTTCAATTTTAATCATCTTGTGAGTATCTTTTCTGAAACATTTATAATTTTTTCTCTTAGATGAATAACCATGGAATATATCTTCATCTCCTTTAACATCAAGTTTACCATTTCTTGCATCTTTGTGAATATAAAGCCTACTTCCAAATATTTTGAAATAACTTACATTTAGTGTGTGACCATACCACAATTCATAAGGTGTCTTGTTTGTTCCTTTCTTCAATTGATCTTGGTTGAGAGTGTAAAAAATAGTAATGATTTATTCTCTCTATAATATCTAGTAAACCTCCTTCTCAATCATCAATATCCTTGCACAATCCATAATTGACCTATTTCTTCTTTCAACAATCCTATTTTGTTTGTGTCCTTAGCATAGATAAATATCTTTTAATACCATTCTCAAGACAAAAGTTAGTGAATTTGATAGACATAAACTCACCACCTCTATTAGAACTTAGGAACTTTAACAATTTACTAGTTTCCTTATCAACTCTAACTTTGTACAAATTGAATGTAAAAAAAAGTATGCAATTTTTGTCATGCCCAAACTATGAGGGCAAAAACACAAAATATTTTTTTTTACTAAATTAATAATTATAATGCTTTAAGATGAAATGATTGAGATAACATTTTACAAAAAGTTTCTCTACGACATCCTTGTTTTAAATTTCTTTTTGTGGAGGAATACATCGACAGGATTTTGAAGTACTTCGTTATTAGATTGATATCAATGTTTACTTGATTCGTTGTTACATTGCTTAAACAATCATGAGAAAATTATTTAAATAACAATCTAAAGAAAATTGGGTTTAGATTATTAGCAAAATCCAATCAAATAAACTCGAGTTTAAACCTATCTCAAAGAGCCAATTAACCTTTCATACTTTATCTACTTACAATAATCTTAAAATAAAACATTAATCCCATAACTTAAATTAAAGGTTATTAATGGGAGATCTACACTAGTCCTAAATTTAGTTTACTAACAACTAACTAATTTAACTTCAACTAACTAACTAAATCTAAAATTGATCTAACCGTACACAAACTGAATGTCGGAACTTTAAATAGCACTTAACTTAATAATTCAAATAAAATTAAAACTATCTAATTAAAACATGAAATTTATCTAATATTAATAAAGAAATATAAATGAAATTTAAACAACATAACTTTAACAATTTACAATTTAAACTAATTTAAAACTAAATACAATTAAATCTAATATAACTAACTAAAATGAATAACTAAAACTAATTACTAACTATTCTAAGATCTAACACTATCTTATTTAAACATTTAATAAAACACAAATTTAAATAACAAATAAATTAACTCACATAATTAACTAAAACTAAACTTAGTTTTAACATTACATAAGACACAATTTAAATTTAATAAACTACCCATTAAACGTACTAACCCAAACCTATACCCTAACCCCCTACATGCCTACCCCCACTAGCCCTTGGGCAAGCGCTTCCCAAGGAGCGTTGTCCTTGGGACAGTGCTCTGCCCCAAAAAGCCTACACAGATCTCTTTTAAGGGTGGGCATTCAACAAGGAAAGGAACAAGTTTATAAGATTTATGCATACCTTACTTTTTATAAAACAAAGGAACTAATAATTGCATTGATCTCCCACCTAAGAATGAGGACAGCGCGCCAAGCAAGGTGGTGAGGATGGGATGTGGTGATAGGTGACATCACCCTCCCATCATGGCAATTTGACTTGCCAAAACAAAACTATTTTTTTTTTTTAAATTAAACCAAAACTGACGTCCATCATTGCCAATGGTAATGCAATAACTCAAAAAGTTTTATAGGTGAGAAAGAGATATTCTTTTGAATTTTTCCTTTGTTAATCTAACATGTATATTAATGTTCTTTTCTTTTTATCTATTTTGTTTTAAATCAAAATTTAGAAAAAAAAGAATAAATGGGGGAGAATATTCTCTATTGTTCAAAACTGATTAATTTGCTCCTCTCACACAAAAGACAGAGAGTTTTTACTCTCTTGAAACACTCTTTTTTTTTTTTGATGAAATTTTCTAAGTGTAGATTTAAAGTCATGTATTTTTTTCAAGGTGTATAATTGGAATAGAATTAAAAATAGATTTAGCCATTGACACAATAATGCAAGTTTGATTAATATCCAATAATCATAAAAACTAAATCTACATGAATGAACATAAATTTCCATTTTCAACATATATGAACAACTTGATATATTGTCAAACTGAACATCATCATTATTTCCATCCTATTTTGAGATTCAACCATCTAAATTTAAAATTTACAATTAAATCACATAACAAGCAAGTATTCTCAGCACCAATTTTATTGGCAAACCTGATTCAAAGGCTCAGCTGGGAAAGAACCAGGAAGAAAACCTAACTTTGTTACCAATTACAACAAGGTTTAAAATACAATTTACAATAGGATATCAATCCCAAATTTCAACAATTAAATCAAATTTTCTTCATGATCATAATTAAGGGATTTATAATGTTTTCTGCAACTCATTTCTAGAACCATGGAGGAAACAGAATCTGATCAGGTGACCCAAAAGCATGAACAAGAACAATTCAAATATGCATATTTATACAAAGTTTTCACAACAAGATCTACAATAACTCAACACTAGGGAAAGGTGGATTCTTCCAACGAGGAGAAGTCGAGCACAACACCAAATCAGATGCCCAATCGGGGCTATTAACCAAGAACTTCCGTTCTGTCATTTAAACATGCCATACTCATACCAAGTTTGTGCTAACGGGTAGGGGCCCATAACACCCTACCCTTTCTCCATCTTCTCATCCTGAGAAGAGACTCTACACTGGTTGGAGTCCAACTAAATAGACCTTTCCCAAAATTGGTCACTTCTGCCCTCTCCAAGGGTGAGTAATGCCAAAACACCCATGCAAGAAAAAAATCTCAAAATTGCAAACATAAACATGAAAGGAAAACAACCAAAATAACCTAGTTTTCAAATCTTCCCAACATACCCACAAACATACAAACATTGAAACAACCACAAAGTAGCATGAGCATGAAACAAAACATGAAAACTGAATAAGGGAGATGAGAATTTCCTACCTTCACAAAGAGGTAATGGCAAAGAACAAGTTTGAGTAGAGTTTCCACTTCCTTCCTTCAATCTTCAAAACTCCTCTCTAAATGTAGAGATTGGGTAACAACCTCCACAAGTCCAAGAAGGGCCTCTAAATAGGCCTCTAACTCAACCACCCAAGGGCTCATTAACTACCCCCACCCACTTGCAATTCTAGAAACTCCTAACTCAACCTACACTATGATTAAACCCTAAGTGGAGATGAGGTGAAGTAACTCAAGATAACCATGGTCAATTGTCGCACAAAGGCAAAAAGAGACTTTTTGAGTGACCTCAAAAGTCAATAAAAGGGGCTTAGGGGTTGGAAAAGACCCCTAACCCATACCCATACCCTTTGGGTATAATAATATCAAGTTTTAAGCCTTAGGAAAGAGGTTTAGAGCCAAACAAAATCTAGGAATAAAATAGGACCTTCTAACTACTCTAACATGAAAATTAAGCACTAATCCAGATTAGGGATGACTAACCTCAATTAAGAACCTAATAGAAAACTGACACTAACTTAAACCAACTTGGTCCAAAGGTTAAACAATTAACCCTAAACAACACACTGAAGCACATAAACATTTTACGAGTGTCAAGCAACACTGAAAGAACATAATTACAAACATTAACATTCACTGAACAAAGAAGATACATACATATATCTCACAAGACAATATGTGAATTACAAAAAATAAGGTCTCCAAAATTAACACAAGGAGATCACTTATGTTCCTCCATAGGGTTTCTCGGCTAAAATATCTGCACACTCATTGTACACATCAGTAGTCCCGAAAAATCATATGTACATAAATGTATACATTTCAGCAATTCACATAAATTAAAACATACATCAATAAGGGTTTCTTCATTTCGCTTAACTCTTAACCATTTAAAATTTCTTAAATCAAAGTCTCAATCCTACATTTATTGATTTCATCAACATACATATACATGAAACATTAAATGACAATCATCAAATATATCAAAAAATAACATCACATAACATGAAATAACAAAGTATGTTCTAAGCATCATATAATGTCTCGACATCTCGAGTTGTGAATATCAAAATAATAAGTAATGTATCACTATGCTACGATGGGTCAGGGCGAGGCCTCACAATTTCACCTTCATGAATGTTACAATCATAATCCTTGAATAATAATCAAAAAATAATATGAAATATTTATCATTGTGGTAATTGTCAATACCAATTGAACTACATAGATACGTATGTGCCAATATCAGAATATCATTTTAGGTTTGTGTCTTGCTAGAAAATCTAGACATTATCATCTTATCAAGCTGGCATTATTTATACATAACATTCTCTGATTTTTGCATATTTTGTAATCCTCTTATTCTTTTCTTTCTACTAATTTTCACCATGTTGTCAAAGTTTACATGACACAACCTCTTATTCCATAACCACGCATCCTCAACTTTAGAGTAAGCATGTCTTAACTATAGGATCAAGATAAAATAAGTAACCTTTTGCTTGTATTCTTGTTCCAATCAGATTACCTTCATCATCAAAGATCTTAACCTTTATACTCTCAAATTCTATCTTGTGACCTAAGTTATTCAACTATGCAACAACCAAAAGATTATATTTAAGTCCTTAAACCCAATATAGATCACCACATCTAATATTGTAGTGCCTCTCCCATTTTATTTTTATAAGTAATCTTGATGGATGCAACCTTGATGATCTTTCTTTGTGAGTTATCATGATTAGGACCATGAGTGGTCTACACCCTTGTGGTGATTTTATTTATATTGTTACATTAGATGGTTGATTATGCTTTTGGCCAATTTAAGAAATTATGATGTATTTGACAGTTTCAATGAGGTTTGTTCTAGTGGTTACCTAGATTAATGTGGTATCATGATGTTGTTCCACAATTACCCTAAGATGTGTGCATGTTTGTATGATGTATTATTATCCTGTTGCACTTGTTATGCTACTATATTATTATCTATATGGGTGATATATCTTATATTAATATTTTAATCCTCTAGTAATTGGTAAATAAAGATTCATAATACATTATGTCATTAAACCCATGAGCATGTATGTGCATTTAGGATTCCACATCTATCATATAAGAGATCTAGTTAAATACTATTTTAATGGCTTTGAGGGATTTTAATTAATCTTTATTTTAGTTACCATCAACTTTACCATAGTTGAATTCCAATTAATTGGAATTACCCAATTATGCTTGGGTTAAAAAGATATTTAATTAAGTGAGCCAATCATTCTCCTATTTTTATATTTCACTTTTCAACTAAATATATCCCAAAAAGTGAGTTCTTTCTCACTTCTCACTTTTAAAACTTGATTTTGAGAGAAAGATCCCAAAATCCTCTTAAGGAGGAAATATTAATTTTCTCATTGTTGGAATTGTGGGCATGGTATAGACGGTAGGTTGATCTCGTTGGATCCGACTCGAGAAGAGCTTGATTTGATGAGACTTTTGGTATCTTTAGCAGAGTGGTTATTTTATTGTGAGCATTCATGTATTTTCCATTTTGGCTACTAGGTAGGGCTCTCCCATTTTTTATGTTTTAGAGTTTTTTTTTGGATAGTAGTTTACTATGAGGTAGAGAACTCATGTTTCCCTCCATTCCTGTATGATGGCACTACCTAGTTGGGTGAGTATGAGTATTTTATTGCCTCTTGACTTGGGGTTTTGGGTTTATAGATTGTTATACTAGCATTTTTTGCATATAGATTTTGAACCCAAATTTTATTTGATATTTGGGGGTTTTATACACAATCGTTAAAAGGGTTTTAATTTCATTGAATTTTTCCAGCATTGAATTTTGGACATTTTTTACTATGCCTAAATTTGTGTGCCACCCAATTTTTTTGGGTGTTTCTTGGAAATCATGTTGGTTATAAATTTAGATTATTCATGAGGATTCTAATCTATTCATAGATGTATTCTTCTTGCATTGGGATTCATGTTGAATCTATACTCCCAACAATGTTCTTGGATGAGTGATTTTTTATACCTAATTTTTTTGTTATTTCCAATTAAACCCTTGTTGTTATTTCATGAACACTGGGATTCATTTAGAATCTCTACTCTTGAATGTGGGCTAGTTGAGTGAGTTCATGATGCTTAGTGTTTTTTTTCCTTATTGGGATTCATGTAAAATCTATGCTCCCATATGTAGGCCAGTCGAGTGAGTTAATGATGCTTAGTGTTTTGTTGCCTTATTGGGGTTTGTGTAGAATTTGTACTACCAAATTTAGGGTGACTGAGTGATTTCATGATGCTTCATGATTTTTTTCCTTGTTGTGATTCATGTTGAGTCCATACTACTAGATATAGGCTAGTTGAGTGAGCTTTTATAGTTTTATTAATTATTTCTTTTTTTATATCCAACCCTTGCATTGATTTTATGTGATTATATTCATGAAGTTGGTTGTGCCAACACATGAGCACATACATAAGATGGGGTCATGTGAGACCCAAACTCTCAGATATAGGTCTATTGATGGATTTTTCATTTGGAGGTTGGGTTGGGAGATTTTATTGGCTTTGGGCACTCATCATGTGATGAGCATGGGTATGTAGGGTAGACATGTTGAGTGACTTCTTTTGTTATCACGAGTAAAATCTCTGATAGGGTAAACATGAAGGATTTTATAATAAGTGACAACTAAATGAATTAAGGGGTAGTAAATCTAAGATAAGATAAGATAAGATAATACTTGTATGGGTTGATTCAAGGGTATGTTCTTATATGAGTTTTTTGAGGGCAAGTGTCTATATGGTTTTATTTTGGAAACAATTTCCACATGATGTTTAGCTTGGGATTTCTAATGCAAAGTGACTTGCACTCCACTAGAGTCCCTAAATAGTTGACCCATAGAGCATCTAACCAAGACATATTGTATTGCATTATCTCATGATCTTATTTTAAGTCCTCTATACTATTTGGTGTTAGTGTTATCCTTGGAAGACTATATGGTGTGTAGTTGTGGTTGGATCATTATATCCATGAGCATGATGGGTGTAGGACTACAAGTACCACATGGTTGGGAGGCATAGCTACCTACACCACTACTAGGGAATAGTTTATAGAGATGATCTACTTCTAGCTTGAGGCCGGTGCTAGATATTCATTCAAAACTTTGGTGTATCTAGAGTATGTTATCTTGTGATTTATGTTTTACTTTGGATGCATTTTGTATCATGTTTAGATGATCCTTAGTATTTTACTTTACTCATTCCTTTATCATGATGTTCTGCCATATTGCTAGATGATGTTTCTTACTACTGCTTTGGATTAGTGATGATATTGGTAGATTAGCATGCTAGATATATTTGATCTGATGATGATCTGATTATGTAAAAATACATTTTAAAGGACCCAAAATCTTGTACAAAGTATTATAGAAACAAGAGTAGAGAAGCTCAGGAAAAAGAAGGTCTCATAGCCAAAAAAAGGAACAAACTAGAAAAGCCAAAAATAGTAGGCCAAAATACAACTATGCATGAAAAGATGGCAAAAGGAAAGAAAAAAGAAAACCCCATTATTAAACTTGATCTTATGATGTTAATTGATGGGTATTAGTAAGAACAATCTCATGAGACAACTTTAACTATTTTATTGGAAAATTGGGGTTCATGGTTGGGGGTATGGTTAGGGCCCTTCAAGTCTCATGATGCCATTACAATAGGGAGGAAACAAGCATGATTGATTTGAGTTGGTTATATTGCATGTGTATACCTTCCTTTTTACTATGATGTTGTTTATGATCATTTTCTAGATCAATTTTGTTGATTAGATGGATGTATGTAATCGCAATGTATAATTTAGCTTCATTCAAGTTCTTATAAATACTTTCATGCTCTTGAGTGATCTTTCCTCAAATTATGTAGATTTGGTACTCTCTAGGGTGGAAGTTTTATGGTTTTATAGATTTCTTCTTGCTTCCTCAATGTGCTATTAGTTTTTGTCATGTGGGAAGGGAATTCTCTCATGTGCACATGTAACCCCTCATGCAAGTATATACTACCTAATGCAACAAGGAAAGTTCTCACATAAGCATTCACTCTCTTGTATGGAAAGACAACTCCTCATTTGAGACTAACATGGAAACATGCCTGGCTATTGGCAGATACTCACGTAGAAGTAATCCTAACATCCATGAGATAGAAGGGATATTTTCTCACATGAGAAATAGTGAGTGTTTTCCCAGAGTTGGAGGAGATGTGAAATATGGTTTTGATTACCCTTTTGGGTCCTACATCTTCCTATATTAAAATACATTGGCTATAAGGTGAATAAAATATATTATTAATGTATAAGTTGGTGTATATTTAATTCCTTATACTTAAGAGATATGTTAATATATGTGATGATTCATTTGAGATAGGTTCTAGACCTCTCTAAGTTAAGATAAATATTGAGTTATCATTTTGCATGATGATTAACAACAAGAATCCTATCATGCTGAGAAATAATAATACAAAACACACTCAATTTATTTATTTATGTTCTCCTGGCACTCTCGGAATACCATAATTCATATTTTCTATAATTATCAATGTTATTATTTTTATGATTGCTATTATTACTTTGGAACTAATATCATAGATTAATAATTCCAAAACCTACATATGTATTTATAATTTAGTAAAATTAGCAA
Organism: Cupressus sempervirens; assembly: GCA_028749045.1. NCBI lineage: Eukaryota > Viridiplantae > Streptophyta > Pinopsida > Cupressales > Cupressaceae > Cupressus > Cupressus sempervirens. The sequence continues at coordinate 420,894,917 of CM053789.1, read as the reverse complement.
TCATATTATGGTTAGATCCTGACTTCTTAGGTATAAGAGTTTCCAGTGATGCTACTTTTGTTTAATTAGGAACATAAAGTGAATACAATTAGGAGAACCCTATCAACACTAATGATCTAATAACCTTCAAAAATGGGGCAACTCATTCGACCTCTACATGTTAAATAGATATGCAATTATCAATTATTCTTTTATGACTACCTATCTTTTAAGTATGTTGAATCCTAACTACCATCTTAATTCTATTGACATTACTAATAGTACTCTAATATAACTTCAATCGTCTAATTATTATGAGTTGAACATATTCCACAAAAATATTTATCACTTAACCTTAATTTCAAATGAGACTTATAGCCTAAGCCATAGTTATTACCTTTTTAAGCATTTTCTAAGCCAAATATATTTATATATACATAGTATTCCTAGACATAACAAATGAACATGTTTTCTACTAAAACTATTCAATGTTGAATTTAATCTACATTAGGTGCATCTAAGAGGCATAAACCATTTTATATATTAAAGATCTACAAAAGTACCTTCTACTTTCTAAATCCTAAAATCACAAATACTAATCATTTTTTTATAACAACTATTATTACTACCACATCCTATCCACTCTAATCCTATACTAAAACCTGAACCCACTAAATGTCATCTTAATAACTATGCACATATCTAGGCATGGGTGGGTAAAATTTATCATATATACTTTATATATTCCTAGCTCATGCTAGGCACCTAGGGAGATGCAAGTGGTGACAAGACTCCATTGATTAAAGTCTTTTACAAGCTCCTTCCAACATGTCTGCTTTTCTTGTCATTAAAATTGCTTCATATTTGGGGTTACATTCAGATTGAAGTTAGTGGGACATCAGAAAACCTTTCTAAGCCACGTAACCTTCCTAAGGTCAACACAAAAGGTGCAAAAGTCATACACTTCACCAAACCCCATCCAAGTCAACTCCCAACAAACTCATAATTACTGCGCTTGGGCTTCTTTCCTAGGTGTCTTATCATGGATGAAAAATAGCATCAAATTTCCCATGTTGAATTTTGCAAGAGGACAAGGCGCCCCTCATACGTGGTAGGTGTTTTCTGATGCTAGGCTAAATCATGCTAAGATTGAGCATAGGTATTGTTTATATATGTTCCCTAAGGTATATAATCACCTAGGTGGTTTTTTTTTTTTCAATTATTATATTCTTGTCTTAGTCATTTCTTGCTTGGTGGTGGATGAAGGGAGTGAATGTCTATGTGGTTTAAATAAAGAGTTTATTCTATTTATTAGCCCAAAAGCTTAGGTAATAGGTAATAGCTTAGATAAAATAGAGTTTCCCATTTATTATGTTAGGTTAACTTAGAAGTTTACCACCCTTTTTTTTCCTTTGTTGATTATTATATGTATATATTTTTGCATAGGGTCATATCATGTCTTGTGGCTATACAACCACGAAAATGCACTTCCTTAACATTGCTTTTTCTAAATTTTTAAAAAATTGACTAAGTCCTCTCCTTCGTAAGGAAGTGCATTTCCATGGTTGTATAGATGTTGCCCATATCATGGGCTAGGACCAAGCCTGACATTTATTTAATATGAAAGGCTTAAAAATTGACTTCCTTCCTTTTAGCTTCCCAATTCTAATTTATTATTTGATTTAAAGTCCTTTTTTTTATTCTATAATCAAATGAGTCTTTTCTTAAGTTTGCCCATACATTTTCCAGAATATAAACATACACCTCCAGGTTTCACTTAAACTTTGCTATTTAAATTAACTTCTTCCTTGCATCCTCAATAATTGTGGTGTTGGTTTATAATTTCACCATACATTAATGTTTTCTAATCCAATAAATAATCTTTCATAAATCAAAACATCATATTGCTAATGAAATCATATGTCAGAATGGAACTCTAGAGTATTGTTGTATCAAGTAAACATATACTTCATGTCCTCATTCTTCAGCTATCTACAAAACTATTACTACCAATTGCAACTTTACAACTACTCCTATGTCAACACCAATCTTCAAGAAACTAGAGTAATCTCATGTAATAGAGGAGATAATGAATATCAAGGTGATAAATGTTCAATTCATTCTCAATGATATATCATGGCACAAGATTGTTTCCTTCAACACATTTCAATATTCAAGTGCAGAAATGACAACATCATCACAACTAAATCACTCCTACATGTTCCTTCCATTAAATTGAAATACAAGAATTTATAATTATAATTTTAAACACTACTACTCTAAATTAAACCAACTATATCAAGAAGTATAATTTTTATAAAGTAATCTCTCTAATTGGATTGCATGAAATAGTGGCCTCCTTTACATGATTCTATATTTGCATCAAAACCTGAGATTGAAAAACTCACACTATATGATTTGTAACTAGCATCTATATGAATAATTATTTTCTTTCTTGATTCTTCTTTGCACATTTTCAACAAATTACAATAATGAGAATATCCCTCTTTCCATCATAATGAAATGAGAATGGAGACTTAACATCTTGGTTCCTTAACAACGACGGGGAAGAGGCGCATTTTCACCACACTTGGGTTCCAACATAAAGCCTTGATGACTCCAAGGATTCCATCTTCCAAAAACAACCTACAAAACAACCCAAACTTGGAACCATGGAGGCTCACCTCCCAACCTAGGCCTCAAGGAGGCCACCCCCGCACTAGGGGACATAAGGCTCAACCAAGATACATCCAAACATCACCACAACAACATGAACTAACAAGCTCACACATTTAGCAGCACATTTACAACCCCAACCAAGGTTTTCACAATGATTCACAATGGAATCATAAACATTGGGTGAAGGTTGGCTTTCAATTAGGAGACTTGCCATCACATACCAAAGCTAAAATCACAATTTTCATGCCCTTTCGCGGCTTCCATAAACAACATGTTTTCATGCCCTTTCGGGGCTTTCACAAAAAAAAGTTTTCATGCCCTTTCGGGGCTTTCATAACCATCCTCCAATCATACTACCATCAACCAAAGCATCCTTGAATTCTCATACTTCATCAACCTTCTTACCACACCATCACTCTCCTTACTGTTCATGACAATCACGAAAACATATGGCATACAATGGAGGCCATACTCCAAAGTTCTCAACTATATCTCAAGCCCAACTAACCCCTTCACCCAAGGCTTGCTCTTCCCTCCCAAGGGTGAGTGAAGCCTTCAAACCCATGAACAAATTTCAACAAGCAAACAACATAGGAAAATTTTAAAGGAACCCTAAGAAATTTCATGAACAAAACACATCCTCACAATACAACACAACACAAGAATCCCAAGAATAGTCCTACAAAAAGTGCTCTTGCAGTTTTCTCATTTCAGCTATAAGATATAAGGAAAGCATGGCATGAAGCACTAACTTGGCAATGGATTGAAAACCTCTTCCTGCTTAGTTTCCATATCTCCCCTTTCCAATCCCTGCATGTCTCTAAAATTAGAGAGTGGATGGATAATCACCAAGGTTGGCACAAGCTCCCTATAAGGACCTTCACTTTCATCCTCACCTACCCCTCTTACTTTTGTATCTTTCCACCAATGAGAACTTAACCCAGTGGTGTAATGAGGGAAGAAATCATGTGGTAATATGATTTTCGAATTGGCTTGGAAATGACTATTTTGGAGGGTTCCCTAGGTCCCCTAGACCCACTTATGGTTATATTTAAACCCCCAACCCATACTATTACCATGTGGATAACTTATTTTCACAAAATTAACACTTGGAAATCACTTTTGGCTCACTAAAGTTCTTGTCAACTTATAACTTGAATTTTGTCAAGAAGGTGACTTCTCCTAACACTCTCCAAGGTGGTTTAATTGATTTCATAATGAGAGTTAGGCCTAGGTTAAGTGACTTCATGCCAAGGAATCCTACTGGACATGTCATTTACACATAGACAATACAAGTGTCAAATGACACACACACACACACACACACACACACACACAAAACATGTTGCACATCACGATGACATATCTCTAATTAATCATGTTTTCTGACTATAACACTCATACACAATCACATTACAAAATAAACATGATACAACGAGGTTTTGAATCTTTCAAAGATTCACCTTGGCTTTACCGTGTTCACATAATATTGAACCTTGTTTCCCCCATTTATCTCCATGGTTCAACTTTCCTGCACACTCAACTTAAACATTAGTAGCTCAGTGAAATAATATAAAAATATGTACAAATAAATGCAGAATGATCTTCTATCCTATAATTTGCATTAACATAGACAATTAGCTTTCATCTAATTATTTCCTTGAAATATTCAAAACATTGAAACATCAAGGTATGTACAACATTAATCTTTCTAATCATAACAAATTACTGTCCTAAATTTCATCACAATCCTTGTCCATATTAACAATGAAACATCAAGTCATATCCATTAAAGCATTATAACATGTAAAATGAAGTCTTACTATATATGTCTTAAGTGAACATCATTATTTGCAAATTGTTTACTAGCATCTTTACAAATCAACTGACTAAAGTAGTAATTCTAACAAGGTTCTTTTATCCCATTATGAGTTGTGTGCCCCTAGGGTTAATTTCTCAGACTGTTAGCATGTTTCACTAATTATGTCATAACAATTTAAAACTAATTTTCCAAATCATATCCATATGTCTTTATGTCATCTTAATCTATGCTCATAGTTTTTCTTAGTAGAATGAATGCTATTTTATCTTTCCTATTCACTTGGTAGGTCAACCTTGTATCTTGTGACCAGGTTCTTAGCTTGAACATTTTGAGTCTCATTTTCATGTGGTGTTATCTTATTGTCCTCATGTTATAGAATAATGTATCAATCTTATGTTAATCAAAATCTACATTAGCCTCTTATAGGGTCCCATACATCACCATCAGTAACAAAAATTTCCATCACGACCTAATTAACTCCTTATTATATTTATTTCATCAGGATCTAGAGTATGGTGCTAGTGTAGGCCTTACAAATCCTTTCAAACTCCTCTCTTGAAAAACTAATCTAGGATCAACTCCATGGTTCTAGGTGATCTTGTGACCTACTAGAATCCATTTAGTAGAAGATAAATGTGAGTGTTCATGAGGATTCCTTTGCTAATTCTGAATAATTTTGGACAAGATGTTGAATTTGCTTGCTATCTCAAAAGAATAACCACACAAAAACAAATATGTTTTTGTATTTTTCTATTTATAATAAATAAAGTTTTAACTATGCAACTATGTAAATTTCTAAATTAACCAAGTGTTTGTAAAAGAGAATAACACAGATAAGGTAACAAGAAGTTTAAGAAAATGACTTGAAAATTAAATCCCTAATGGACATAAGCCACATAAACAACATGTCTACAAGTTAAGCCTTTGAAAAGATCAATAGGTAATCAATGAAAATAGGAGCAACACTTCCTCAATTCCACTAATGCAATCATCAATGGGAATTCAATAACTATAAGATTTTTCACTTCTCATCAAATTGTAAGGCTACAAAAAGTGCTCTCATGCAAGAAAATAAGCTATGTAGGAACAATAGGTGATCTTTTCTTCAACTAAGTGCATTGGCAAAATTTGTAAAAACATGGTATAAACCAAAATTAAAAGATCTCTCTATCAAAATAACACAATAAAACATTTGGATCCATTACACTCCATGAACATACATTCATAAAATATAACACACTCAGGCAAGAAAAACTACATTCTGAATGAGAGCACCAAAATCATATATTATTGCATAAAAATAATGGCTTGGAATACATATTACATTCTTGAATTTATAAGAAATCATCTCCTCAATTTGTATTGAGAGTGAGAGATCTCTTTATGCAAACATATGCTTCTAAACTAATTAAAAAAATCTATCTATGTACAAATTGACTCTCTAAAAGGTGCTAAGTAGGACTCTACCCTTGTTTATATCATTTAATAGGTGCATGAGCCTTTACATGTCTTAAAACAAAGAAAGCATGAGAAAATAAGAAGAAAAAGAACCATTACATAATGTATGAGTCTTTGGAGATGCCAAAAATATAAGCTCAATGTCATGCCCAAAATACAAGGGCAAAAACACACACAATTTTTTTGTTATTTTTTATTTTTAAAACAATAATAATTAAATTTCACTAAGTTCGATATGTTTGTGTTCACGATTAAAGTATAGGTTCTCTACATTTCATCTTAAGTTTAAAATCTTGAGGAGAAATAAATCGTTAAATTTTGAACTCTTGTTATTATCTTAATATCGACATTTGTTTCATTATTTCATTTCTTATACAACATTATATTTAAAATTATTGAATAACCATTTAAATGAATACGGGTCTAATTAATTGAAATATTAAATCAAGAACTAAATAAGATAAAGTCACATCTAGCGTACACATAAATATACTTTATTTTACCTTATTCAAATTACAATTTTATTTAAATCCATGATGATTTTTTTTTGAAATTAACATTCATAATTTAATAACAATATAAAATAAACTTTAATTTCACCAAATGTTAAAACAAAACAATTCAACCTTTCTTATTAGTCTTACATAAATTTACAACTAATATTAATTTTATAACTTCTTAACTAATATATCAAACAAGCCATTTTCTAAATATTACTTTATTAATATTAATAAATCTAGTATTAAAACTAACAAAGAAATAAATAAATATTATCTAACAACAATTCTTAACAAAAATTAATTACTAATAAAATAAGCTAATTTAAATTAAATTTAAACTAACATAATTATAACACTAAACTAAAAATACATCAAAATTAAAACTAATGCTAAATAAAAATCTAACATTTACTACATACTAACATTTAAGAATACATAAAACAACATAACAATAACTTAGTAAAACAATTAAACAAAACTAATATTTAAAAAAAGAAGACAATAATTAAATTATATGCAAAAATTAATCCAACTAATTAATGACTAACTATCATTCACTAAATTTGAAACTATCTTAAAACTAAACTAAACTTAAATTAAAAACTTTAAATGATACAAACTATACTAAAACTAATCTTAACATAATTAATAACTAACTACTAACAAAAAAAAGTAACTGCCATTAACATAAACTTATCTATACTAAACCTTAAACTAAAATAAATTAAATATTAAAAAATGTGATACTAACACTAAATTAAATATTAACCTAATACTAAACTTAAACCTAATTAATACTACTTACATTTAAACCAAACTTAAATAAATAATAAAAAAAAAACTATGTTGAGACAAACCTAAACTACCCCAACACTCCACGTATGAGCCAACTTTTTTTTTTTGACTTGGGTGCAATACAAAGTGGGCAATGTCTATATAGCCACGAAAATGCACTTCCATACGAAGGAGAGGACTTAGTCAATTTTTTTAAAAGTTGGAAAAAACAATGTAAAGTGTGTGCATTTTTGTGGTTGTATAGCCACGGGCTACAAAGTGGGGCTGCACGGTTATCAAAGACAACAAGGAAGTTGCTGCGATAAAATTGCATGGGGAGAAGTAAGTTTGCTATATTTTTAAAAGATAAAAAGGGTTAGTATACTGTGCAAAATCGTGTGACTTTTAAACTTTGTAAACCTCCCCCCCCTCAACTAGCATGGGCGCCTACCAAGAAGAAAATAAAGGAGGTAAGTACTAATTGATTTGACATTGATACTAAAGGTAAATACCTTGTTCCCCCCCCTTAATTCACAAGTGCAAAAAGAAAATCAAGTCAAGCATCTCTGCGCATGATATGGCAGGTGGTAATAAATATAAAGTTTAGTTGTTAAACTTGGGACAACCATTTATTTATTTATTTGATTTTAATCTTATTTCCATTTGAAATTCTATTATCAAAGATTAAAAATTGCTAAGCGATATTTAAAGGAATCTTTTAAGAATATGCTCTGTTGTAAAAAGCCAATTAATTTTGTTTCCATACAAAATCCAGAGAGTTTTTGCTCTTCTAGGACAATTTTATTTTTTTTAAGTGTTAGAATTGATAATGATAGAATTTGCCAAGGGGGATATATATATATATAGTTAAATTAATCTAATAGAACTTGCTACAATCTAAATATACCAAGAATTTAAATGACTCATTTTAACAATAATGCAAGGATTGTTTTGTTTCCAATAATCACAAAAACTGAACCTTCATTCCTAATTTTTTTGCTTTTAACAAATAGGAAAACTTGAAATTTTTCCTAATTTAATCAAACATCATTTTCATCCTATTTTGATATGCATCCATAACCAAAAATTACAATTGAATCTTATGAGAAGCAATAATACTCAACTACTATTTTATTGGCAAACCTGATTCAAAGGCTCAACCGGGAAAGAACCAAGAAGAAAACCCGACATCGTTGCCATTACAAAAAAGTTTTGAAACACAATTTACATAGGATTCCAATCCCAAAATTAAAACAATCCAAATAAATTTACTTCATGACCCTTATCAAGGGTTCCATATCATTTTTTTTGCAACACAATGCTAAGATCGTGGAGGGAACATAATCTGATCAGGTGTCAAACAAGCATGACCAAGAGACAAAATCAACTTGCATAATTCATACTAGGTTTTCACAATAGGATTCACAATGAATCAAAACTAAGGAAAGGTGGAGTTTTCCAATAGGAGATGTCAGACACAACACCAAACTAGGTGCCTAATCAGGGCTATAAATCAAGAACTTCAATTCTTCCATTCTTCCATGCCAAAACTCATACATGGTTTGTGCTGGCATGTAGGGGCCCATAACACCCTACCCTCTCTCCCTCTTCTTATCTTGAGAAGAGACTCTACACTATTGGAGTCCAACTAAAAGGACCTTTCCCAAAATTGGTCACTTCTGCCCTATCCAAGGGTGAGTAATACCAAAACACCCATATAAGAAAATTTCAAAATTCAACATAAACAAGAAAGAAAAGAATTCAAGAACATGGTTTCAATCCTTCCCAAAACATACCCAACATACATACAAGCATACCAATAACAACACAATAGCATAAGCATGAACCAAGCATGAACCATCATGAGAACCTTCGCAAGAGGTTATGGTAAATGAACAATTTTGAGAAGAGCTTTTTCTCCCTTGCCTTCAATCTTCCAAGACTCCTCTCTAAAAGTAGAGATTGGGTAACAACCAAAACTACCCCAAGAAGGACCTCTAAATAAGACTCTAATTCAACCACCAAAAAGGCAATAACTTCCCCCACCCACCTAAAAATCTAGAAGTTTCTAACTCAACCCATACTAAGGTTAACCACTAAGTGGAGTTGAGGTGATGCAACTCATGGTAAGCATTTGCAATTTTCGCACAAAGGCAAAAATAGACTTTTTGAGTGACCTCAAAAGTCAACAAAAGGGGCTTAGGGGTTGGAAAATGTCCCCAACCCATACCCATACCCTTTAGGTATAAAAATTTCATGTTTTAAAGCCTTAGGAATAGGTTTGGAACTAAACAAAAGCTAGGAAATATTTAGGACCATCTAGCAACTCTAAAAATGCAAATTAAGAACTAATCCAGATTAAGGGTGACTAAACTTGATTAAGAAACAAATTAGCAAAAAGAGACACTAACTGAATCCGACTTAGGTCCAAAGGTTACATAGTTAACCCTAACTAGCATGCTAGAATGCATATGAAATTCACGAGCATCAAGTGACACTATAAGAACACAATTACAAAACATTAACATTTACTGATCATGAAAAGATACATACATACATCTCACAATTAATTTAGTTATGAACAACAAGGTTTCCACAATTAGCACATAGGGATCAGTTTTGTTCCTCCGTCGAGTTTCTTAGCTAAATATCCTGCACACTCATTGCACACATCAGTAGTCCGATAAAATCACATGCACATATGTATGTACGTATCAGGGAATCACATAAATTAAAACATACATCTATAAATCAATAAGGGTTTCTCTCATCCTACTCATATTCTTAACCATTAAAATCTCTTAATCATAGTGTTAATCCTACATTTACTTATTTTGTCAACATACATGTTCATAAAGCATTAAATGACAAACTCAAATATTTGAAAGTAAACATCACACAACATGAAATAATATAATATGATATGTTCAGTGTATCCAATAGTGTCTCGACGTATCGAGTCATAAGTATCAAAATAATAATGTAACAACTAAGGCTACGAAGGGTCGGGGCGAGGCCTCACATCCTCCCCCACTAGGCATGAACTTCCTCTAGGAGTTCATCAAAAGATAAGGGTACTGAGATCACATCGATGGCACATCCTCCCATAAAGTCGTAACCTCATCATAGCAATCCCACGGGACCCTAACCTAGACTAGCTCTTGACCTCGAAGTGCTAGGGTCCATCGAGCAATAATACGAATAGGCTCTGACACTAACTGGCTGACCAAATCCACCTGTAGCCTCAATCACTGTAGCTTGATGCTCAATCTGGCAGTTGTCAACTACTGTAAAAACTCTGTGGGGCCTATCCATGTCTCCAACTGTCAACTCTGAAAAAGCCCCTCTCTAACCACTAGATGATTGCCCCTGTGGACACTCTCTAGCTATTTGACCCATGCCACCACAAGTGTAGCATGGTCCTCCGGTATAAGATCGTGCATCCTGTGATCCAAACTGTTGTGGGCCTCCTGACTTGCTAGATTCATTGTATCGACCCCTAGAAGACTATTGAGTCTGCACTGACTATGGTTGTGGGGTATGTACTTTCTGATCCTTCTGTAACTACCACTGCTTGGGCTTGGAGCCCTGGTAATCCTATGAGGGTTCCTACTACTTTTGATGAGACTATTGGCCCTTAGAGGACCCTAGTGTATAGTTCTAATTCCCTTTCCAAGGGGGTTTCTATCGGGTAGAGTTTCAGTTCTAAGATCGATCCCATGATTCTTGTCTACCTCGAGTATCCTCTGCAACTAGTGCTATCTCCACTACCTGTCTGAAGGTGGTAGAGAAGGCCATCCAAACTGGAACCTGAAGTGAGAAATTCAAACCCATGATAAAGTGATGCACCCGTAGTTTTTCATCCTTCATGTATTCCACATAAGGAAGGAGCTCGAGAAACATTCTCTCATACTGAGCTACTGTAAGACCTCTCTAATATAGAGAATGAAACTCCTCTATTTGCTTCTATCTGAAATGCTTTGAAAAGTACCTCTCTCGAAATCTCTCCAAGAATGATTACCATGTGAGGGTATCCATCCCCACTCCTCCTATAGTCTCCTCCTGATGCCACTAGTTGGAGGAATCTCCTCTTAACTAATGGACTGCTAGATGTGCCTTTAGATTACTCCCATAAGGACGTAATCTAAAGCACCATTGTAGGCTCTACAACCATGCCTCTACTACTGTCCCCTCAGTAGAACCCATAAATAATGGTGGCCCGAGTCTAATCAATTCCTTGATATCATCTCTTGTATGTCTAGGAGGTCTATCAAGTGGGGGTCCTCTCTGGTGTATTGAATCACATTCATGCTCATCTTGCCCCTCTAACTATCTTGGTGGGGGACTCCTAGTCCTCTCTCTACCTCTGGGCCTACCTCCTCTGAGCCCCTCTACTTCCACTACTAGAATCTGCTGACCTAGTTGAACTACAGGTACTACCCTCTGTTGAACTACACCAATCAAAGTTTGAAGGGCATCTATAATGTCTTGATTTAGGTTCACTGGTGGTGGAGGTGGTCCATCCTCCTATCCCACTCTACCACCTCTTGCCCTACAACCTCTACCTTGTCGGTTACTCTGAGTAACAGGAGGCATCCTACACAATTTAATGTTTAGTTTTAAATTTCAGAAGCATAATGGTTTTAGGTTCCTAGTTTTGAAACACGAGCTCTGATACTCAACCTTCTCCGGGGGGGTTTGTAGGAGTTGAATTGTCATCAAAATGCATTTTTGGTGCATGGAAAGCTCTAAATTATGAACTTGTAGTTAACTATTGGCACATGTCTAACTTCTCTAAAAACTTCCTATGCACCTTTGGAGAAGTGTACCTTTGGATAAGAACACCTTTCACACCTTACACACCTTAGGAGATAGGTCCAAAAAATGCAAAATATTCCAAAATGTCAAAATTAAAATTCTAGCTTCTAGGTTTCATTGCCCTTCATACTAGAGCCATGTTTGGATGTTTTCTCTTGAATTTATCTATGATCTTTGCCACTTGGGTTGCATCTAGAAAATCTAAAGAATTACATTTATCTTTCACCACTTGTCAATAGTTGCCCACTTTTATATGAGTTTCCACAAAATCTTTGAGCTTTACATCCAATTGTAGCAATGTCTCCTCCATCTCAAATGCTTGTCTAATGTCTTCATCAGTCAAAGCTTCTTCAAATATCTTTTGAAACTATTCAATGGATTTTTTCACCAAAAAGAGTTTCTCTTGACTCATCTTCAAAAATGTCAAGGAATGCATCCCTATAATATTTCTCTACTTCCAAAATTTTCTCTTGGGTTTAATCCTTGAGCTTATAAATATCCACATTAATATTTCCATCAGTTTATTACCAACCACAATCTTTTCAATCCAATCATCTATTTTATCTGATTCATCCCCCATACATACATCCATCAGCATACAATACCTCTGACCTTTTATTGATTACAAAGCTTGAAGGTCATTTCCCTAGGTGTGTACCTTATCCATCAATCCAAAATCCTAGTTTAACATAGCAACTAGTTTCTCTGCATTATTCTTCATATGGTGCAATAACTTAAGATACCCCTATATTATCATCACACCCTTTTCCTCAAAATTTTCTCACCATAACTAAAAAGCCTTAAAAAATAAATCCACCTATATAACTACCTTTTCTTTATATTTCCTCTCTAAAGCTATTTAAACAGTGGCCATTGGATCATTTAGGTCAATAGGACCAACTAACTCATGCAAAAATCCCCTCATGATTTAATTCTACTCTATCAACTTGACCAATTTAGGCTCATCTTTGTCTAAGTGGTTAAACACTTCTTTAATTCTTGTAGTGGCCATCAATTTAACCATGTCCACAGTTGGCTTTCCTAGCAAGACATATTTGATCTAATAATCATTTGTGGTCAGATCTTCAATATCTACATATATAGGAGGGATAGAAATGTGAATGAACAAGTCCTAATTTTGGTCCTTCATAATGAAGGCCAATGTACATGTGTCACCCTTAGATAACTCAAGCTTCTTGAGAGCTTCAACTAATTCTCTTGTTCCCTCTTCCTCAATACAATATAGTTGCCTTTTATGCCTAACCATCACCTCTTTTCTCAACCACCTTGGAATAGTTTCCATCAGATACTTATACTTGGATGAAGAGGGGGTTTGTTCATCTAGACCCTTTCCCTTATTGCTCCTCTCTAGAGTCCTTTCTTTTTGTGAGGGATCTACATCAGGCATCCCTGTATCTATTTATTCCATAGACCTTACTTCTCTATCTTGAGAAGTTTGCTGGGGTTCTTCAAATATTTTCCCCTCTTGTAATACTTCATTGGTGGTCTTTTTTGTGGCTCTTTTTCTTGTATTGGTTACACTCATTCTTCAATGACTAAAGTGAGAGGAGTGGCTAAATCTTTATCCACTACAGATGCATCTTGAGCTGGTGATGGTAGGGGACCTAGAGGTCCTTGTGGATAAGATGGAAATTGACTCCAATTTTCTCCCAAAGGCTAATTTATTAGTGTATCCCTTATCTTATCATCTATTATTCTAGTACCTATAGGCATGAATTTAAAATCTAACATTTTAAAGACATTAGCCCCTTGGTCCTCTTATTCATCAATTTATTGTTGTAACTCATCCTTCGAAGTTGTGACCTGAATAGGTTGTGTTGGAATGGATGGTGGCATTTCAGTGTAGCTCCTTCTTCAGTCTACCTTAGTATCTCTAGCTAGATGAGTCCTCTAACTTAAGTGAAGGTTATCCTCTTCATCTTCTTCATCATCTTCAACTCCTTCAGGAATGGTTTATGGGACTAAAGGAATAGGATTAACCTTACTTTGCACTTTCTATCTCCTAGTCATTTTAGTTGGAGTCTTAGCCTTTTTCTTCTTAGGAGCTAACAGAGAGGCTTCTTCTTCTTGAACCTATGGGGACACCTCTCATGCTTTCTCTTTAGATCCCTATCCCTATTTTGGTGGTGGCACTTGTGGATTATCTTATGCTTGATTGGCTTCTGGGGACTGAGTTGCTTCAACCTTGGGCTCAACTTGCTATGGAGAAACTCTTTTCCTTTTATTTTTTCCCTTGTGTAACTTGAAGTACCAAACTTCCCTATCATTTTGATATACTATCTCTAGCATAATTGGATATTGAGTTGTGAATGTTGGTATTGTAACCTTTGCTCCTATACCTTTCACTAGGTGGGCTGTAGCTTGGAAAGCTACTATTTGTGGAACTAGATCAGGCTTGAATGGTCTCTTAATTGATTCCATGGTCAACTAGATGGTATGCCTTGCCCTATGATTGATATTTTCATTTTTTTCTCCATCAATTTTGGCATTCATGATTGACCAATTGTATATCTTATCTTGATTATACAGGGGATCCAAAGAATTTGAAGTGTCTTGTCAAGAAACCTTCAATGTGACCACTATTTTCAAGGTATTTCCTACCAAATAAAGAGTCATCCTAAAATAATCCCTTATCCATATATCATTGTAATCTATTGCATTCATCCAATGATCCTCTATAACATCTTCAAGTTTACATTTTTTTCCTACCAAGAATTAGACTCTGACAATATTATCAAAATATGGACAAGGGGAATTATAATCCTCCAATGGGTACTAATCCTATTGCAACTCAAAAGTCACAACATCCTACTTCTTCTTGACACTGAATGGACCTAAGGTGATGTGGCATACCTAGGTCTTCTTATGCTACTTCCTTACTTTGTCATATGTAGATAAGAGTTGTCATACTATCTCTAGAAAAATGAGTCTATCACATGGATACCTAGGGAGTTTCTTTGAATTTATAGTTGTATCTGCTACCCTTAAGTAGGTGAATGTCTTGAATTAGATGTAGTAGGAATTTATATAATTTTTGTTATCACCTCTTCCAGCATCCTTTTTGCATAGTATCCTTAATAAAATGGATGATAGTCTCCCTTAATAAATTGGATGATTACAAAAATGAAGGCATCATTCACTATTCTATATTCTTTGCTATGATCCAAGAGTTTTTCTTCACTAGCTGGGGGTATACCACATAAGGCCATGTATCAACATGTTGCAAGTTGCCCCTCTTAAACAATCCTAAGTAATCTGTAGTTCTTTTTGCTAATAGATACAACAAATAAGATGTCATATAAAACCTTAGATTATTTTTGTGCACCACTAGCTATTCATCTAAATTCTCATTGAGAATTGTAGCCTAGTTAGTTGACATCTTGGCTATTTTGATGGTTTAAATTAAGTGTACCATCCATATGTTTAAGTGTGTTGCTGCTAGTAATCCCATGATTCTACTTAGGAGCACTATGGTATGTCAGATATCATCCTTTATGTACCCTCCTATCATATCTACTTTTCCAGACTTTCTTCCCAAAGGTGTTTTATCAATAAGATATGACGATTGAATAATTTTTGTGGCTTCTTGTTCATGATCTCTATACCACCTTTTTGCTTAATGGTATGCTAGTCTTATATATTGATATGTCCTTAGAAGATGAAATACTTTCTCTATATTCTTGGTTCTTATATTGAGAATGATCTCTCCAGCTATTCTTTTAACCACCCTCTCTTCTCAACACATAATTCTTAGCCAAAGCGGCGATCAACTCAGAAGATTGTACTAAAACTAGGTGTGAAGATGCATTTGCTAATCTCGATCTTATAAGTGTAGACACCATTGGGGACCTATCATTTGGTTTAATTCATAGAACCAAGAAAGTATTCCAGTTAATGTGACCCATTTTTGTATCTTGGATCTCTGAATGCGCATCTTGTAAGTGTGATTTTGGTTCAACACCTTGAAACATAAAAACCACTAGCTTAGGATAAATCTTTGCAGCAAGGGAGAAAGAAAAATAAGCCATTATATCTACAAAAAAAAATTTCATATTAGTCTATAAGGTGGAAAAATCAATTATAACAAACCCTAAATATCAAAAATTATGACCCAAAACCCTAAAACCCATGAAAAACACATAAAAACCTATCATTTTACTCTGTTAGACAAAACTTTAGTGCACCTTGGACACCTTGAGGGTGTGATAGGTGAACCTTTCTCCTTTGGGAAAATGTCAATCATTAAGGGTGCACATATAGCACACCATATGGGGTGTGCTATGCGCACACTTTTATGGTGCAAAAAAATTCTTTAAGTGTTAAAAAAAGGGTGCACTATGTGCACACCCTTACAATACTTAGGAAAAAGTTTTTTCTTTGAAAGGTGTGCATGTGCACACCTTTCAATAAGGTGATTGTCTCTTTTTTTTTAAAAGTTTCATTAAGTTTTTGTGAAAAAAGTTGTGCACCCTATGCACCTTAGATAGGTGTGTAAGGTGTGCACCTTTGTTATTTTTAACTTGGTGTGTTTTATGTGTGTAGGTGTAGAATATTAGTGCACCTCTATGGGTGTGGAGGTTGACTGGAAGAGAGTCTTGAGAGTGTGAAGAATGAGGAAAAGGGGTGAGGTCTCAAGATTTTATAGGCCTAGTAAGGAGTGCATCCTTTAGGAGTGTGCACTTGGGCATATGCATAGGTACACTCTTCTAAAGGGTAGTGATCCTACACTTAGCCACCAATCACACTAGTGCACCTTGGAAGGTGCGCATGTGCATTAGGTGTGGTAGTGCACAACTTCACTTCATAAAACCATTTTTTAACTCAAAATATCCATTTTCTAAAGACTAGGTTTCTCAGGCAAAGGCTAGGATTGACTTAGACACTTAATAAAACCCTAAAAAGATTCAGACCTTGGACTAGGAGTCTAGAAAAGAAAAAATTAGACAAGGGGGTCCCCATTTCTTGGGAGAAATGGGAAGTGCATTGTGAAAACTAAAACAATAAAGATTCTAGGAAATATCAGGGCTTTGGGATTTCAGACTTGGCTAATTTCAAGATTCACCATTTGTCTTTCAGCATGGTGTCTAGTAGATGAGTGGTTGTAACTTTGAGCCCTCATCTTGTGTATGATCATTGTTGGTCTTTGCTTGTAATTCTTGATTATGATATGATTGTGGAAATGACCTTGTATGTCTTACCATGCTAGGAAATTTTACTTTGGGTTTTGAAAAGAACATCCCCTTGGTATATTCTCATGATTCATGTGAACTTTGGTTTGTAAGTTATGGTTTAGTGCTTTGGGGATCTTTGGAAGTGTTTGTAAGACTTCCACTAGTGTAGGTGAACATGTGAGTTATGTTCCCTAGTGTTATCACCTAGTTTAGATGTTTAATTCTTGCACTTGGTTACTTTATGTTGTTGATTAAGTAACTTACCTTAAGAAAAAAAAATATTTAGTGCATATTTTATCCTTTTGTTCCAAGGATATCTAGGTAGGGCATTACATCTAGTATTAGAGCTCATGTTCAAACATTGAGATCTCTGTATATGTTGTCCATGTGGTTGAAATTATGATTATGGGAGTGCAATGCATCCTATTTGATCTTGTTGTATCTCATTAGTTGGGTACCTACTTGGATTAACATGCATATCCAATAGATGTGACTTTAGTAATGTGAGGAGATGGGAGTGAATTCTTCCTATTATGTAGATAAAATCAATGTGCCTTAACATGGATGGATTCTTGTGTGACCCTATTAGATGGAGCCACTGATTGGTGTCCATGTGTTGGCTTTGAGTGCCTCTTTTGTTTCTTTCTGTAGAGTAAGGTGCATTATTTTCCTTGTATTTTCCTATGGAAAGTAAAGAAATGAATGTAATTGTAATTCATTTTAGTAATGAAGTAGTTCCCTTTTGTTGGAATAAGTGAGTGTGTTTTGTGAAAATGTTGTAAAGGGAGTAAATTGTTTCTTTTGACCATTTGAGTTAATGACTTACATCCCCAAGTTTTGTATTTCTTAAGGTTATGACTTGCATATCATAATGTTACATTAGATGGAAAAGAATTAAGGAAATTGTAGTGATGTATATGCATGAGTTCATTAATGGTATAATGTTTGATGTATGTGAGTGTGTTCTCTAACGATGCTAGGAAGATATATTCCTTAACATTGTGTGGTGATTAATCCCTCTTGGATGACTATTCTCAATCATCCCATGTTATTTGATTTAAGTGATGCCTTATTTTATTTAGCTAGTGGAGCTTTCCACTTATTGTTGTGTTGGAATTGGTTTTTGATATTTTCCTTTTTTGAACTAGTCATCAAAATTTCTCTATCGCTCCCTTGTGGACCTTGTCACACTTTGTTTATTGTTGAACTATACACATTTTTGAGAGTTACTATTGAAATTGACAATTTCCCCAGTTGAGCTTTTCCTTTTGTTTTAAAATAACTATTTTGAATGTGTCTTATTGCTGCCCAATTTTTTCTTGTGCCTCTATCATGTTCATTGTGAACCACTGATAGTATAAGAGATAACATCTTAGATAACATAAGAGTTTGTTTTATTCTAGATGTAAAGATGTTGGTAAAGTGCATTCTATTTTCACATGGATTAAATATTACATTATCCTCAAAAGAAAATGAAAGATTATTAAAAGTGGATTCCCATTAAATGATAACTGATTCTTGATACATTCTTAATTTCAAATTCAAATGATTTTAATTGCTTATTGGATAATATAGTTAATGTTTGTTATGTAAATGAGATTATTTGGTTGTAACCTATGTCAATACTTTATTTTCAACATTTCTCCTCTTTCATGAGTGGTTTCATATCCTTGGATGGATTAGGTTCTTCTTGTCATAGAACTTGCATAGACCTATTTTTACCTCTTTTCAGAAGAGTCAAGTGGTTCTTGGATTTGATAGTTATTTCTCTTGGTAGATCTTGGTGGATCCTAATAGCTCTTGGTGGCTCTTAGAGTAAAGGTCATTTGTTTCTTAGTGTATTATTGCATGACCTAATGCTTATGATTCCTTGATCTATGACCATGGATCTTATTATTATGAGCTTCTCTAGAGTCGTCCTCTATTAGTGTGTGCTATCCTTTTTGTAGTTGGGTGTGGCTTAGTTCACCTTTGAGGTTGACCATAGTTGGAATCCTTACTACTAGTGTATTTCCTTGTACTTATCTCTTTGGAGTGAGTAGGTTGACATGGTTTTGTCACTAGTAATATTTGTGTGGAATGAGTGTATAGATGGTTGGGGGAATTATGAGTTTTCCCTAATGTATCTTGGGTTGATTTAGTGCTAAAGATTGAGAGAGATTCCCTCCTAGTCTGAATTCTCCATAGTTTCTACCTCCCTTAGCTTGTATCATCAAGGGGTTATCTTAGTCAAGTTTCTCATTTATGATTGACTTGAGGCTGAAGATTGAGTTTAGTGGTAGGTTGGGTGTAGCATTCCTAGCATGTGGCTAGAGAGACATGATATCTTTGGAAAAATATTACCACCATTTGCATTCATGAGAAGTTAAACATATGATTTTTTCCATTAATGGAATTCCTTCCAATCATTTTAACAAGTGATCTCTTATCTACTTGGGTTAAGTAACCCTAGTTCTTAGTGATAGTTGAGTTTTTTGTATCATAGAGGCTAAGTGCTCCTATTCTTGGTGGTTAGTTGTGGAGAGTATCCTTCTAGAGTGTGCAATTTTGGTAGTGAACCATAATCCTTTTTGTTCAAAGGGTGAGTTTACATTGATTTAAGGATGCTCATGTATTGCATGATAGTGTACTTGGGAAATTTGGGATGGCTATCCCCCATGATTCTAGCTGCTTTTGGAATTGCTTGGTATTTTTACCTTGGTTTTTGGTCACTTGGTAGGTGCATGTTGTTATTGGGAACCTATTGACAAGTTAGAGTGACACTTTCCTTACATCATAGTGTCGAGTTTGTGGCTAGATGGGTTTTCCTACCACATAGGAAATTTCTCATTGAAGGACTTTGTGTCAATGTGATGCCCTTTTTCTCTATTATTTACCTATTTTGTGGTTGACAAGATTCCTTATGAGTGTTGGAGTGATTTGGTTTGAATTGTAAAGAAGTTGATAAGGTTTTATTGAGTATTTCCAATTTCCATTTTGTACTTGGTGTGCAAGGTTTCTATTCTTGGATTTCAGGATTCTAGGAGTAAGCGTAGTCATTACAAGGATGATGTAGCACCTCTCCCATTTGATTTCTATAATTCAACCTAAAGGATACAACCTTGACAATATTTCTTTTGTGTGATCATGATTGGGACCATGAGTGGTCTACACCCTTGGGGTGATTTGATTTATATTGTTGCATTAGCTGGTCAATTATGCTTTTGGCTGATTTATGAGATTATGATGTACTTGATGGTTTCACTGAGGTTTTTGCCAGTAGTTACATGGATTGATGTGGTAACATTATGTTTTCCCATGATTACCTTGAGATTTGTGCATTGATTACATAGTGTATTATTATCATGTTGCACTTGACTAGGTTCCTGTGGTAGTGTTTACTCATCTAGTGGACCATGTTAACTTATATGTTTCTAGTTCCTCTTCCATTGTTGAGTAATTACTATTAATTTCATTATTTAATGCTTAATGAATTATAGAATGATCTATCCATATTAGATTCATGGAATTATATTCTATAA
Source organism: Cupressus sempervirens (assembly GCA_028749045.1). Classification (NCBI taxonomy): domain Eukaryota; kingdom Viridiplantae; phylum Streptophyta; class Pinopsida; order Cupressales; family Cupressaceae; genus Cupressus; species Cupressus sempervirens. The sequence continues at coordinate 420,874,174 of CM053789.1, read as the reverse complement.
ATATTAACTTTGTTCATTTTAGTAATTTATGCAAAACAGACTATTTAAATAAAATTAATTAAATGCTTTATTATAAAATTTTAAGTAAATATCATTTTGGCTATTATTATTGTAATGCCCTACCAAGGGATCCAAAAGAACTAACCTAAAGTTTTACATGTACAACAATCATAAAGTAGTGAAAGCTATACATACAATCGTACATAAGCAAACATGACAGATTACATTCCTTAAGGATCCCAAGATGTTGAATCACATTTAAATTTAAATAATACTATGTCCAGTGAATAACACATCCAAATAAAATAATACCTACAAGTCCAAGTCCATATAAATAATATACATTTGTTCCAAATGCCACTTGGAAATAAAATTTAGAATGCACAATCATCCACTATACATGTCAAAGGGTATGAAAGGCTGAAAGAATATACATTTATAAAATAGATTACATCATCTCTTTTAGATCCATGAAAAAAGGTATAATACAATAAGTGAAATAATCCATCATAAAGATATAACCATCCATCATAATACACAAAGATTGAAAGGAAATGCAGACAAGGAACACCAACCATGACATCAGTGGATGGATCTCAATGGTAAAAGTAAAAAGAACTACCACCCGACCTCATGGTAACCCAAAAAGGTCCATTCCCACCATGTTGAGGAGATAATATCGATTCCCAAATAGGATATCAATCCCAAAAACAAAAGCAATATCTAAGTCAAGGAAAATCCTAAAAGTAAACTAACTCAAAGGTTTCCAAGATAAAATGACATCTAGACCTAGAGGCAAACAAAGATAGGTAGGGAATCTACTATGTAGTCAGCAAGTGTCATCACATGAATCAACTCTAAAGTTACCCTTACAGTCTAACTCAACTCCAACCCCCTAGTGAATCTATGCGGCACTAGTATCCTTTCGTACTAATAAGGCATACTAAAAATGGATGGTCACAACCAAGCATCCTCTCTACTCCCATCTTAGTATATACTAGCACTCAAGGCATAGGCAAGGAAAGAAAAAGACTCTTATTAGGCTCATTTTATTCTCATTTAGTGTAATATTTTCACTTATTAAATAACCTACAATGGGTTACCATGGTAGCCAGTTTGGGCCCAAACCTCCATTGCAAGGCACTTCCCAACATTACATATAGATAACCTACCTTAAGCTCACAAAAGTACAAATCAAATAATCATATTTTTCACTTTAGTCCTATACAAGTGATTAGAAAGCATCAAAAGATAGTTCACAATAACACCTTAGTTCTTTACAAGAAAGTGTAAAGCATCCAAAAATAACTGATCAATGACTCAAAGGTTAAGTCAAATATGCCATAACATTCATCTTGTTATCACACAAGAACACTGAAAGCAATAATGAACAATTGATCCAAACTCATCATAAAGCATACCAAACACATTACCATGGTTGACTTAAAAAGATCAGGATCAAATCATCATAATATCACAAGCACAAAACTCCCAAGCCCCTAATAGACATCCTAAGATTGGTCAACACTCTAGCCAAGCCAAACCAAAAATATAAGACAACATATAGTTAAAAGTGTAGTTTCATAGTTTGGTTTGGTTTTGAAAGCAAATAGTTTGAGTTAATAGTAAGGTTTAAATTTTAGTTTAATGTAAGTTTTCAAATATAATAATTTTATAGTTTATCCTTACAACTTAACCCATTCTTATTTTAGCATAATTTGCACAATTTATCCTTAATTTATAAAGTTTCAAATATCCCCATTAAATATCACAAGATGACTTAAAAATGATTATCTATCAAATTATTAAAATAATAAATATTGCTCATAAAATAAAATAATCATGATTTGATTAATAATCAATTTATTAAATAATAATAAAGTAAATATATTTTAACATTACTTATTGATACTCATTAATAACAATATAAATTACTAAATTAATAATAATTATTTAATTACTAATTAAAAAATATTAATAAAATTATTTAATAATTAATATTGATTACTAATTAATTAATTTAATAAATAATAATAACTATTAATAAAAATTATGAATATATAATAATTAAAATTAAATCTAATAATATTTAAAACAACTTTTAAAAATTGCATATAAAGATGCATTTTAGGCCCACCGAGCGGCATTCAGAGGCTACTGTGGTGTGGCCATAGGCTGATTGCTGCCACATGCAGTAATATTAAATACGACTACTATGGGTAGTAGTACAATCCATGCTTGCAGATAGTATTAAGGCCAGGCCCACAAGGGGGTAAAAAGGGTAGGTGGGGGATTGGTGGCTCCGCCTCCTCCAAAATTATTATTTAAATTTATTTTTTATATAAATTTTTTTTTTTAAACAACCCCCTCCTGATAATATTCTTATATATATATATATATATATATATATATATATATATATATATATATATATATATATATATATATATATATATATATATATATATATATATATATATATATATATATATATATATAAACATAGAAAATTCAGTCTGATAGGAAACCCAGATCAACTAGTCAATTTTTCAAATTTAAATTGATTTCTTTTCAAAACTAACTCTGATCAATTAACAACTATTCAATTCTTGGAATGATAGTTTCCTAATTTTAAATCCTCATATATAGAATAATTAATATGAATAATGGTAATTCACAATGAATGATTGAAAGATCTATTATAGATAAAATTTGAAACAATGATTCAACAAGCACGATGAAGTTAGGAATATTAAATTAGATAATTCACTAGGTGAACAAAACACAAGGTTCTAGCTAATTTTGATGCTAATACACAATCACCTGAAGATTTGTGAGAGAATTCTATTCTCCCAAAACCTTCTCTTTGAAAAATCCCTTCTCCAAAATTCCCGGTATCTGCAAAAAAAACTCTCCTTCTCTGATATGGAGTTCTTCCCTAAAATCAGGGAACTGATTGTGTGATCATGTAGGAGAACTTGTTGATCACAATCTTTTAAATCTTTATTAACTTTTTTGAATATTCATGCATACTTTATGCAATTTAAAATATCTTTAAAAAATTAACTCCTCTTTCATTTTTTATTTAATTTTCAAAGCATTATTTGATAACATATCTATTAACTTATGTAATAATAATATTTAACATTTATTTAAAAATGCTCTCCTAAATATATTATTATTAAATAAAATAAATATTATTACACTCTCAAACTACACTATAATTTTCTCTTTAAATTTAATTCTTTTTATTTAATTAATTTTGCAATTAATTAAATATTATAAAATATTGAAATTATCATAATAAATTTACATTAAATTAAATCATTAATTAACCTTTTAATTTGACTTAATTAATAGAAAAATCACTAAAGACCTATAAGACGAAATATGAAAAACCATCATAAAATATGACATACAAGATCAAACTCAAGGGTTATAATCATCAATTTATGCCATACATCAAATTCAAAAGGGTAATCATCTTAGATACTTGTCTTAATTTTCTAGGACAATTGGTTTGAAGATTAGGATTTGGACTCAAGAATTGATCTCTCCTCTCTTATCATTGATATATTGCAATAGGGTATGCTTATCTTGGCAATTCAAAGAATTCAATACTTGGTACCTGTAATCTGCATAAAATCCACACATGTACAAACATATATATTCTAAATTAAATAGGCAATGGTAGAAAGTGGTGCATTGTGTAGATCTTGACTAGCAGATGACTATGACTCCATTCCTTAACCACATCAAAAACATCATATATAAAGAAAACATACATGCACACCATACACATGCAGTATGGGGTAAGTATGCATAAAAAAAAATGTATATAAAATTTCATCTAACTAAAATCATCAAATAACTAAAATCACTATAATAGTCATCAAGTGATAATCATGCATACATGAATTAACTAGTACCAAGTAGTCTCATCATATAATCAACTAAGTATGAAAAAAAAAATCTAATAATCTAAAAGATAATGCTACTAATCATCAAGCATAAACTAGCCCAATAGAGTTTGGTAGTAATAACTAAATGTAAACTAGGGACAAATACTACATCCATTCGCCTAGACTTAGGCTTGCTCCTAACAACCTGTAAACAAGTAGGGATATAAATCTTGTAAACTAGATGCATCCTCCCATGTAGTTGATGACTCCTCAGTAGGGTCCCACTGCACCATTACCTACTCAATGGTTTGACCCCTAGGGTCAACTCCTAATACTCCAGAATGTGAACTAACTCCAAAGCCAACACCCTTCCTCTACCTGTAACACATTCCAATCAAGAACATCTACCACATTAGGAATATATTGTCTAAGTATAAAAACATGGAAAACATCATGAACACAAGCTAGGCTAGGTGGTAATGCAAGACAATAGGCAATCAAACCTATCCTCTTAAGAATCTCAAATGATCACATAAAGTGAGGTGCTAGCTTCAAAGCCTTTCTATAGTGGATTGGATTCTTCTGTGGATGCATTCTCAAGAAAACTTTCTATCCCACTACAAACTACTTATCTGTCCTACGAGCTTGACACACTTATTCTATCTATCTTGTACCATAGACTCATGCACATGGATATGCACTACTTATTTCTCCATATCTAGAAGCATCTCAAGATCCAATAGGATGTGATCCTCAAGACTATCTCAACTCAAAGGTGTTAAAAAAGGATGACTATACAAAGCCTAAAAAGGTGCTATGCCAATAGCACTATGATATTTGTTTCTATAAACAAAATCCACTAGGTAAAGATAATTCTCCCAAAGAGTCTATCTATCCATCACATACATCCTCAACATATCCTCTAAAACCTGATTCACTCTCTTAGTCTTCCCATCTGTCTCTAGGTGATAAGTTGAGTTGAAGTTCAACTATGCTTCAAGGTCATGCTATAGTGATGTCCAAAATGAGGAAGTGAATATAGGATCCCTATCCAAAATGATCTTCTAGGGAATACCATGCAATCTCATGATATCACACATGAAGACATTAGCTATAGAAGTTGTAGTGTAGGATGATCTCATTGGTGAAAAATGTTCCACCTTAGTCAATCGATCAATAGTGACCATGATAGCATCATGTTAACAAGTAGTCATAGGCAATCCTACAATGAAATCCATATAGATGATAGCCCACTTCCATAAAGGAATGAGATTTTTTTGTAGAAGCCTTATTGGATGTTGGTGCTTTGCTTTGAATCTCTAGCACTCAAGACACCTAGCCACAAAATTAGTGATATCACACTTCATCCCTATCCAATATTATAGACATCACAAATCTACATGCATCTTCTTAACACCTGGATGTGCCAAGTAAGGTGCACAATTAGTTTTGATAGAATCAATGTATGAAGCTCATCCAATAGAAATACATAGATAATTCTTGAATGTCTCAAAAGACCATTTGACTCCAAAACATAATTTGAAAACCTTCCCTCCAATGGTCTCCTTGAATCTATCTCTCTACACACCTCTTGATACCAAATATCTATAGGAAATGCCTAAGTTATATGACTCCTCAAGTCCACACTAAGATTCATAGATAATGTCACATGTCTCCTATGACTCAAAGTGTCAACTACCACATTCTCCTTTCCCTAAATACACTTCACTTCAAAGTCATACTCATAAAGAAACTCCATCCAATGTCTTTGCCTAGCATTCAAATTTGGCTAAATGAATATGTACTATAGACTATGATGATCGTTATGAAGTTCAATTCTATATGCCAACAAGAAGTGTCTCCATCTCACTAGGGCATGAAAAATTGTAGCTAACTCAAGATCATGCGTAGGATAATTCAACTTGTGATCCTTGAGTTTACATGATTCATATGCAATCACTCATCCATCTTGCATCAATATTGCTCCAATCCCCTCTAGGGAAGCATTTGTACACACCATGAAGTCACCTACTAGATCAAGTACTGATGATAGGTGCATTGGTCAAAAGCTCCTTGAGCTTTCAAAATGCTTCCTCACATTTCTTTGTCCATAAAAACTTCTTTCCTTTCCTCTGAAGGGAAGTGATAGGCTATGCTATTTTGGAGAAGTTTTGGACAAATTTGCAATAATAACTAGCTAGACCCATGAAGCTACAAATTTATGACAAGGTAGTGGGTGTGGGCCAATCTACCATTGCCTAAATCTTTGCAAGTTCTACAAAGATATTCACTTGATATAATATGCCCTGAATATTATATCTTTGATTGAAAGAAATCAAACTTTGTTGAGTTGGCATAAAATTGATTATAGATATACCTCATGCTCCTTTTGGGATCTAGAATATCTCAATATATCATCTAGGAACATTAGTACAAATATATCAAGATAGGAATGAAACACTCCATTCATTAGACACATGAAAATTGATGGACTATTTGTCAGCCCAAAGGGGACTACTATAAACTCATATGCTCATAGCAAGTTTAAAAGGTGGTCTTATGAATATCAACATCTTAGATGCAAAGTTGATGGTATTCTAATTTAAGATCAATTTTGGAGAACATTGTACCTCCCTTAATCTAATCAAATAAATCATTTATACTTGGTAAAGGATACCTATTCTTTATTGTCACCTTATTTAGTTGTCTACAATCAATACATAGGTGCAAAGAACCATCCTTCCTCTTCACAAAGAGTAGTCAAGCTCCTCATGGTGATACACTCATTTGGATACTACCATTGGCCAAAAGGTCCTCAAGTTGTAGGTGCAACTCACTCAATTCCTAAGTGGTCATATGATAAGGAGCTCTAGAAATAGGCTACAGTCCTAGAATGAGATCAATGCTAAAATCAATATCTCTCTTTGGAGGCATGCTTGAAATCTCACTAGGAAAGACATTTGCATATTCCTCTAGAATAGGGTGGTCTATAGTCTTTCCTGTAGGGTCTTCTTCTTCCAACTCACTTATTATAATAGAAAATACCTAACATCCCTTATGAAAGCTCTAATTTAATTGCATAGTAGATATCATCTGTAAAGATATAGTATTTTTTATCCCCACAATCTCTACATCCTTCCCTTGATCATCCTAACACACAATGTTTTTCTTTCTATAGTCTATACTAGCTCTATGAAAAATAAGCCAATCCATACCTAAGACCACATCGTAAGAGCCAAGAGGAATTACCCAAAGGTAAACTAACATCACAAACCCTCCTAAGCTTAGTTTACACTTTTGAATTACAAAATCTATGGAAACTGTTGGGTGGTCATTTTGCATGAGGTCAATGGTAGGAATCCATTGCGTAATTCCTGCCTTGAAAAGCTAATTTTTTAGGATCAACTCCAAGGTTTAGTATTTGTCTTGCCACATACCCAAATCTACTTAGTTGAAGATAAATGTGATTGTTCACAAGGAGGCCTTAGCTGGTTCTACTATGATCTCAAAATGAATTAAATCGATTTCCTGTCTCAAAATAACACACAAAAGAACAATATTTTTTTATTTTCTAGTTTTTCAATGAATGCAATGCTAACAGTGCAACTAAATTGAGTTCCTATTCTAACAAGTGGTTAGCAAAGAAAATAACAAAACTAAAAGAAAATAACATGAAATTGAAATAACTTGAAATTGAAATCCTAAATGGACATAAGCTACAGAAAATAACATGTTGCAAGTTAAACTTTTGAAGAAATTGGTAGGAAACCAATGAAAATAGGAGTAGTGCTTCCTAGAATTGACTGATGCAATCGTCGGTGAGAAACTTTAACAATCGTATGATATTTCACCTTTTATCAAATTGCAAGGCCACTAAAAGTGCACTCATGTGAGATGAAAATTTATGTAGGCACAATTTGATGATCTCTTCTCAAGCTCATTATTTCAACAGAATTTGTAAATCTATAGCAAACACCAGAACTAATAGATTGCACAACCAAAAATAATGCAATAAAGCTTTGGCTCAATCACAGTCTCATGAACAAAATTCAAAAAAATATGACACATTGAGGCAAGAATGACTACACTCCAAATGTAAGCACTAAAAGCATAATTTTATTGCATAATAACAACGGCCTTTATTACATTTTACAATGGGGTATTTATAAGAAATCATCTCCTCAATTTTTGTTGAGAGTGAGAGATATCTTTAAACAATAAAATGCTTTTAAAACATTAAACAAACTAAATATAGACTAACAATTAATTTGGTGCTTAGAGGAACTCCATCCATATTTTATTCATTAACTAGATGCATGAGCCCTTTTACATATAAAAAATAGAGAAAGCATGATAGAGAAAGTAGGAGGAAGCCTTCAGTCAAAGTAGAGGCATTTGGAGGTGCGAAAAAAAGCTAGTCCTTCACTAAGCATGTGTGAAAGTTAAACTATTGTTAGAATGAGTTCTTGATGCATGCAAGGTGCTATTTTTGGAACTAGTAGTTAATTGTTAGTGCACCTCTAAATTACGGAGCTATGCTCCAATGGACTTGCACACCTATAGAGCTGAAAAGTTGCAGACCTTGATAGGGTCAAAATCTAAAAATTTTACTATGTCAAAATTGAAATTCTGGCATGAGGGTTTTTTTCTTCTTCATCCAAAAGCTATGTTTGGATGTTTTCCCTTGAATTTCTCTATCATCGCAGTAATCTTAGCCACATATAGAAGATCTAAAGCCTCATACTTGTCCTTGACCTTATTCCTATAGTTATCCACCTCAATTTGAGTGTCTGCAAAATCTTTGAGTTTGGTGTCCAACTCTAACAATGCTTCTTCTATCCTAAAGGCTTGACAGATGTCCTTATCATCTGCAACCTCCACAAAAATCTTTCTAAAGTTTTCCACTACTTTCTCTATAGGTAACAATTTCTCTCATTCCCCATCTTCAAAAATATCTAAGCATGCATCACTGTAGTGTCTTTCTACTTCCAAAATTTACCCTTGAGCTTGGACCTTGAGCCAATGGATCTCCTCATGTAATGTCTCCATTACTCTATTGCTATTTGCTATTTTCTCTATCCACTCATCAATCAAATTCAATTCTTCTTTGGTATATACATCAATCAAAACATGATATCTTTGGCTCTTTATGTCTTCTAGAGTCTCCAAATCCATACTCTAGGCACGTACCTCATCCATGATACTAAAGTCCTCCTTCAAGATTGTTACAATCTTATTCATGTTTTCCTAAATAGGGTGTAGTAACTTCAAATTCCCTGTGATGATAGTAACACCTTTCTCCTCAAAAATTTCTTGCCATTCCTGACAAGCACTCAAAAAATGGGTCTAACTATGCACCTTCCCCTTCTCTAAGTACAATGTTCAAAGTATGCTCAGGGTGTTCAGGATCTAGATTACCAATGACTTCAGCTAGATATCCTTTTAGGATCTCAACTTGCCTTCGAAGTGCATGAAGTTCAATCTCCTCTTGTTCCACATATTTGAGGACCTCTTTGACTCCCATAGTCATCATTTGTCGGGCTGAACCCCATGTAGCTCTTCCTAGCATAACATCCTTCAATTCATAATCTTCGAGGCTAAGGACTTTTGCATCTATGCCTTTAGGAGGGAGAGCCACTTGTGCAAACAAATCTTGGTTCCATATAGTAGTGACAAATGCCAATGGTGCCGCCTCATGTGATGGAGACTTAGGATTTTTTAAGACCTCTACAATGTCACAAGTGTCTTCCTCTAAAGCATGGAATTAAGGCTTAGTTCTCCTCATTATTTCCTTTCAAATCCAACTAGAAATGCACCCTATTGAGGACCTAGCTCTTGATGATGAAGGGGTTTGTTCAACTACTTCATTCCCTTTGTCACTCTTGCTGGGAGTTGTATCCTATTGGGAAGGTTCCCCTTCTGTAGTCTCAGTCTCAGTAGACCTTATAGCCTAAACCTCAGTGTGTTGGGAAATTAGTTAAGAATATTCTACCATTTGTCCTTCTAACACTTCACCGGTTGCCATTTGTTTCAATCTCTCCTTTGATACTGGTTCTTTCTAAATATGCTCTTCCTCCAAACTCTAAGGTAGGGGAGTCATAGAGCCCTGTTCTACCTCCACAAATCATAGTGGAGATGGAGGAGTATGATCAGGAGTCTATGTATCTGGTGGCATTTGTGTCCAGTCTTCCTATTGAGTTTCACTTGTAGGGTTGTCCTTGATCTTATCCCTAATCAACTCTATTCCTATAGGCATGAAGTGAAAATCTAACATTGAGAAAACATCATTGCTCCCTTCACTTTTCTCATCCACCCATTACTATACTTCATCTTCCAAAGAAGAGAGTTGTAATGGTTATTCTTAGGTGGATGGTAGGGTACTTGTGGCACTCTTTCTCCTTTGCAACTCTATAGCTCTGGCTAACTAAGTCCGTTCCTGTAGGGGCACTTGTTCTTCCTCCTCCTTCTCTAATTATATTTCTTCTTCTTCTTCATCTCCTTCTAAAATAATTCCAAAAATAGATGGATTAAACACTAATCTTCTACTGATCCTTTTCCTTTTCTTCATCCAAATCTTAATCCTTTTCTTCTATTTCTTGGACATAGTAGGAGAAGATGGTTCATTTTGTGTAGGAGGAATGGAGACTTGTGGAATCTCTCCCTCTTCTAGTTGGCTAGACACAATCGAAGGCAATTGCAATTCATCCTGGACTTGGATAGCTCTAGTATCTTGAGACCCTTGTGGACTTTGTTCATGCTACTAGGAAGGTGCCTATTCTATTTGAATCCTCTAAGGAGAAGTCCTCTTTCTTTTGTTCTTCCCCTTCCTTTTCAGAGGGTGATAATATTCCACCAGGCGATCAAGCGGGTACACTATTTTTGGCCTAATAGGAGATTGGAATGCAAAGGTAGGAATTGTGACTTTCCTTCCTTTACCCCTTTCTAGGTGAGCATGTGCATGGAAGATCACTATGTCAGGAATTGGATCAAGTGGAAAAGGCTTCTTGATCTAATTCTTTTGTCATTCTGATAACATGCCTTGCTCAATGATTAATATGATCTCCTTCTTCCAGAATAGGTCTTTCGCCTATTTTATCCACATTGAACAAGGGTTCTAGTAACTCCTTCAAATCCTATTGCTTTATCTCCTCTAGGATGTTCAAATGGAGAACCTTCTCTTCAAGTTACAAAGTTATCCTACAATAGTCCCTAATATAGACATCGTAGTTGTTTGTGGCATTCATCCATTGATCTTCAATCATATCCTCATGATGGAAGTCCTTTCCTACGAACTTTTCCACTTTCCCAACATTATTAAAGTATGGCCGAGGAGAGTTGTATTCTTCAAGAGGATAGTTCTTCCATTCCCATTTAAAAGACAATGTCTTCCTTCTGCTTCACTTGATATGGTCCAATGACCAATGGCCATGTCAAACAAGGTCTCTATTGCCTCTTGATCTTCTCATAGGCTGATTCTATTTGCCTGGAAATCTCTAAGAGCACTAGTTTGTCACTAGGATATCTAGGAAGCTTATGAGGATTGATGGATGTAGAGGCTACCTGAAGATACATGAATGCCTTGAACTAGATGAAGTAGGCTCAAAGAGTTGTGATTTTTGCTTTGGCTTTATCAGATGAACTCTTTCCATAATCACCCCTGATGAATTGAATGATCACAAAGATGAATGCATCATTCAGAATTCTATATTCTTTACTTTTCCCTGAGAGCTTCTTCTTCACCAACTGAAGATAAACTATGAATGGCTAGGCATTGGGCTCTTACATACTGCCTCTTCTATGTAAATCAAGATAGTTTTTCACCCTCGCTACAAGTACGTACACTAGGTAAGAAGTCATGTAAAACTTCTTCTTGTCCTTCACCATCCTCAGTGGCTCACACAAGTTTTCACTTAGTGTGGTGGCCTAGTCTAATGGTATCCTTGCCTATCAGATGGTTTCAATGAAGTTAACCATGAAAGTACTAAGGTGTCCCATTGTAGGTAAGCCCATAACTTTTCTCAGGAGAATAATAGAGTACTTGATATCCTCCTTCATGTATTCTTGGGTCATATCCACTTTGCCAATTATCTTTCACCTCGGAGGCTTCTCAATAAGGTATGAAGACTATATGATGTCAATTGCCTCTTGCAAGTTCTCCCTGTACCATCTCTCAGGTGCTTCATATAAGAGTCAGAAGAATTGGTCTACTCTAGAAAGATGGAAGACCCTCTCAATTTTCTTGGGTCATAGGTCCAACACAACTTCCCTTGTGACACTCTTGACCACTCTTTCATTAGGAAAAAAATGTTGTGACAGGGTCATGATAAGTTCAGCCGATTATACTGAGACCGTATGTGATGTTGCATTCACCAATCCTAAATAGATTAGAGTGGACATCATGGCTAGTCTCTCTATTGGCTTATTGCAAACCCTTAGCAATTCTCCTAGATTTGTGTGCTCGAGGTCAGTATCTTTGATTTCAATGTAATCGTCATGGAATCTTGACTTTGAAGGTACACCTTGGAACTTGAAGACTGCTGGTTTGGGTGCTACTCCAAACGTGGATGCCATTTAAATATTTGCACATCATGTGAAAAAAAGTTATTAGTCCAAAAACGTAAAAACTATGAATTAAAATTAAAAAAAAGAAAAGAAAAAAAATGCCCCCATTTAGACACTTTATTTATTTTCATTTTTAAAAAAATTTCTTCTTTTTTAAATCACTTTTTATTTCCTTTATATATATATGTATATATTTTTTTAAAAAATTTATTTAATTTTATCATTTATATTTATCTTTTTATTTTTAAAAATTTTTTTAAAACAAAATTAAAAAAATAAATAATGTATGACAAGGTTATGGAAAACTCGTATGGTGGAGAGTGCAAAGAGCGTGTGATGCCAAGTCAAGGCGCATGATGCAAGGCTTGGTGCACAACACTAGCTTAGGGTTTGGAGTAGTGTTGAGGCTAGGCATGAGTGTGGTAGTAAGTCAAGGTGCACAAAACTGAAAAGGCATGCATAACACAAGGTCGCGTGTGTGGCACCAATTGAGCATGCATGGCACAAGGCCAGCTGAGCACACATGGTGCAAGGCCAAGCATGTAGTGCTAGTTGAGTGAGTGTGGTGCCAATAGTGCACACAGGGCCCAAGGCCAGGTGTGCAGTGCAAGAGTATGACATAGAGAATAGTGCATCCGTGTGCAGTCAAGTAGGGTGTGGTGTCCATGTGTTGAGCATGTGGCATGTGGCACTTATGTGGCACCTGCGCATTGAGTGCATGACACGTGGGAAGAAAAAAACCCTCGAGCATACCTTTAGTTCATAGAGCTAAAGTCGGGGGAATGTAATGCAAAAAATAATGAAGGATGTGTGTTCGAGGTTTTTATAACACTACGCTAGGTTGTGTGCATGGTGCACCTCAACACATGCACTAATGTACAACATGCATCCAGCCTGCGCGCGCACATGCACATTATAAAAATTATTTTTTTTTAAAATTATTTTTTATTTTTTTATTTTTTTTTAAAAATTGTTTTAAATTATATATATGTATTTTTTTGAAATTTTTTCATATTATTTTTTATAATATTTTCCAATTTTTGATTTTTTCGTATTTTTCAAATTTTTGATGTTTTTGTATTTTAAAATTTTTTTCAACTCTAGAACTATAATTCTAATAAAATTTTCTTCTCCCGACTCTCGCACTAGGACTCCAAGAGTCAAAAAAAGTAGGGGGTCCCCATTCCTAGTGAGGAATGGGGCATGTGTTGTGGACACCACAATAAATAGCCCCGAAAAAAGGAAGAAATGACCAAGGCATTTCTTCATCAGCAAACACTCTTCCAACGTGTGTGAAACACCAACCAAACTTTGAACATCTCGAGCATCTTTCAAATGACTTTACAATCAAAATCTTTGAATTTAAAACTTTCAAACTTAGTGTGTGCATTGTGTATTCATTCCCTTTGATGTCTCATGATGTAGTCTATCAAAGTTTTCTGATAACTTGAAAATAATCTTCCACTCCTCCCAGATCATTCATTTAGAATCTCCATGAAGGCTTTTTATCAATCAATTGCTTGACTGGATGAGATAATCAATTCGAGGGCTCTTGGTGGGATGCCATGTTCTTTTGAATTTCTAGCTATTTAAATAATTGCTCCATGTCATTCAAATCATTACTTTTGTTGAAACAATACTTTGAATCCAAGATACTTTGCTTTGAGAATTTATCTTTTTCCATTTCAAATCTTTAGAATCCTTCAGTCTTACCATCATATTTTTCTCTTCTTTTTTATTCTTCTTTTTTGTATCCTAACTAGGCTTAGACTATGTAGTCAAGACATCAGTGTCATTTTTTGGAGTCGATCTCTTGTGAACATCCCTTGCATTCCACTTTCAGAACTTTTTCAAAATCTCATGCCAAATAATGATCTTGGAAACCTTTCGAGGAGACCCCTCCTGTTTGAACCAATCAAAATTTGGATAATCTCTCATCATCTTTGACTTCAATTCAAAAATACCTAAAATAGACAAATTTTAAAATTTGCAAAGTGTTGAGAACTTTTTGGTTTGGGCTTTTGATTTCTAGACTAAAAATCCCCTATTTCCACAAGAAATGTTGATTGGTCAGTTGGTATAAGACACACAATCATCCAAATGTTTTAACAAAGGAATACCACTTTCTAAAATTGGAACCAAAGAGTGGTTAGTAAAATCTTTGAGAAAATCTCAAGTACACCTTTCCCCTAGGACTAACACAACATTGAAAGAAACACATGACTGAAAGAAAACACGCAACATGAAAGAAAACACACCTGCAGAAATGAAAATCTAACTAATTTTTTAAAAAAAAATTTGTCTTTTAGGCTCTAAAATAATGCTTCAAAAGCTGCCCATTTATGGGCAAGGGAAGAAATTCCCTCATAAGCAATTAAGCCTAAAAGTGTTTACTCCTAGAATTTCCATGATTTGATAAGGGCCTATCCATAAGCATTGAAACTTGGTATGGCTTCCCAAATTTTCTTTTGCCTTATCCCAGAGTAGAACAAGGTTAGAAATCCTAAATGATTTGATCATGGCTATCTTATCAAACCATCTTTTTACAATAGCTTGATGTTTGGCCATGTACTCCAATGCAGCTATTCATTTTTCATCCATCTCTAAAAGATTCTTCAATCTGATTTGTACTTTGTTGACATCTTCAAAATACCCAATATGAATTTCAAAACAAGAATTTTGAGGTTGAGTGGAAATACTGGTTCTTGTTCATAGATAAGAAAATATGGAGAAGTCCCCAAGGAATTTTTGACTCTCACTCGATCCATTCATAAGGCATATTTCAGTTTTGTATGCTAGTCCCTAGGATTCTCCTTCAACAATCATCTTATTACTGTGATCAAGTTCTTGTTTGTAGATGCTACTACCCCATTTCCTTGTGGGTAGTAATTTGAAGTGAACTTGATAATGACTTGATTTTCGAATGCCCATTGGGTAAAAAATGTAGATGTGAAAGTAGACCCATTTTCATACACAAGAGAGAATGACATCCCAAACCTGGTAACACTATGTTCTTCCAAGAAGTCTATCACCACCTTAACATTGCAATTTATGAATGTTTCTACCTCAGTCCATCATGTGTAGTAATCCATAGTTGTGAGAATAAATGCATGTCTAGTTGATGATGGTGGGTTGACTAGACCAGTGAAATCTAGCCCATACTTTGTGAAGGGGCATATCTCATACATAGGCTGTAAGGGCATTGCCAGATTCCTTTCTCTATTGGCACTGGTTTGACAGATATGCCAAGAGTGTACTTGCTTGAAAGTGTCTTTGAATATTGAGGGCCAAAAATAACCTGATCTTAGAATCATATGGGTCATTGCTTCTGTCAAACCATGCCCTATACTATACTTATCATGAAAGTGTTCCAAGACTTCTTTTGCTTTCTCATAGCCTAAACACTTTAGATAAATCCCTTCACAGTTCCTTTTATACAACTTGTTATCAAGTAGCATGTAAGACTCACATTTCATCTTAAGTCCCCTACTTTGTGAACTATTCATCCACTTTGGGCATTGATCTTGTAGAAGATAATAAAAAATCTCTTGATACCAAACATCCATCATTACTCCTTGATTAATGTCAACTTGTGACACAATCATCTTCTTCGGATCATCCTTATCCATTTCATTGTCAAACTTGAATTCTTTTTCATTTCCATCCTGGTTATTAGTTATCATCTTGGACAACCCTTGACCTCTAACTAATCTCATAGATTGAATTTTGAGATCAAATTCTTGAAGTATGGCCATCCACTTTCCTCTCCTTTCACCGAGTTCTTTCTACATTAAAAGTGTCTTTACTATTGGATCCGATACAATTGCATACAACTTACTTCATAGTATGTAGTGATCAAACTTCTTTACCACCTTGATTAATGCAAAAGATTTTTTATCAAGGTTTGAATAATTCAACTCTAAATTCTTCAAAGGAAAACTCATAAAAGAAATTAGTCTTTCATCTTCCATCTCCCTTTTTTGTGTCAAGATCCCTGCACAAGAGTGTTCGAAAGCAAAGGAATAGATCTTGAAAGGTAACTCATAATCTGGACTCACCAAAACTAGGGATATTAAAATGGCAACCTTGATATCTTCAAATGACTTCATTATCTCAAGCACCCATTCCATCATAGCCCCCTTTTTGAGTAAATCATTAAGGGGAGGAACTATCTCTACAAATCCACTTATGAATTTTTGTACAGGATTTATATTCTCAAAGAACAACTTTAGTTCCTTTTGGCTGTGTGGAGGTGCTAACTTTAGAATGGATCCAAATCTATCTGGATCAATGAAGTTTCTAGCTTTAGAAATAACTTGTCCCAGGAGCTTTCGTTTAGTAACACCAAATGAACATTTCTTGGGATTGAGAGATATGCCATATTTATGACACCTATTGAATACCTATCTTAGATCAACAATGTGGGTACTTTGATCTTTCAAAAAGATAGTCAAGGCATACATGTAGATGACTATACATCTATTTATCAATCCTTTGAAAGAATCATCCATTGTTGATTGAAATGTAGCTCCTACATTAATCATTCCAAAGGGCATTCTTATATAGGAAAAAACCCCCCACTTGGTTGTGAAATCCATCTTTAATATATCTTCTTCATGAACCATCACCTGATTATATCTTGAGTATTAGTCTAGAA
Organism: Cupressus sempervirens; assembly: GCA_028749045.1. Lineage (NCBI taxonomy): Eukaryota > Viridiplantae > Streptophyta > Pinopsida > Cupressales > Cupressaceae > Cupressus > Cupressus sempervirens. Next base: position 420,857,053 of record CM053789.1, on the reverse strand, counting down.
AGGATATAATCTTTGAACCATTCACAATCTGCAAAACCTCATCTAGTGAGGGTAAAGGATGGTTGTCTTTTTGAGATGCTAGGTTCAAGTTACAAAAGTCAACAAAAAGAATAATCTCTCTATTCTTCTTCCACACAAGAACCAAATTTTCCACCTATGTGGAATGGCAGATAGGAAATATGATATTAGCATCTACTACTTCTTTACTTCTTTCATGATTAGTGGTTTAATGAGAGGATTTAGTAGTTTTTGCCTTTGTTGGAATGGTTTGACATCAGGATTTAGTGGGATGTCATTTGTGATAATCTTAGGATCATAAGTCTTCAACTCATCATAGCTCCAAGCAATGACATCCTTATACTCAGTGAGTAATTTGAGCATGTTTTCCCTTTCCTATGAGTTGCATACTTTTCCTATCTGTACCATTCTTGGTACTTCATCAATACCCAAATTTTATGAGTCACATTTTTTGATTCCCCTTTCTTCAGTCCCCCTTCTATTAAGTTTTGATTCATCACGATCAAAGATCTACTCTATTTCAACCATTCCTTTTGGAATGGTGTTGGTATTTAGATTTAGAATCCCATCTTCATCTTCAAGCCCATCATCTTCAGGTCTGCCATCTAGTGTATCATCAATCTCTTGTCCCTTAAAATGGAGACTGAACATGATAAAATCAAGTATATGCTAATAATCTTGAAAGACTTGGAAGTTTGTGATATTATCGAGAATGGATAGAACTACAACCAATTCAATTGAAAATCTTTTCAACTTGGTTCTTTTGACTAGTTGCAAAACACTTATTGAGATGGTAAGAGCATCTACTATCATATTCTTTCTTCTTGGAATGGATTTGATGTTTAAGGCTTCAAAGTCATCCAATATATCCCATACACTTTTTCTGTAAGCAAGTAATTTTTATCATTGCAAGAGTATATGGATTTTACTAGTCGTATAACCAATTGAGAGTCTCCTTCAATTTTAAGAGCTATGACTCCTTTTGTTAGTGCAAAGAGAAGTCCTCTGATTAATGCCTCATATTTTGCAGCATTCTTAGTACATCTAAACTATAACTGATATGCATCATAGAAAGACCTACCTTTTGGGTTGACCAATTCAATACTTGCACCACCTCCCATTTTACACCTAGAACCATCGAAGCAAAGTGTCCAAATTGCATTTTCCTTCAATTTTTGGACATTATGATTGTTCGTCCTTAACTTATCTTTCACTTGAGCCTTGAATGACTATTTCTTAGGAACCCATTGTAAATTTCCTTGTGTAGGACTTGATGAGTCCCCTTCATAATATATAGATAGAGGAAGTGTTTGTTTTCTTGTTTATCTTGAATTTCTCCTATCAATTCTTTGATTTCCTCAACTTTAGGTTCAGGATGAATGACTACTAAAGTCCATCCTTTACCTTTCACATATTGTCTTCTTCTTTGGACTTTAATCATCCCTGGAGGAGGAGAAGAAAAACCTCCCCCATCTGATGATGTATCATTGTATGACACATTTAGAACTTTGCTTTCCTCTTTGATCTTTTCAACAAGGTTGGATGAGTTCACATAATTTTTACTTTCTGTGAGTTCAGCTATTGAGATCCTTTTATCATTGTTTTCCATTATGTGTGTCAGTACCTTTGCTACTACTTCTTGGTAAGATTAGCATTCAAATTTTGAGTGACTAACTTTGTGTAACCGATAAAATACTAGGAGGAGGATGCTGGGATCAGCTTCCTCTCCTAAACATTGTAAATTAGTCACCATACTATCTATGAACTATGTCATGGTTTTAGTTTTGGGCACTGGCACCTTAGGTTCCTCTTTTTGATCTTGAGGTGTATAGGTTGGAACAATATTCAATATCATCACATTGTATGAATCCAAATCCAATTGTAAGAATGCTATCTCATTCTAGGAATTGTAATCTATGAACATTGTTTTCAGTTTGGGCTCAACATCTATCTTGATTTGATTGTTCAATCTTTTCCATGGTAATCACAATTGAGTGAAGTCTATAGAAAACCATCCTCTTAGACATTTCATCCATTCTCTACTTAGAAGTAACCCTTATGTTTCTGGGATATCAACAACATGTATATCAATAACATCCTAAATCCTAGGGTTAATAGTCAATTGTATCCATACATCTTTTAGTACACCAATGACTTTTACCTCTATTTTGTCCAACTGTATCACCATTTGATTAGAGGGTTGAGGACTAACTTTTAGCATTTGAGTTATTGATAATGGCATCACATTACATGAAGCCCCTAAATCAATGAGGCAATTGTGATGATTCTTCCGATATATCCTAATGCTAAGCAAAAATGGGGGTACCTCAACTTTGTCTTTGAACATAGTGGGCATCACTTCTACAACATTCACTTGTTGAGATACTATCTTTTGAGGGATAGCATTCATGTCATGGGAAACCTTTTTGTGATCCAATGTCTTCATGAGAGCTTCTCTTTGTTGTGGAAAATTCTATAACATGTCAAACATGGACATATTGGCTTTAATTCTTTTCAAATCCTCTATTGCATTGTAATTTTTAGTGGACCAAGTGGGATTCTTCAGTATTGTTGGTACATTCACTTAATTTTGATTTTGTTGTCCTCCCTACATTGGTCTTACTGGCAGCAGATTGTTACTTATCCTTGGATCAGGTGGAGTTGGTTGTAAACTTGGAGGAATCTTGTCCATCAAGGGGTTCTTTCTATATCTAAGATTGTATGTGTTTTGATTTTCATTGCGAAAAGAAAACATCTCATCATGCTAAATATTAGGTTCTTGACTAAATGGGAATGCTAATTACTCACTTGTTGGTTGTTCTGCTCATGTCTTTAGTGTAGAATCATAAGATTCCAAGAGGATAACATTGAATTGTATAAGAGGGGGGTTTTCATTTACCTGTGAATTTTGGTTCATCTCCTAATTACCATTATAGTAAGAACCATTGTTGTTAAGTGTATTTTGGCTATCATCATACTGATTGATATCAACATATTGAATGTTGTTGTTATTGCCAGAAAGAATGTTTCCATTAATCAGAAGGGTGTTCCATTTTTTGGTTTTTCCTTTGCAAGCCATTATTTTGATTAGGAGGATTGAAGTTGTTCCCCCCATTGTTGTTTCTTGCATTGTTATTGTTATTGTTCCTATTGAGGTTCCTATTGTAATTCTAACCAAAATTGTTGTTGTAGGGGCCAACATTTTTTTTTTGGAAGTTTTTATTTTGTCCTTGTGACAATATAAGATGTGTCAATTCATTATTCATCTGTGACATAGTCTTCTTCATTTGACCAACTTCTGAAATGAGGTTATTGTTTGTTTCCATGGGAATTGTAGCATTTCATTCAAAGAAAGCTATTTTTGGAGGCTCATACCTTGGGTATATGATCACTTGAGTTTGTTGAGCGGGTGCCTACTATAATGGAACTAGGTTCATAGGTGTGAAATGGCTAGGAACTATAGGTGCTCCCACGGGGTATGTTGGTATTTTGGGGACTGCTTATGCTGGAAGCATCATTCCTCCTCCATTAGGATTGGCTTGGTTTGTGAATGTGATTGCTTCTACAAAGACTTTATCCAATGTGTCAATATTTGTTGCAAGAAGTCTTCTAAGAAAGATTGTAGTAAGATGGTCCATAGCATTCAGATAAATCTAAATAGCAGCTTCAACTGATATGGTATATGTCATTTCCAACTTGTGGTAGGCCATATGAAAATGATGGTTGAAGTGTGAAACTATTTCATCTAGATCACTTTTGATTGATATGAATTGTTGATGTATCATAGCTGGATTGATGAAAGTTTTGAATTGTTCTAAGAACAATTTTTTTAATGTATCCAAATCTCCAATGCATCTAGGTGGCAAATTAACATACCAACTAAAGGCAATTTCTCCCAAAGAGTACGGAAATAAATGAAGAACTACATCCTAATTAGCAACTTCCTTGTGATTGCAAATTTTCTTGAATACCTTGACATGATCTTTAAGAGTTAGTGTCTCACCATAGATGAATCTGGGGCAAAACTTCTTAGGATTCTTAGGGAGGTCATGGAGTGCACCTCTCAAGTTTATTGGTGAGTCCACAACATTTACAAAAAAGGCCATTGGAGGGTTTGGTAGACCTAATGGTGGTTGTTGAGGAGTAGCTATTGGAATATGTGGTGGTCCACCAAGTGGTTGTAGTGGAGGTGGAGGTGAAGAAGATGATGAAAGTTAGAATGGAAGTGGTTGAACTCGAGATTTTCCCTTGTCACTACTTGGTTTGTTGAAGTGGGTAAGATCAAGAAACTTGTGTGCACTTGGCATAGAACTTAATGCTTGCTGAAATGGGGATTTCGCATCAATATCCTCCAATTTGCATCAAATCTAGAAAAAGTGCACCTCTCCAAAAAAGTACACTTTCTCACCTCTCTAAATTTTGTGCACCACAAAGTTTTACGCACCTGCGCACCTATGGAGCTAGGAATCTATAGATCTACATAGCTGTAGATGTACAAACCTACATACTTGCAGACCTAATTTATCAAAAACTTAAGAATTTTTTTTGAACTTTTGGTGAAGTATAGATTATTGTAGAAGTGCAAAATTTTGAAACTTTAACAAATTTTCTTCCTTTCTGGGAGTCAAAAGGGGCCCTCCTTCTAGCGCCAGTTTTTTTGGGCGGTCATTTTGCACGAGGTCAATGGCAAGAATCCATTGCATAGTTCCTCTCTTGAAAAGCTAATCTTTTTGGGATCAACTCCAAGGTTTAGTATTTGTCTTGTGACACGACATACCAAAATTCACTTAGTTGAAGATAAATGTGATTTTTTCAGGAGGAAGCCTTTGCTAGTTCTACTATGATCCTAGAATGAAGTAAATCTATTTTCTATCTCAAAATAACACACAAAAGAACAATATTTTTGTATTTTTTGGTTTTCCAAGGAATGAAATTCTAACAGTGCAACTAAAATGAGTTCATATTCTAACAAGGGGTTAGCAAAGAAAATAAAAAAAATGACAACAAATAACATGAAATTGAAATCCTAAACAGACATAAGCTACAGAAAACAACAAGTTGCAAGTTAAACTTTCAAAGAAATCAGTAGGAAACCAATGAAAATAGGAGCAGTGCTTCCTATAATCCACTGATACAATTGTCAGTGAGAAAATTTAACAATCATATGATATTTCACCTTTCATCAAATCACAAGCCATAGAAAGTACAATCATGTAAGACAAAAAGTTATGCAGGCACAATTTGATGATGTCTTCTCAAGCTCATTACGTCAGTAGAATTTATAAATCTATAACAAAAACTAGAACTAAAAGATCACACAACCAAAAATAATGCAATAAACCTTTTGCTCAATCATAGTCTCATGAATAAAATATACAAAAATATGACACATTTAGGCAAGAATGACTACACTCCAAATGTGAGCACCAAAAGCATAATTTTCTTGCATAATAATGGCGACCCTTGTTACATTTTACAATGAGGTATTTATAAGAAATCATCTCCTCAATTTGTGTTGAGAGTGAGAGATATCTTTATGCAATTAAATGCTTTTAAAACATTAAACAAACTAAATATATACAGACTAACAATTAAGCTAGTGCTTAAAGGGACTCCATCCATATTTTATTCATTAACTGGATGCATGAGCCCTTTTACATATCAAAAAAAGAGAAAGCATGAGAGAGAAAGTAGGAGGAACCCTTCAGTCCAAGTAGGAGTATTTGGAGGTGCTAAAAATAGAAGCTTGTCCTTCACTAAGTGTGTGTTGAAGTTAAAATGTCATTAGAATGTATTCTTGATGCATGGGAGGTGCTATTTTTGGAACTCGCAGTTAATTGTCAATGCACCTCTAAATTGCAGAGCGGTAAACCTACCTACCTACGCACCTACGGAGCTACAAACCTCAACAGGGTCAAAATCTCAAAATTTTACTATGTCAAAATTGAAATTTTGGCATCTAGGTTTTGTTCTTTTTCATCCAAAAGCTATGTTTGGATGTTTTCCCTTTAATTTATCTATCATCTCAATAATCTTAGTCACATCTGGAAGATCAAAAGCCTCATACTTGTCCTTGACCTTCTTCTTATAGTTATCCACCTAAATTTGAGTCTCTACAAAATCTCTGAGTTTGGTGTCCAACTCTAACAATGCTTCTTCTATCCTAAAGGCTTGTAAAATGTCCTCATCATCTACAACCTCCACAAAAATCTTCCCGAAGTTTTCCACTACTATCTCTATAGATATTGATTTCTCTCATTCCTCATGTTCAAAAATATCCAAGCATGCATCATTGTAGTGTCTTTCTTCTTCCAAAATCCACTCTCAAGCTTGGTCCTTGAGTCGATGGTTCTCCTCATGTAATGTCTCCATTACTTTATTGCTATCAGCTATTTTCTCTATCTAGTCATTGGTCATATTCAATTCTTCTCCGGTACATACATCAATCAAAACCTAGTATCTTTGGCCCTTTATGGCTTATAGAGTCTACAAATCTTTACTCTAGACATGTACCTCATCCATGATACTAAAGTCCTACTTCAAAATTGCTATGATCTTATTCACGTTTTCCTACATAGCATGTAGTAACTTCAAATTCCCTGTGATGATAGTAACACCTTTCTCCTCAAAAATTTCTCACCATTCCTGACAAGCCCTCAAAAATGGATTTAACTATGCACCTCCCCCTATTCTAAGTACAATGTTCAAAGTATGCTTAGGATGTTCAAAGTATGCTCAGGGTGTTTAGGATCAAGAGGACCAATGACTTTGGCTAGATATAATTTTAGGATCTCAAATCTCCTTCGAAATGCATGAAGTTCAATCTCCTCTTGTTCCATGTATTTGAGGACCTCTTTGAATCCCATAGCCATCATTTCTTAGGCTAAACCTCATGTAGGTCTTCCCAACATAACATCCTTCAATTCATAATCTTCAAGGATAAGGCCTTCTACATCTATTCCTTTAGGAGGGAGAGCCACTTGTGCAAACAAATTCTAGTTTCATATAGTAGTGACAAATGCCAATGGTGTTGCCTTATGTGATGGAGACTTGAGGTTTGTTTAAGATCTTTTCAATGTCACAAATGTCTTCCTCTGAAGCACAAAATTGAGGCTTAGTACTCCTCATTATTTCCCTTTGAATCCATCTAGGGATGCACCCTATTGAGGACCTAGCTCTTGATGATGAAGGGGTGTGTTCAACTACTTCCTTCCATTTGTCACTCTTGCTAGGAGTTGTATCCTATTGGGAAGGTTTCGCTTCTATAGTGTCAATCTTAGTAGACCCTATAGCCTAAACCTTAGTATCTTGGGAAAGTGGTTGAGCATATTCAACCATTTTTCCTTTTGACACTTCATTAGTCGCCATTTGTTCTAGTCTCTTCCTTGATACTTGTTCCTTCTGAATATGCTCTTCCTCTAAACTCTAAGGTGGGGGAGTCATTGAGCTCTATTCTACCACCACAACTCATGGTGGAGATGGCGGAGTAAGATCAGGAGCCTATGTATCTTGTGGCATCTACATCCAGTCTTCCTATCGAGGTTCACCTGTAGGGGTGTCCCTAACATTATCCCCAATAAACTCTATTCCTATGGGCATGAAGTCAAAATATGACATTGAAAAGACATCATCATTCCCTTCACTCTACTCATCCACCTGCTATTGTACTTCATCTTCCAAAGAAGAGAGCTCTAATGGTTCAACTTGAGTGGATGATGGGGTACCCATGGCACTCTTTCTGCTTTCCAACTCTATGGCTCTGGCTAATCGAGTTTGTCCCTATAGGGGCACTTGTTCTTTCTTTTCCTCCTCTAATTCTATTTCTTCTTCTTCATCATCTCCTTCAAAAATATTTCAAGAATAGATGGATTAGGCACTAATATTCTATTGATCTTTTGCCTTTTCTTCATTTTAATCTTAATCATTTTCTTCTATTTCTTGGAGGTAGAAGGAGGAGCTAGCTCATCATGTGTAGGAGGAATGGACACTTGTGGATTCTCTCCCTCTTCTAGTTGGCTAGACACAACAAGAGGCATTTGCGATTCATCCTAGACTTGGGTAGCTCCAGTATCTTGAGACCCTTGTGGACTTTTTTCATGCTATTGGGAAGGTGCCTATTCTATTTGAATCCTCTAAGGAGAGGTCCTCTTTATATTTTTCTTTCCCTTCCTTTTAGGAGGATGATAATATCCCATCAGGCAACCAAGCTAGTACACTATTTCTAGCCTAATAGGAGATTGGAGTGCAAAGGTAGGAATTGTGACTTTCCTTCCTTTACCCCTTTCTGCGCGAGCATGTGCATGGAAGATCACTGTGTTAGGAATTGGATCAAGTGGAAAAAGGCTTCTTGATCTAATCCTTTATCATTGTAATAACACGCCTCACTCAATGATTAATATCATCTCCTTTCTTGTTAACCTCTGCATTCAGAATAGGTCTTTCACCAATTTTATCCATGTTGAATAGAGGGTCCAGTAACTCCTTTGAATCCTATTGATTTATCTCCTCCAGGATTTTCAACCAGAGAGCCTTCTCTTCAAGATACAAAGTCATCATACAATAGTCCCTACTATAGACATCGTAGTCATTTGTGACATTCATCCAATGATCTTCAATCACATCCTCATGATGGAAGTCCGTTCCTACCAAGCTTTCCACTTTCCTAGCATTATCAAACTATGGCTGAGGAGAGTTGTATTCTTCAAGAGGATAGTTCTCCCATTCCCATTAAAAAGACATAATGTCTTGCTTCCACTTCAATTGATATGGTCCAATGAGAAATGGCCATGTCCAACAAGGTCTCCGTTGTCTCTTGATCTTCTCATAGGCTGACTCAATTTGCCGAGAAATGTCTAAGAGCACCAGTTTGTCACTAGGATATCTAGGAAGCTTCTTAGGATTGATGGGTAACTAGCTACCCAAAGATATGTGAATGTCTTGAATTGGATTAAGTAGGGTCTAAGAGCTATGATATGTGCTTTTTCTTTGTTAGATAACCTCTTTCCATAATCACCCCCATGAATCAAATGATTGCAAAGATGAATGCATCATTCACAATTTTGTATTCTTTGCTTTTCCTTGAGAGCTTCTTCTTTATGTATGTCCAAGCATTGGGGTCTTGCATACTACCTCTCTTGTACAAACTATGATAGTTTTTTTCCCTCACTGTAAGCATGTACACTAGGTAAGAAGTCATGTAAAACTTCTTCTTGTCCTTCACCATCCTCAGTTTCTCACACTACTCACACAAGTTTTCACTTAGTGTGGTGGCCTAGTCTAATAGTATCCTTGCCTGTCTGATGGTCTTAATGAAGTTAACCATGAAAGTACTAAGGTGTCTCACTAAGGGTAAGCCCATAACTCTACTCAGGAGAATAATAGAGTACCTAATATCCTCCTTCATGTATCCTTGGGTCATATCCACTTTGCCAACTATCTTTCCCCTCAAAGACTTCTTAATAAAGTATGAAGACTGTATGATGTCAATTGGCTCTTGCTGATGCTCCCTATACCATCTCTCAGTTGATTCATACAAGAGTTAGATGAACTAGTCTACTCTATGAAGATGGAAGACCCTCTTAACTTTTTTAGGTCATAGGTCCAACACAACTTTCCCTATTTTTCTCTTGACCACTCTTTCATGAGGAACAAAATAATGTGAAAGGGTCATGATAAGTTCAGCCAATTGTACTGACATCGGATGTGACATTACATTCACCAATCCTGAATGGATTAGAGAGGAAATCATGGCTGATCTCTTTGTTGGACTATTGCAAACCCTTAGGAATTCTCCTAGATCTATATGCTCGAGGTCAGTATCTCTGATCTCAATGTAATCATCATGGAATCTTTACTTTGAAGGTACACCTTAGAAGTTGAAGACTACTAATTTGGGTGCTACGCTAGATGTAGATGCTATTTAAATATCTACACATTATGAGAAAAAAATTATTAGTCTAAAAACATAAAAACTATGAATTAAAATAAAAATAAAGAAAAGAAAAGAAATACCCCCATTTAGATACTTTATTTATTTTCATTTATTTTTATTATTTCTTCTTTTTTTTAATCCCTTTTTATTTCCTTTATATATATATTTTAAATTTTTTATTTAATTTTATCATTTTTATTTTAATTTAAAAAAAACAAAATTAAAAAAATAAATAATGTATGATAGGGTTATGGAAAACCCGCATGGTAGAGAGTACAAATAATACATGGTGCCAAGTCAAGGCACACAATGCAAGGCCTGGTGCACAATGTCGAATTAGGGTTTGGAGTGGGACTGAAATTGGGTGCATGTGTGGTAGCAAGCCAAGGCATGCGGTGCCAATAGGGCACACGTGGCACAAGGTCAAGCACAAAATGCCAGCTAAGTGTGCATGGCGCAAGGCTAGGCATGTGGTGCCAATTGAGTGCGCATGGCACCAGTAGTGCACACAAGGCCCAAGGCCAGGTGTACGATGCAAGAGTATGGCATAGAGAATGGTGTGTTTGAGTATGGCTATGTAGGGCATGGTGTCCATGTGTTGAGCATGCAGCGTGTGGTACTTGCATGACACCTGTGCATTGAGTGCATGACGTTCGGGAAGAAAAAATACCCCCAGCATACCTTTAGTTCATAGTTCCAAAGTTGGGGGAATGCAATGAAAAAAATAATGAAGGAAGGATGTGTGTTTGGGGTTTTTATAACCCTGCACCTAGTTGGGTGCATGACGTGCATCTGGCTCACATGCGCACATGTACATTATTAAAATTAATTTTTTAAAAAATATTTTTAATATTTTTTTGAATTTATATATATATATATATGAAATTTTTTAATTTTATTATTATTATTTTTTAATATTTACCCAAATTTTGATCTTTTTGTATTTTTTAATTTTTTTATGTTTTTTTTTTTTTTTTTTTTCGACTCTAGAACTCTATTTCTAATAAAATTTTCTTCTCCTGACTCTCGAACTGGGAGTCCAAGAGTCGAAAAAAGTAGGGGGTCCCCATTTGTAGCGAAGAATGGGGTGTGTGTTGTGGACACCACAACAGAAATCCTAGTGCCTAAGGATAGTTCCACTTGTCCACCCAAATCTTACTTAACCATTTCTAGCTTACACTTAGCAACTAATGATGGTGAAATAAAAGAGTCTGTGGCACATGAATCAAATAATATAGAGAGAGGTGTACCCTAGATAGATCTCATAGTCTCAACCATAGTCCCTTGATGGTATGTTTGATAGTGGTCTAGCACTGCAAATATCCTATGAGCTCTACCTACATCTCCAACTATGGGCTTAGATGCTGCTAGCATAGAACCTAAATACTAAGATACACACTATGGGAAGTGGGCTACAATGTGTCCAAACTACCTACAAGAATGACATCCTATGCCTTTGCTAGATTGCCTCCCTGCTAAAGGTGCACTTGACTACTAGTGGCTATCCCTACTAGCAAAAGCCTAGTTGCTCTGCATAGGTTGAATGTTCTAATTTTTCCTATTGCACCACATGTTATGATAGTTCTTAGAGTTAGAACCACTACCCCCACTCTATGCCTGAGGGTATGATCCCTTCTATTATTTCTATTGCTAAGGTTGTTGTTGGTTCTGAATCCCTTTAGAAAAAAGAGGTTTCTTGTTCCCACTTGAGTTGTGGTTACCATTAAATCTTGACACTATAGGTGCTCCCACAAAACCCCTATGTCCTAGAGGTTAACACTGTACTCTACAAGTATGGCTCAATGTATTGCATCCTTGAGGGTTTTAGGTTCAAATACCTTAACACCCCCAACTAGATAGTTGTTCAAGCCTTTGATGAAATGTTGTGTCAAATGTGCTAGGTTATCACTAATTCCCACATAGGGCATGAGCTAATAGAATTTTTTCTCATACTCTACTATGGTTATAGTGAATAGTCTTAGGTTGTGAAATTAATCTACTCTATACTAGTTCTATTCCTTTGGTAGGAATCACTCTCAGAAGTTTTCCAAGAATAACTCCCATGTAATATTGTTCATGTTTATATGTAGTTTCTTCTCTTTGATAATCCACCATATGGCTCCAAAGAGTTCCAAGTTGGTGATAGAAAACCTTGTTTTGTCATTAGTGTCAAAGTCCTCAATAGAAAAAACCCTATCAAGAGCAATAAGCCACTGCTTGGCTACATAACCTGAACCCATCCCATTAAAGGGTTGACCTTGGACCTTTAAATGTCCTTCATCTAAGCAACTACAATTAATCTTTGTTGGTCCCTCTAAGGGCTACTATAATTAGGTCTATGCTCATTCCTTTCCTGATGAGCTCCATCCTAACCAACATTGTGAAGAGGAGGTAGGTGATCAATGATAGTCTTCTTCATTTTCCTCAAGTCAACTTCCTCTGAGTTGGCTTGCTACTTTCTATGGTTCTCTTCTTGATGCTCAATAACATGCTATTCCCTACCCTCTTCCTAATTAAGGCCTTTATGGACAAACTCATGTACATTGATGTTTTTTCCTTATCCATGACCTCTACCATGGCCTCGACTATGGCCTCTAACTGAAGATCTCATCTCAAATATAATCCTACAATAATATCCAAGATATAAGATGCTATAATAACTATAAAACATACTACTATAAAGAATACATGAAAGAAACATGTTTTGAAAATAGAATAGTTGAATTTTTAGTTTTGTCTAATTTAGGTTTAAATATATTTTAGTTTTGAAGTCTAAGTGTGCAAGTTTGAAAATATACAACTAATATTTTAAGCTCTATTTCAGTTCAACTAGTTCAAGTTTTAATTTGAATTAGATAGACATAATAGTTTAAATTCATTTTAGCTCAACTAGTTAACATCTAGTGGCATTTGAATATGACTAGAGCTCCTAGTGTAGAAGTTAGGCTCTGATACCAAATGTAGTGCCCTACCAAGGGATCCAAAAGAACTAACCTAAATTTTTACTAAGTTTTCCAAACATTTTTTTTTGGAATAACATGTACAACAATCATAAAGTAGCAAAAACAATACATATAATCTTACATAAGCAAACATGACAGATTACATTCCTTAAGGATCCCAAGAGATTGAATCACATTTAAATTTAAATAATACTAAGTCCAATAAATAACACATCCACATAAAAGAATAAATAGAAGTTCAAGTCCATGTCAATAATATACATTTGTTTTAAATGCCCCTTGGCAATAAAATTTGGAATGCACAATCATCCACTGTACATATCACAGGGTATGAAAGGCTGAAAGAATATACATTTATAAAATAGACTACATCATCCATTTTAGATCCACAAAATAAAGTACAATACAATAAGTGAAATCATCCATTGTAAAGATATAACCATCTATCATAATACACAAAGATAGAATGAAAGGAAATACAGACAAGGAACTCCAGCCATGGAATCAACATATAGATCTCAATGGTAAAAGTAACAAACACTACCACCCAAACTCATGGCAACCCAAAAAGGTTCACTCCCACCCCACTAAGGAGATAGTCTCAAGTCCCAAATAGGATATCAATCCCAAAATTAAAAGTGATATCTAAGTCAAGAAAAACCCTAAAAGAAATCTAACTCAAAAGTTTCCAAGATAAAATGACATCTAGACCCAGAGGCAAAAAAAGACATGTAGGGAATCTACTATGCAAGCAGGCAAGTGTCACCACATGAATCAACTCTAGAGTTACCTTGGTAGTCTAACTTGACCTTGGTCCCCTAGTGAATCTATGTGGCACTAGTATCCTTTTGTATTGACAAGGCATACTAATGATGCATGGTCCCAATCAAGCATCCTCTCTACTCCCATCCTAGTCTATAATAGCACTTGAGACATGGGAAAGGAAAGAAAAAGACTCTTATTAGGTTCATTTTAGTCTAATTTAGTATAGTGTTTTCACTTATAAAACAACCTACAATGGGTTACCTTGGCAACCACTTTGGGCCCTGACCTCCATTACAAGCCACTTCTCGAAATTACATATAGATAACCTACCCTAAGCTCACAAAAGTACAAATCAAATAATCATAGTTTTCACTTCAATCCTATACAAGTGACTAGAAAGCATCAAAAGATAGTTCACAATAATACTTCAATTCTTTACAAGAAATTGGAAAGCATCCAAAAATAACTAATTGATGACACAAAGATTAAGTCAAATATGTCATAACATTCATCTCATTATCACACAAGAACAATAAAAGCAATAACAAAAAATAGATCTAAACTCATCATAAAGCATACTAGACACATTACCATGGTTCAGTTTAAAAGATCAGGATCAAATCATCATAATATGGCAAACACATAACTCCCAAGTCTCTGGTAGATGTCCTAAAATTGGTCAACACTCTAGTTAACCCAAACCCAAAACATAAGACATCATATAGTTAATAGTGTAATTTCATAGTTTGGTTTGATTTTAAAATCACATAGTTTGAGTTAACAGTAATGTTAAAATTTTTGTTCGATGTAAGTTTTTGAATATATGAATTTTGCACTTTATCCTTACAACTTAACACATTCTTTTTTAGCACAATTTTCACAATTTATTCTTAATTTATGAAGTTACAAATATCCCCATTAAATATCACAAGATGACTTAACAATGATTATCTATCAAATTATTAAAATAATAAATATCGATCATGAAATAAAATATTCATGATTCTATTAATAATCAATATTAAATAATAATAAAGTAAATATATTTTAACATTATTGATTGATACTCATCAATAATAATCTAAATTAATAAATATTATTTAATTAATAATTAAAAACTATTAATAAATTCTTTAATAATATTTATTAATCATTAATTAGTTTAATAAATAATAATAAAACTATTAATAAAAAATATTAATAAATAATAATTAAAATTATATAAAATTAAATCTAATAATATTTAAAGAAACTTTAAAAAATCACATATAATGATGTGTTTTAGGCCCGTTGACTGGCCTTCATAGGCTATTGCCGTGCAACCATAGGTTGACTATTGTCACACACAGTAGTATTAAATACTATTGCTATAGACAACAATATAGTCTATGCCTGTAAATAGTATTAAGGCTTGTGGGGGGGAGGGGGATGGGGGTAAAAAGTGGAGGTGGGGGATTGGTGGCCCTGCATCCTAAAAAATTATCATTTTTTTAATTATATATATTTATAAAACATTTTCTAAAACAATCCTCTCCCAATAATATTCTTTTTAATATATATATATATATATATATATATATATTATAGACATAACAAATTTAGTCTGATAGGAAAACCTAGATCAACTAGAAAAAATTTCAATTTAAATTGATTTTTTTAAAACTAACTTTGGTCAATTAACAATTATTCAATTCATGGAATGAGAGTTTCCTAATTTTCAATTCTCATATATAGAAGAGTTTATATGAATAACAATAATTCACAATGAGAGATTGGAAGATTTGTCACAGATAAAATTCAAAACAACGATTCAACAAGCATGATGAAGACATGAATATTAAATTACATAATTAAGTAAACAAAACACAAGGCTCTACTTGGTTCTGATGCTAATATACAATCACTTGAAGATTTGTGGGAGAATTCTATTCTCCCAAAACCTCCTCTCTGAATATCCCTTTTCCAAAGTTCTCTATCCCTGTGAAAAGAACTCTCCATCTCTAATATGGAGTTCTTCCTTAAAATTGGGGCACTAATTGTGCGATCACATGAGAAAACTCATTGATCACAATCTTTTAACTCTTTATTAACTTTTTCAAATATTCATGTATACTTTATGCAATTTAATTTATATTTTTAATAAATTCAGTCCTCTTTCACTTTTTATTTAATTTTTGAAGCATTATTTGATAGCATTTATTTTAAAATGATCTTGTAAATATATTATTATTGAATTAAATAAATATTATTATGCTCTCAAACTACTACACATTTCTCTTTAAATCTATTTTTTTAATTTAATTAATTTCTCAATTAATTAAATATAATTAAATATTGAAATTTTCATAATAATTTTCCATTAAATTAAATCATTAATTAATCTTTTAATTTGACTTAGTTATCAAAAAAATCACCAAAGACCTACAAGACAAAATATGAAAACCCATCATAAAATACCACATACAAGATCAAACTCGAGGGTTATAATCACAAATTTACATCATATGATGAATTCAGAAGGATTATCATCTCAGATACTTGTCCTAATTTTCTAGGACAATTGGTTTAAAGGTTAGGATTTGGACTCAAGCATTTATCTCCCCTCTCTTACCATTCAGATATTGCAATAGGGTATGCTCATCATAGCAATTTAGGGAAGTCGATACCCAGTACTTAAAATTTGCATAAAATTCACACATGTACAAACATGTATATTCTAAACTAAACAACCAATGGCAGGAAGTGGTGCATCTTATAGATCATGACTAGCAGGTGACCATGACTCCCTTCCTTAACCACATCAGAAATGTCATACATAAAGAAACCATACATGCAGACCATACACATGAAGTATGGGGTAAGTATCCATAAGAAAACACATATATAAAAATCTATCTTACTAACATCATTAAATAATTGAAATCACTATAATAATGATCATCAAGGTATAATCATGCATACATGAAGTAACTAGTACCAAGTAGTCTCATCATATAATCAACTGAGTATGAAAACAATATCTGATAATATGAAATATAATGCTACTAATCATCAAGCATAAACTAGCCTAATAGAGTTTGACAATAATAACTGAATGTAAACTAGGGGTAGGCACAATAATTATTATGCATCTATACTTGATTGGGTTTATTTATTGTGTAGGACATATATCCTCGATAGTGACACATGGAGTTAGTGATCATACTTTTCATGTTGAGCCAATATCATACCTATATGGACGATGTATCTTTTATTATTATTTTAATCCTCTTGTAATTGATAAATCTGGATTCATAATAAATTATGTGATTAGACCCATGAGTGTGTCTATGCATTTAGAATTCCACATCTATCATGGAAGAGATATAAATAAATATTATTTTAATAGCTTAGAGGTGCTTTAGTTATTTGATTTATTCTTTATTTTAATTAGTGACAACATTGCCTAGCTAAATTCTATTTAATTGGAATTACCCAATTTTCTTTGGGTTAAAAAGAGATTTAATTAAGTGAATATATATCCCAAAATGTGAGTTATTTCTCACTTCTCACTTTCAAAACTTGATTTTGAGACCAAAGTCTCAAAATCCTCTTAAGAAGGAATTACTATTTTTCTTGTTTTCAGAGCTATGAGTGTGGGATTGACGTGAGGTTGATCTTGTTGGATCTGGCTTGGGGAGACCTTGATTTTTTGAGACATTCAACAACTTTAATGGAGAAAATATTTTATCGTGAGCATTCTCATATTTGTCCTTTTGGCTACTAGGTAGGGCCCTCCCATTTTTAATGTTTCAGCTCTATTTTAGAGTCTATTTTGGATAGTAGTTTATTAGTAGGTAGGGAACTAGTATTCCCCTCCATTCCTATATGATGGCTCTACCTAGTTGGATGAGTACGAGCATTTGATTGCCTCTTGACTTGGGGTTTTGGGTTTTCAAACTGTTATTCTAGTCATTTTTACATACAGACTTAGAACCCAAATTTTATTTGATATTTGGGGTTTTTATACCCAATTGTAAAAAGACTTTTAATTTTGTTTATTTTTGTCAACATTAAATTTTGGGTATTTTTTTACTTTGCCTCAATTTGTGTGCCACCCAATTTTCTTGGGTGATTGTTGGCACTAATTTTGGTTGTGGATTCAAATTATCCATTAGGATTCTAATCTACTCACAGATTTATTTTTCTTGGATTTTGGATTTGTATCGAGTCCATACTCCTTACAATGTGTTTAGTTGAGTGATTTTTATACTTGGTGTTTTATTATTTCTCATTGAACCCTTGTTTTTATTTCATGAACACTAGGATTCATTTAGAATTCATACTCCCAGATGTAGACTGATTGATCAAGTTCATGATGCTTGGTGTTTTGTTTCCTTATAGGAATTCATGTAGAAACTATACTCTTAGATGTAGTCTGATTGAGCGAGTTCATGATGCTTGGTATTTTTTTTCCTTATTGGGAATCATATAGAATTTATACTCCTAGATTTAGGCTAGTTGAGTAGGTTCATGATGCTTGGTGATTAATTTCCTTGTTGGGATTCATGTTGAGTCCATACTCCTAGATATAGGCCAGTTCAGTGAGTTTTTATAGTTGTATCAATTGTTTATTTTCTCATATCCAACCCTTGCATTGGTTTCATGTGATTATATTTGTGAATTTGGTTGTACCCACACATAAGAACGTACATATGATGGGATCTTATGAGACCAAAACTCTTAGATATAGATTATTTGAGGGATTATTTATTTGGGGGTTTGATTGGGAACTTGCATTGGCTTTGGACACTCATCATGTGATGAGCATGGGTTTATAGGGTAGATGTGTGAAGTGGATTCACTCATTACCATGGGTAACATCTTCAAAAAGGTGATGTGAAGGAGTTTCTAATAAGTGATAACTAAATGAAATAATTGGTAATAAAACTAAGATAAGATAAGAGAATACCTGTATGGGTTTTCTAAGGGTGGGTATCTATACAAGTATACCGAGGACATAGTTTGATAGCCTCTTAAGGGAGAGTTTATGCATGATGTTTATCTTGGGCCTTCCAATGCTAAGTGACTTACAATCCACTAGAGTCCCTACATAGTTTATGCTTAGAGCATTTGACTAGGACCTATTTTATTTCATTGCCTCATGATCTTGGTTTCAATCCTCTATACTATTAAGTGTGAGTGTTACCCTTAGATCACTATATGACATGTGGTTGTAGTAAACTCATTATCTCCATGAAAATAGTGAGTGTATGCCTATGGAGACCATGTGGTTGGGATGCATAACTACCTATACCCCTATTAGGGATTGGTGTACATAGATGGTCTACTTCCAGTTTGAACTTGTGCTAGATATTCACTTAGTACTTTAGTGTATTCGAAGTATGATCTCTTGTGAATTAAGTTTTACTTTGGATGCATTTGGTATCACATTTAGATGATTATTAGTATATTACTTGATACATTCCTTTATCATGATGTTGTATTATATTGCTAGATGATGTTTCTTACCACTTCCTTGGATTAGTGATGTTATTGGTAGATTAACATGGTGGATGTACTTGTTATTATAATGTTAATTGATGGTTATTGATAAGAACAATCTCATGAGACAACTCTAACTATTGTTTTTTTCAACTTGGCATTCATGATTAAGGGTATTGTTAGGTCCCTTGAGGTCTCATGATGCCATTATGTTAGGAAGGAAATGAGCATGATTGATTTGAGTTAGTTATATCGCATGTGTATACTTTCCTTTTTACTGTGATGTTGTTCATGATTATTTTGTAGATTGATGTTGTTGATTAGAGGGATGTATGTGATTACAATGTGTAATTTAGCTTCATTCAATTTCTTTGAACTACTTTCATGCTCTCAAGTGTTCATTCCTCAAATTGTGTGGATCTAGTACTCCCTAGTGTGGAGGTTTCATGTTTTTTATAAACTTCTTCTTGCTTCCTTGATGTGCTGGCAGCTTTTATCATGTGGGAAGGGTATTCTCTGTCACAAGCATGTACTCCCTCATGCAAGTATGTACTCCCTCACCTAGCATGGTAAGGTCCAAAGTGAGCATTCACTCTCTCTTGTAGAAAGATATTTCTTCATGCAAGACTGATGTACAAAATCACCTGGCTATTGGCAAATACTCATGTGAAATAATGAGTATTTTCCTAGACTTTGAAGAGATGTGAAATATGGTGAGTATTTTCATATGGTGAATTAAAACATATCATATATAAGGTGAATAAAAAGAGATGAGCTATAAGGTGAATAAAATATATTGTTAAAGTATAAGTTGGTGTATATTAAATTCCTTATAATTAAGATATATTTTAAAATATGTAATGATTCATTTGAGATAGTTGTTGGAATTATTTAGAATAACTAAGAGGGGGGTGAATAAAATATCCAAGGTCTAGATGTACAAATAACAAATTTTAGTGCTAATCAGATCCATATCCATAAAACCTTAACATGCATGCATCCATTAGATCATACAATTACTTAACTTAGTAAATTACTGTCCTAGGTCAGAATAACTAGGTAGAAATGTAAACATGAAATAATAGAAGAACATTCACACAATTTGATACAAGCATTTTAAGTGAAAACCCAATTTGGGAAAATCCACCAGTAAAATGCTACCCATTCTCACTCTTCTAAAGTGATGCCCTGTGAAAGGCCAAACCTATTAAAGGTTACAATACACACTATTAAATGTGACTTGGCTAAAGGATTTCAATCACTTTATTAGGAGTCAGCCTTGTTAGAGCACTTTAGAACATTCTATTAGAATGTCACCTGGTTAAAGGATTTACAAATGAGTGTTAGGTCAACCTTAATCCAAAGAATTTTATCCACACTATTATAGTTATTAGAGAGTAATAGTAGGACTTGATATGATAATAACTTAAAAATCACATCATATTGTAGATCTCTATTTCAATCCTCCATTTTTCTTGACATTCATACTCTTCAACTCTCATATCATGTTCACCCCTCAAGCCTTCATCCCCTTAATCTTTCTTTCTTTGTACGCCAACTCTAGTCTCTTCCATTTGGCTACTAGATGAAATAATACCCTAGAATCCTTTTCTTCCTTAGGTTCTCACACATGAAAACCGTTGCTTCTAATCAACTATCTCTATAAATAGAGAATTTATATCTTTTGTTTTTAACAAAAATCATCCATTTTAAGGTTAGGTTGGATTCAATGAATCTACCCACATTTCCAGTTTGGTTCCTCTAGAAACTTCCTCTACAATCTTTCTTGAATTCTCCTCAAAATGGTTTACCTTGAATTATATGCCACTAGCTCATCATAGTTATCTTCCTCATGCTTCAAATGATTCAAGAAATCAAATTAGTCAACTTAGATTCATCAAATCTTTGATTTAATACTATTTTTAGTCACTTAACATCTATACTATTTTATCACTTGACCACCAAAAGTTCACTATGAAAATACTAAATTTTACTGATCCTTGACACCAATCAAACTTTACTCAACATATATAACATTGACTTGACTTTCCCTATTTTTCTTCTTTGCTTGACACCTATTGATTTTCACTCTGCTTCTACTAATTTCTTCTCGGCTTGCACTGACTACTTGGTAAGGCTTGGCAAGCACTTTTCTTACTTGATATTCTTCCAGTATTTTCTTGTGTAATCTTTTATTTTAGACTTTAAGAAGATAAAAAAATACACTATATTATCAATGTCTTACTTGGTCTTAATGCTTCTTTTATACACCAAATAACTCAACCTTTCTCTAGGTTCTCTTGTTATCTCCTCTTTTCAAATCTTCTTCATCAATCAACCACATGATAGCATTTATAACAAAAAGAAATTATCTCACTAATAGGTAGTAGGTTTGACATCATTTAAGAAATAATGATTGCTCTGTTATGGGTTCTACACTTCAAAACAATCTAATTTTAACAATAGGTTCCAGACCTCTCCAAGTTAAGATAAAGATTCTATAAAATATTAGAGCTTTAGGATTTCAAACTTAGCCAATTTTAGGATTCACCATTTTTCTTTCAAGATGGTGTCCAATAGATGAGTGTTTGTAACTTTGAGCCCTTGTCTTGTGCATGACCATTGTTGGTCTCTTCTTGTAATTCTTGATTATGATATGATTGTGGAAATGGACTTGTATATCTAACCATACTAGGAAATTTTACGTTGGGTTTTAAGAAGAACATCCCCTTAGTATATTATCATGATTCATGTGATCTTTGGTTTGTAAGTTATGGTTTAGTATGTGGAGGATCTATGGAAGTGTTTGTAAGACTTCCATTACTATAGATGAACATATGAGTTTAGCCATTTCCTTTATTCTTATCACATGGTTAAGATGTTTTATTCTTGCACTTGGTTACTTTATTGTGTTGATTAAGTAACTTATCTTTTTAAAAAATTATTCAGTGCATGTTTTATCCTTGTGTTCTAAGGATCTTCGGGAAGGGCTTTATAAATATTATTATTCAACATTAGCAATGCTTTACCATTCATTAGGAATGGAACAAAATTACCTAGCTTAGTTGTTACACCATTATCAATTTCTTCAAATTTACCAAATTTACTTAGATCACCAGTCATGTGATGGGAATATCCACTATCAATAATCCATGAGTAATTCTTAGTAACATATGAAATGAAGGCAATTTTTCTTTTATACCTTTCACCATTTGGATCTTCCTTGATTGCATCATAAACCATTTCAACTACTTCATTTTCATCATCAAAACTGGACTTGGTACGATCTTCCTCAGCTATGTAGCATGATTTCTTTCCTTTGTCTTTCTAGTTTCTATTCTTCCTAAACTTGAAATATTTATTTTCATTACAATCACTCTTATTTCTGTTAGGACATTTAGTAGCAAAGTGACTGATCTCATTACATTTGAAATAGATCAGGGCCAGTTTAACTTTGTATTTAATTTTACCTCTTGATAATCTTCTTGCAAGAAATGCTTCAAGCTCATTAAAATCATCTTAAGATTAAGAATCAATTTCTTCTTTATTTTATTTCTATTTCTTTCAATCACTGATGGTTAGTGAAGACTTAAATGCACTTCCCATTTTAACCATAGTGTTTTTATTACTGCTCAACTTAAATGTGTCAACCAATCAAGTAGACTGTCAAGTGTCAGATTATTACTAGGCACATATCTTACTTCTTGAATTGTAGAAACATTAATAGAACAAACAAGTAGAAGAGTCCTAAGAACCTTACTTACAATGTTAGAATCAAGGATTGCACCTCTATTAAGTCTCATTTCACTTACCACTTTTTTGATTTGAGTTACATACTATGTAGCATTCTCACCTTCTTTCATTCTCACGTCATCATAATTTCCCCTCGAGTTTTTTAACTTAGCTCTTAGCACATTTTAGTGTCCACCATGTACAAGTTTTAGTTTATCCTACATCTATTTAGTA
Source organism: Cupressus sempervirens (assembly GCA_028749045.1). Classification (NCBI taxonomy): domain Eukaryota; kingdom Viridiplantae; phylum Streptophyta; class Pinopsida; order Cupressales; family Cupressaceae; genus Cupressus; species Cupressus sempervirens. Next base: position 420,833,926 of record CM053789.1, on the reverse strand, counting down.
TTAGTGGAGTTCTTGATATCATCAAACTCATCATCATTGAGAGTAGATGCAGTCTCAGTCATCAGGCTATTGTGGCTCCTTTCCTCATTCATTTGTTCAATAGTTAGGGGACCGTTAGGAGTAAAATATTCATGTTCTAACCAATGTGTAACATTATCTCCAATGCTAGAAAGATTCAACTTCATTGTGTATTTTCAGAAGGAGAACTTCTCCTTGTTTAGCTTTGGTACCTCTCTCTTATACATCTTTGATCTTTAGGTTAATTTCCTTTAAGATTATTTCCTCAAGAACTATTCTCTAATAGAAATTGTTAGATAATTAGGTGGGGGGTGGGGAGTGAATAAATTATGTTCATTTATCATATATCCCCTTCAAAAAAATTTAGTACCAATATAACTTCATAAACTTTAACAACAATTACTCTGTGTAATCATTCAACTTATTATTTAACTCTTTCAATCACTTTATTCCAAGTTGTTAACTTACTATTCTTTGCGTTACTAAGTTTTAGTAAAATAACTTATTTATTACCTTGAAGTTACTTATTTGTTACCAAGTTGCAATAAACTATCAAACAAGAAAAGAAACTTGTAACAAAATTAACATTCACAAATTTGAGACCATGCTTTTAACATGGAAACCCTATGAAGGAAAAAACCACTTGCGACTGAAAACCCAAAAATATTCACTCCTCTGAAGTGAGATTTGGTAGAAGTCAACCTTGTTAAAGGTTACAAACATAGTGTTAATGTGTCTTTCTTAGAAGATTTCACCAAAACATCATCTAGACCTTATCACTCCTTGACCTTGTCTAAAGATTGGTTAGCTCTAAAGGACTTACAAACACAACTGATGGAGATTACCATATATAGGATTTCACAAAGTTGTTAGGTTCACCTGTGTTTGTAAGATTTTTTCTACAATGGTTGAATAGTAAGAGTAGAAATGATCACTTTAGAATAAAAACTACCTTTTTCTTATTTAGATATTTGTTCCTTTCTCTTGTCTTTGTCTGATCTCTCACTTTGATATCCTTTCATTCTATACTTTTGATTATCTAATTTATACCTTCTCTTTCTCCTTCTTTTCTTGGTTCACCTGGCTCAACTATCTTCTTTCACCTTCTTCAACTTTGCATTGACAACAACTTTATCATTACTTTATTAGCTTCCAATTAATAACCTAAAAATATCATCATCTCCTCCTTAAATAGTCATCTACAAGCTTCTAGATTCTTCCATCTATTGGCACTTAATCACAATTGGTGATCATACCAAATTTCTAGATTTTAAACTCTATACAGTGAATCTAGACACTCAAAAATATAAGTTGTCATAGAATTTTGTGCTCATTCTTCAATCTCCATCATCAAATCCTTATTGAATTTTTTCAGCCATTTATCTTGTAACAAAATTTGACTCATTCCTTAGAACATCTTAAAATTTCCAAATTTCTATCAAAAGTTACCCTTAGATTCTAATTCTCCAAACTTGTTCATATAGTTGTTACTTGGTGAACATAACATTTACTTAGGTAATTTAAAACTCTATTATTAGTAGACTCACTTGGGAAATACTATGTTTCTCTTTTTTTTTTCCAATCACTCAGGAAACATGGTAGTCACAAGTGGTGAATATAGTCTCTCTTCATTAACCTTGTCACTCGGTGAAGCTTGTGTTTTTCTATATATTGCAATAATATATGATTGTTAAAAAATCAAACCAATATGAAATTACCACTATCCATCTCATTCAAATACTCATTGAATATCATACTTATCAATTTTTTCTTCATCATACTTCCTTCAAATCCTCTTCATTAGTCAAATGATATGACATTCTACTAAGTTAGCATAATTTCTACCCAACTAAGACTTTGACATCAATGACAATAAAATAATTAATACAACTCTTTTAAAGATATTTATAGAATTACCTATTACATTATTAGTGGGGCTACACTTCTATTGTTAGTTTATTCTCTAAATTTGATTGTGTGAACAATTATTATTAGCAGACTCACTTGGGAAATACTATGTTTCTCTTTTTGTTTTCCAATCACTCAGGAAACATGGTAGTCACTTGGTGAATATAGTCTCTCTTCATTAACCTTGTCACTCAGTGAAGCTTGTATTTTTCTATATATTGAAATAATATATGATTGTTAAACAATCAAACCAATATGACATTACCACTATCCATCTCATTCAAATACTCATTGAATATCATACTTATCAATTTTTTCTTCATCATACTTCCTTCAAATCCTCTTCATTAGTCAAATGATATGAAATTCTACTAAGTTAGCATAATTTCTACCCAACTAAGACTTTGACATCAATGACAATAAAACAATTAATACAACTCTTTTAAAGATATTTATAGAATTACCTATTACATTATTAGTGGGGCTGCACTTCTATTGTTAGTTTATTCTCTAGGTTTGATTGTGTGAACAATGTTTATCAATCCAAAAAAAACCAACAATATTGATGGATTATGGAAATTTGATAGATCTAATACAACTTCTACATGAATATATTTGAAAATTTCTTTCTACTCTACACCACTTAGATAAATAGGTTCATTGGTCTTTATGATATATGTTATTCAAAATTCACAAAGAACATACAATATTGACTTAATCATTTCCTCTCGCCATGGATATTGATGGAATAAAAATGATCATTACATTAAATACCTCAAAAATAAACTATCTTGTTAAACCCTCATTTCACCAAGGGTTATGACAATATTTACTTTGAAAAGATTAAAAAAACCCTCCACTTTGTTCCAAAACAATAAAATAATACAAATTCATTTGTAGGAACCTTGTGCAAAAATGTAAATAAGACTATAACCAATTTTGAGTCTTTTGGGATGACATACTATGAAGATATAAATTTCTTCATGCTTTCTATACACCATAGGTTTTATCACAAATGTTCTCCAGGAAAAATGTCATAGCTCAATGACTCATTCAAAAATTAATGAATTAGATCAAACGAAAAGGGAATAAAACTATAGTCATTTCTTTATATTTTACAACTTATTTCAACCATTATTATGTTGCACCAATCTATACCATGTGTTTATTTTGGAATTTTACAAGAGAAGTTAGTTGTTTAAGACAATTTGTGCTAAAAAAGTCATTAGTTTTACAAATCTTATTGAAGATTGATGAGGTTCCAATTGAAAATGAAAATAGATTCCCATCAAACAATGTGCAACTAGTTTCATATTATAATATTATTATGATACAAAAAATTAAATTCATATAAACCAAGAAAACCTTTTGCACATGTGAAAAAATTTAAAAAAATGAAATAAAAACAATGGTTTCATCTTCTATACAATCTATAACCCTCTCCAACCTCCTAAATTGATTTCTACTTACATATTTACCATATTAAATTAATTTATAAATTTTAAGCTAACTTTTAACTCCTTTGTTAATGCTAATGATAATATTTACAAGTTTTGGTAAGATTTTGACAATATTGTCAACTTTTGTTAAGATTAATGAGACAAATAATAATTACATAAAAATATAACCAATACCATAAGATAATAAATTGCATAGAATATAACATATGACACACAAATTTAACATGGTTCACCCAATCCCTATTCTAAGTCCACCAAAAAAAAAGTCCAATATTCTTATTATCCACTGATTACAACCTGATTACAATCTATAATCCCTTTTAGCTCGATACTACCACAAGAAGCTACAATTTCATCTTAAATTATGAAATCCCTAACCCTAACTCATTTTTTACAAGATTTTTTCCACTTAAAAAATTAGGGCTAAAATACATTTTCTAATATAAAAAAATTAGCTGACATCTTTTACAATAATAAAGTCGATCAAGCTTTCAAGGGTGCTGCCCCAAAAAACTTTCATCCCTCGACCCCACCTTGTACTATGATAGGAAGCACACCTGGGGCTCTACACTAGGACCTTGTAAGGGGTGCTCCCCCTTGAACCTATCTTGGTGAAGCTGACCCCAAACCCCCATACTAAAATCTAGGGGGAAACTATGCAGAATAAAGTAGGGAAAAATTAACCTTTGAGTCTATTTAGGTTCCACATCACAACAACTTTCATTGTCCTGATGCTCAGTCATAAATAACATTCATCTTTTCCCTTAGCTTCTATAGGCTTGGCATGTATTGACTCACTCGACATAAACTATCTTTACATCACTTAGTCTCCATATGTTTCACTTAGTATATATTGTGACTTGGTCTCCACTAGGGTGCACAAAAACCTTTGACTTGTTTGGCATGTAGTGAAATATAAACAAGTCCATCTAGTTTGACCTTATTTGGATTGCTCAATCACAGTGATGACCAACCAAAATTTCTTAGGAAATGACCAAGTGTTGGACACTAATAGGCAACAAGGCTTAGAGATCAATGACCATCCTTTCCCTTTTCCTTGCAACTTCACCTTTTTCATTTATCTTGTTCTTGAATACCTAGTTTGTTCTAATAAAAACATTATCCATAGGTCTAGGTACTATTGTCCATGTTTTCTTCTTCTCTATTTGCTCAATTTCTTCATTCATTCCTTAAATCTAGTCCTCATTCTCCAAAGCATATTTTACTTATTTGGGCTCAAACTCACAAAGTAAACATGTGTTACTTTTGAGACTCTTCCTTTTCATAGCACTAGATACGTTATCTCCAATGATTTTTTCAGGTGCATGACATCTTCTCACATATTTTTCTAGGATAGGTTCTTTCCTTCTTTCTTCTTCTACAAGATCATCTTGAAAAATTATTTCGAAATCATTTTCTCTTTATAGTTTAGATTCTAGTTAATGTTCTGCTTGCTCAACATTGTCTTCTTGATGTTTGACTCCTTTTGCATGTACCTCCACATCAATTTTCTTTTTATTGACATCCATCATTTGTTGCTCGATAACTTGTTGTTGCAACTTAACATTCTTATTTTGTTACTAATTTGTAGCTTTGTTCTCTTGCTTAGGTAGGGTGCAAGGAGAACCTTCATCCACATATATGAATGTGTTGTAGTCTTCAAGTTCTATCTTGCATTCAACTTCTTTATTATTTTCATATTCATCAACTTTCACATTTGCACTTTCCAAAATATTATTAGTGTTAGAGTTCAAATACTTATAAGATTTTCTCTTAGTGGAATAGCCTAGGAATATGCCTTTGTCACTTTAGCATCAAGTTTTCCTTTTCTATTATCCTTTAGTACATAGAATTTTCTTCCAAAAACTTTAAAATACTTGACATTAGGTGCATAACCATACCACAATTCAAAGGGTGTCACATTTATACCTTTCTTGACTTACACTTTGTTCAAAGTGTAAACTATTGTACTTATAGATTCCCTCCAATATTTTTGTGATACATTTTTGTCATCATCAGTGTTCAAGCACAATCCATGATTGATCTATTTCTTCTTTCAACAATTCCATTATGAGGAATGGTCCTAGGTGCTAACATCTACCTTTTGATTCCTCTATCATTGAAGAACATATTAAATTCATTGGAAATGAATTCTCCACCTCGATTAGATCTCAAGCACTTCAAACTCTTTCCTATTTCCTTTCAACTCTTGTCAAATACCACTTAAACAATTGAAAAGCATTAGTTTTTTTGTAAGAAATATTGTAATCATCATTCTAGAATAGTCATTAATATATAGAATGAAATATTTGTTTATTTAATAAATTTGAACACCAATAGGTCCACAAACATTAGTATGAACTAATTCCAAAATATCATTAGATGAATATGTCTTTCTCTTGAAGCTAGACTTTATCATTTTTCCCAATTGACATTGTTTACACATATCATTATCAAGTTTATTTAGTCTTGGAAATCCTCTTACTCTTTTCACCTTACTAATGCTAACCAAATTGTCAAAATTTACATGAGATAACCTCTTATTCCATAACCATATATCTACATACTATGAAAACAAACATGTCTTATCAGATAAATCCATATAGAACAACTTACCCTTTCTTTTATCATAACTTCTAATCAATTCACCATTAACATAAAATATCTTGGCCTTTCTATGATGGAATTAAACTCCATATCTTGATTTGTTCAACTGCAAAAAACTCAATAAGTTATAGTTAAGTCTGTCAACCCAATAAATATTGTCACCAAGGTATTTTTTCAATGGCTAATATTCATCAGTTGGCTAATTTTAGATATTTTAGGCTAGTAACTTGGCTAATACTTTAAGCTTTAATGCAACCTAAATCACTACATTTTTATAAAATTTATTTCTAAAATATTTAAAATCACCCATTAATTTATTTTATTAAAAAACTTAAACTCAAATATTTTCTACAATATTTGATACATGATTAGATTCGATTCACCTAAATATTATATATTACTTGAGAGAGTAAAATTAATTCATGAGTAATTATCATCATTATTAGTTACTTTAGGGATATATCACCAATATTTAGTTTTCATTATTGATTTTAAAATCTAATTTAACAATCCTCGTAATATTCCATGAGGTAAAAGATGTTTAGTTTTTATTTTTAATATTGCATGGTTATTAATGAACTTTCTATAGTTTTAGAAATTTGCCAATGTTTTCTACAAAAAAAAAAATATGATTCCAAAATAATTGCCAATATAAATAATATCTAAAATGAAAAAAATGAGAGATTCACTCATAGAAATAATCAAGCTTTTCAAAATAATGAAAGAATCACTAATATTTTATATTATTTTTTGGATGGGCGTTTCTTAAAGTTTACCCTAATTGTCACATTTGATCTTATTAGTCAATTGTATTGATCCTTTACCATTCACAAGATATGGCACATCATTACCAAACTTAACACAACTATCCTTATATGGTCCAATTGTCTCAAATTTACTTTTATCACCAGTTATGTGATTTGAACAACCACTATCAATTATCCATCTATCACTTTTATTCACATTCAAGATCAATACATTTTTCTCATCTTCATTAGAATCTTCTTTCATATAAATATAGACAACTTCTTCATCATTACTTTTAGATTCATTATCAATTTCTTTTTTAGCAATGTAACAAGATTTCTTACCTTTTTCTTTGTAGTTTCTCTTGTTATCTTGGTCATCTCTTCTTCCCTTGTACTTTCTTTCCCTCTTTTCATCCTTGTCTTCTTTGTTAGGACATCTTGCAACAATATGACCAACTTTATTACATGAAAAATAGATTATAGGAAGTTTACCTTTGTATTTTCCTCTACCTCTTGGAAGTCTTCTAGAAATCAATGCTTCAAGCTCATCAAGTTCATCATCAAAAGTATCATTGTCATTTTTCACATATTTTCCTTTTCCTTTCTTGCTAAGAATCAATTGTGGTTTAAAAGTAGATTCAATAGTGGTAAGGGTGATATTATAAAATTTAACATCTCAAAAGTAGTAATCCTACCGGTCACACCTCTAGAGCTAGGTCATTACTTGGAGTACATCTGAATTCTTGTATTGCAAAAGCCTTAATAGAATAAATGTAGAATTCTCAACACCTTTCTGATCACAATCTCATCATCAATCTTTTCATTTTCTTCTCTTATAACATTTACAACCTCTTTGATTCTTCCATAATATTGGACTATATTCTCACCTTCCATCATTATCACTTCATCAAACTTACCTCTCAAGCTCTCTAGTTTTTCCCTCAAGACATTCTTGTCTCCTCCATAGATGGTTTGTAGTGCATCCCACATTTCTTTAGCTTTCTTGCAATATTTTATGTGATCAAACTTGACATAGCTTAGGGCTGATTTAATATCCTACATAGCTTGGTTGTGTTCTTGCTTCTCCTTTAGCTATTGAGCTATTAGTGGAAGAATTTTCATATCCACAAATGCATTTTCCAAAAAATGTATTGTACCATCACCAATCTATGCTAGATGTATCTTCACCAAACTTTTCCATGTAGGGGAGTTCTCTTTATTCAACCTTGACACCTCCTTTTTGTACATCTTGATCTTTAGCATCAAGTACATTCAAAATTTTCTCTACAAGCACAAATTCTCTAATACAAATTGTTAGAATGTTTAGAATAACTAACAGGGGGGGGGGGTGAATCAATTATCCAAGGTCTAGATGTACCAATTGAACAAACAAACACTTAAGCTACTTCATAGCTTAACATCCATTATCTCAGCCTCTATAGTAAACTTTCAGTAACATAAACTAGTAGTCCATTATCATAAATATAGAAAACTTCCATAATGTAAAAATTAATAGTAAATCATCATAAATAACATCCACACAAGTTTGACTCTAAGATTTAACATGGAAACCCAATTTGGAAAAAACCACTAGCAACATCTCACCAATATTTTCACTCTTCTAAAGTAAGATTTGTTAGGAGCCAAATTTATTAAAGGTTACAAAATACACTATTAAATGTGACCTTGTTAATAGATTTAATCATCATGTTACGAGTGATCTTGTTAGAAAACTTTAGAACATCCTATTAGAATGCAACCTTTATTGAAGGTTTTACATATGACTATTAGGTCAACCTTGATTAAAGGATTTTAGTACTAGTACAATGGTCAAAAAGTAAAAGTAGGTTTTGATATTCCAAATAAAACTCACCTTGCAAATATAGATCAGAGTTTGACTCACATGTTGATCTATTGACAAACCTTCATTGTCATCTTAGTCTCTGATTCTCTTCGAAATTCTTCAAGAAATCCCTCTTCACCTCTTATCAATTCTTTTTAGCCACTTTCTTACTTGTTCACCAATCAATAGCATCAAAAACTACTACAATCCTTATTAGGTTAGTCCTTCTATCTCCTTTAATAGGTAGTTATGGTCTTTCTCCACTTAAATACCATCGTAGATCATTGGGATTGGTTAGATTTATTTAATCCTTCCAACATTTCATCTATTATTTCTCTTCTAGAAACTTCTCTAAACTTATTTATGAATACTTTCATATAAATGCACAAAAAAAGTTTCCCTTGATTTAAATATTCTATGTCATCCATCCTTATCTTCAACATGCTTTACATATTCCAATAAATCAACTCTATCAGCTAGAAATCATGATTTCCTCATAACCTATCAAAGTGTTGTCCCTCAACCAATACTATGTTCTAATTCTTGGTCATCATTGGGTCACTTAGTCCCTACCAACTTTTTGTTTGGCACATATATTGACACCCAGTTAACACTAATGTTTGGTCAACACTACTTCTACTCAATGCATACTATTGCTTAGTCAACACTAGCATCACTTGGCATAAAATTCAAGTTCTTTAATATTCAGCTCTATTTTGTGGTCAAGACTATGCATTTTGTTAATCTTTGATCACTTCTTCAAAGATTCATTACAACATCATTCTTCACTTGTAGCATGATTTAACAATCACTTTTTCTTGTCAAAGTCTAACTAATAAAGTTCCCATTTTTGGTTTCTTCTCATAACTCAACCTTTCCTCTAGGTGTTGTTTTTATGACCAAATTCTCAAATCCTCTTCATCAATCATGTAGATATGGTAGTCAAATAAGATAGAAGAGTGTCTCACCAATAAGGTTTTACATCAATGACAACATAAGACTTTTTCCAATTATAGTTTCCAACATGTACAAGGTCATGTTGTGTTTGGTAATTAACAAGTTAGTGATTAATAATGCATAAAACATTAAAGGCATTATCTTCCACTACACATTAGATAGCAAGAGATGTAGAAAATGGTTTACTTTAGTGGTGACTATTCACTAGATGGAAAAACTCACACATTAGGGACCCTAAATTTGGTTTTTTTTTACACTTTTAAGGTGGCGACATCACTCACAATTTATGAAAAATGGGTCCCATTCTCAGACCAATCACCAATAATGATACATTATCATTTTTGTTTTTATGATGACTTCACTAATGGAATCTAATCTTTCCATATGCTAAATTAAATATTTTTGCCCACGATTTCTAAGACATGTCTTAATAGATGGTCACATTCACCAATCTATGGTAAAAATTTATTTTGGGTTGTATATAAAGTACATAGATTCAACATGTGTCTCTATTCCAAAGACTTTCTAAGGAACTTTTTATCCTTCTAATCTTCGGCCCAAAATAGATTATACTATGGAAAAGTGTCATTATTTTATAAACTTTCTTTGAAACTTATTGTATTTTAACTTTGTAGCCCAAAATAGGATTTATACCATTGATTTAGGATCATCTAATGGTCATTAAAAAGGGTTATTATGTCTTGGATGATAAAAATTTATGGTTTCTAAATATTTTTACTTATGGTCATGATTTTCAAAAATAATTAAAGATTTACCATGGTTTTACAAATTTTTCATATGAAGGAAAAATAATTGCCAATAAACTAAAAATTTCTCCCCTAAAATAATGTTGAATTCACCAAAATTTTATACTTTTTTTTCGAAAGGGGGGTTTCTTAAAGTTATCCATACAGGACATGTTATTTCTTAGTAAACTAGTTTTGGCATATGTGTTTGTAATGGCACAAACAATTGTGTAAATCATTTGGTCCCAATTCTACATGATATTTTTAATTATTATAGAGACAACTAAGGAGATAATTACACATTTTATCAGAGGACATCAATCCCTAGAAAGGCAGTGTAACCAATTAGAAAAATAGAAGGACTAAGTGACGAAAGAAGGAATTATGGATTGTTGATTTTAATCTAGAACCTACCATGATTTTTTATGTAAGAAGGGATCAAACTCTTAATAATTATGAATGCAAAGGAAGATCATGAATGTAAAAAAAGGCTAAGGAAAAAGAAAGGAAGGCTAATTTTAATAGAGATTAGAAAAAGTAACATAGTAGAGAAGGGCATAACAAAGAAAAATAGTTAAGGAGATCAGATTTAGACATTGAAGAGAGAAGATCTGTAATTGGCTTAATGAGAGAAAACCAAAGGACCATGTACTAAGACATTATAACTAGTGTACTAATGAAAAATATCTTAATAGAGTGGTTCTAACACACCTAATTAAATCTCCTAATAGAGTGCTTACTTCATCGTAAGTTTAAATCCTTTAATCAAGGTAGAATTAATAGTCTGGTAATGCTTTTAACCGTGCAAACCCCTCACAAGGCAGATTATCAAAAGTGATCAAATTGTAGCCCTAATAGGAATTTTTTTTTTTTTTTGCAACAATGAAGATTTGTGTGTGTTATCCCCACCCTGATTTTACCTTCACCTTGGAGGGTTTTTGGGTTACCAAAATATTTATGTGTTTACATTTTCATGTTGATGGATGTCATGCATAGTTAGATTCATTTTTGTTTTATAGTTCATAATTATATGGTGTTGGCTCCTAAATTAATAGTTTTTGAATAAGCTAATGATAGGAACAAATAAATCTAGGGGTATCTAATTACCATGTTCAACATACCTATTCAGACATTAGGGCCAACTATAAGGCTATACTCCTTCTTTAGGCTCTACAAGACCTTGGTGGGTGAACCTATAGATTACATTATGTGATGAGTTACTAAAACCATAAATTTGAATATGTATTTAGCAAATGAAAACCCTTGAATATTCTATGCTTATGCAAATAACATAGACATGAAATAGCCAATACTATGACCTATGAACTTGACAAGCTAAGTGAAGGTTGACCTTTCATTTCTTCAACATAAAAGGGAAAAACTTTGATTAATATTGATTTATTTTAGCATAACCAAGATATGAGAAACAAAACATATAGATCATATAGTTGATTATTGCCTTATCTATTGGAAAATTCCACAAACCACAAAGATAAATCCTTGGATATCAGTGATATATCTCATATATCAAGACTCCAGATCTATCCTATCACTTTGTGAATCAAATAACTACATCAACACTGAATCTCATACTCAACCAATCCCTTCATGAAATTTAAAACCATATGATGATAAATCAAGCATTTATATGACTCCTTGAATCACAAAAAAAAAAACCATAATACACAACCTAAAATAGGTTACAATTGGATCTGTGCTCTTTGTTTACAAACCACAAAAGATTACAAACAACATAAATAGGAGACAAGAATAGACTGAAGATAAAGTCATTGCTACATTTTATTCACTTCCTTGAAATAAATACATAAAGGATGCATGAAAGTACTTATGAAAAAAATGAATAGATCATAACTATCTCAATAATTTCACCACTATTGTTCATACAAAAGAGAAACTACTAGGCATAAATGGTGGGATCACAGCTAGAGCTCCATTCAATAATATAAAAAACAACCAACCATCAACAACCCTAAAGAAAGAGAAGAGAAGAGAATAAATAGAATGAAAGCAATTGTAGGATCTGCTATGATGCTACCATTTTCCCACTTGAAGAAATTTCATCTACTAATGTAGAACCTCTCTCTTCTTTCTTCCTTGAACTAAAAATTAGATCTCCTCATTCTATTTGAAAAATGCTTGAAACTACCTTCAAAATGATGGAATCATATAACTGATTTGCAAGAAGATAAAAATATCACTAAAACTCATGTTAAAACAAATTATAAATGACTTTAGAGGAAAAATAATACTCTCAGGAACATTTCTCCCAAATCTAGAGCCAACAAACTTCTCTGCTTGCCTTCCAATTGAATCTGAAACTCCATTATGAAAAACACCTATTTTGCTGAATGCTCCTATTTTCACAATTCTACCTATAACTTTTGGCTAGTTGAGCATCTATATATACTGGCTACAAAATCTAAAAATTCATCTTCTTGCCTTTATGTTGATATATAAAACTTTACATTTTGGAAAAAAATTAAGGCCCCTAGTGTGTGTTTGAAAATTCTAGCCCTTGGCCATGAACAAAGCATGAAAAGTTGAAAATATTTAACTTTTTAATAAAGTCTAAAATTTACATTATATATCATATTTATTTTCAAACTTTTCAAACTTGGGAATTTATGTAGAAGTCATGAAATATAGGGCCACTTTGAATTGCATGCCATATGGCACCTCCTTACTGGTCCTCAAGTTCACCTTGTTGTCTAGCTAGCTACCATGTCACCTCCTTCCTATAGTACCTCTCATGTTTGCAGTCTGTACCTTATTTTATTTTGATTTGGGAGATACTTGTTATTCATATTATTTTTTTTACATTTGAGATGACCTGAGCATCATATGTTATACTCTGATTTCAATATCATAGATGTTATATTACTATGTTGTATAGTTGATCATATTTGAATGATGATGCCATTTTGAGATAATAATATGTTTTATGATGATATTTGGTTATTCAATATTTGGGCATATCTCTGATTTGGTTCTATGTTGGATTTAATGCTATGGTTATTTACTTCATTCTTAATTTGATATGCTTTATGTGAATGTGAGTGATGTAAATGAATTATTTCAATATAATTGAATAAATGGTTAAATTAGATTATTTAATACATTTATTTCTTTGGCTATGTCATTATATGCAATTACACTTGATCATGTTTTTTAGTGTGCAAGATTTCTATCCTTGACAGTGGTACATGGAGTTAGTGATTCAACCATTCATGTTTGCCAATATCATCCTTGTATGGTTGACATATCTTATTTAAGTGTTTAATTTAAACCTTCTAGTGATTTAAGAAATATGGACTCATCTACATTTTGTGACTAGACATGTGAACTTCTCTGTGCATTTATAGGTTCGCATTGTCACAAAAATTGTTAAGGAAATTCAATCACTTTGGTTTCTTAGGAATTTTTCTTTTTTCTTTTAATTTTTGGCACCTTTTCCATAGATGAATTCCAATTCCTTGGAATAGGCTATTTCATTTGGGTTGATTCAAGATCTAACTAGGTTTCTTGGTTATTTACCCTAATTGATTCTTCACTCAAAATGTGAATAAGTATCTAAAGAGTAAATTAATTCCTCACTTCTCACTTTTACAAATTACAAATTTGAGATAAGATAAGATAATATAATATTATTAATGTCCAAAAGAATACCACAACAAGGGTCTATGGAAAAGGAAGCTTACACCAAGAAAATAGTAAACAATCAAAGCCCCAAATGGTGTCCATAAAAGAAGAAGTACAACAAAAGAAGAAGAAAGAAGGAAACCTCACAAAAAAGATTAGGTATCCATCCTTGTAAAGAAAAAGTCCAATAGTGACTAATTAGTGCAGCTACCAGAGGCCCTGTGATGTGGCTGAGTGTTATGAGAGAAGTGTCATTGGCAAAGAGGATCCCTCAGGGGTCTCATTGATCTAGAATGGCCCATACTAGGGAAATTGAGTGGACGCTTCACACCCCAAACTAGAGTTAAGGGTGAGAAGAAGGAAATGAAAACTATAAAGTATGATCACAAAGATACAAGGACCCATGGAGGTAGAGTGCAATGCAATGTTAATTGATGTACCTACAAAAATCTAAGATGGATCTACAATCTCTAAATAGATAGTAAAATCTCCCTCTAATCTTGTAGTATATGGGGAATGTAAAAAGAAAATGAGTCTTGGATTCTACCTTAGCTAAGGTACAAAGTATACACACTTGATCCTCTCCAGCAATATGGTGATCGACCTGGATTTAGAATCTATGCAAGCCCACCCTAAAGGAGCCAAGGGAGATACATAGGGCATGTGTCTAGTATTTGTGTAAATACTCAAGGTAAACAATAATCTCATCCTAAATTTAGTTTAGAAAGCCATCCTTGGATGTAATCCCGCCGGAGAATCCACCCAGGTCTATATGATATACTATCTATAAATGAAGAGACTAACATGCCTATTCAACTCCTACCAAGAGGGGAGTAGATGAGAACAAGCATATAATGAGAATTGGTATGGAGGTATATGGTTAATGTTGATCCCAACCAAACTTAGTAGGATAGTAGTCTGAGCATATCAACAATGAGATCTAGTAGCTAGATAAGAGTTTGCAATAGCAACTAAGGAGTAGTAGGCTAAGTAAGGGTATCTATGTTGGTCTTTAGCCAAGTTTGAAAAACCACAAAGATGGTGGAGAAACTAGATCAGGTAAAAAATGGATGTAAGCTTGAATGGGTGAGCTCTAAACTCAACCAAAATAATATTTTGGGGGGTAGATTTGTGACATCTGATAATCTGATGGAGGAGAAAAGTCTGGGTATGCTCAATCATGGCCCAATCTAAGTTTAAAAGGGAATGACCCCATACCACTAAACCATAGAGAACTATGGATCTTACTAAGGAATTCAAGAGGGATAATTTAGAAGATGTGTCCAAAAAGTGGTGTTTGAAGCACTATCTCTCGAGCATGGTAAGGGAACCCAACCCTTTACTAATCCAAGGCTGAATGGCTAATCTCAAGCTGAAATGAGGTATGGAAAACTTAACTCCAATGTATGTGCAAGATGTTGTAATCTCAAATTCCTAAACCTGGAAATGAAAGTGGATATGTGAGGTCTTCAAACTATTGAAGACCATAGCACAAGTCTTCTCAAGGTTCATGACTAGTTATCTCATGTCACAAAAAGATGCAAGTCTATCCAAAATCCTCTAAAGACCCTTAGGAAAAGAAGCAAGAAGAACCACATCATTAGCAAAGAGGATGTAGATCAATATCTAATGTAGATGAAAACCATCACCTAGAAGTGAGGAGTCATTGAGAAAAGCCTCAAGCTCATCAATGTAGATCTTGAACAAGGTGGGTGAGAGAGGGCAACCTAGCTTCACCCCAATGGTACTCTAGATAGGGTCGAAGAGGCCCTCTATGGTCTTGAGTTTATCAATCAATATCTCATGTAACCTCATAATAGCCATCAATAAGCTCTCATAAGTACCAATATCTCTCAGTTTCTAAAAAAGGGTTTCTCTAGGGATGGAATCAAAAGCCTTACAAAAATACACAAAATGGTAGTAGACTTTCTTTGAGTGGTGCCAAGTCTCCTCAATAATAGCCTGTAGTGTAAAGATATGATCCATGGTCTGGTAGTTTATCCTGAATCCTACTTGAAACTTAGCTCTACGATTCTTCCTATCAAGCTCACTAGATAAAATAGTATTCAATGATGCAGCATGAAGTTTGTCAAATATATGCCCAATCATGATGGTCCTATAGTTTCTGGGATCAGAGGTTAGCATAGACTTATGGATCGATTGAATAACATGTCTCATCCAAAAAACAAAAACAAACCACTCTGATAAAGAGTGTAGAGAGATAAGGGCCCAAGATTGTGGTACTAAGCTTGAAAATCCTCCTCATTAGCTACCCTACTATATCTTAGAAGTTTGATGGCCTCATAAATGCTGGAGGTGGAGAATAAGTAACAATAGGGGAGTGGGATGGGAAGAGGTACAATCTAACCTAGGATATCATACAACATGGAGCCATGAGAGGCAAGGAGGTGAAGATCAGGGGTGGACTGGGGCTAATTATGTTGGGGGAACATGATGCACCAAAACAACTTGGGATTCCAAATAAGTGTGTCACAGAGGGATCTGCCCTATGAAGCTATAAATAATCACTTCTCATGGTGGAGAAAGAATTTGTAGGAGAGTCATAAATTGGTGAAAGTGGGGGAATTAGTATCAAAATACAAGCTTAATGAGTAGTAGAAAATTTTATAGTCATCATCAAACCATTGGTTCATGGGACAAGTATTTTGTCAAACAGATATGAGAGTGATGGGAATGGAGCGATGAGGGATAGAGAGGAGAGCAGACACCCAAATCATAGTAGCCAATGAGTAAAATATGGTGGACACCTAAGTGTGATTCGTGAAGCTATTGGGGTAGAGGAATCTTCTCAAATGGAAAATAAAGAGGTATTGCTCACTATCCTCAAAATGGAAATAGGTAAGGGGGTGGATTTGGGTAGGATGACTAGTGATGGGTGGTAGAGGGTGGGAAGAAACATGAACTGAAAGGGTAAAGAGGGGTTGATCTTCTAAGGGAAGATGAGAGATAGTAAAGTTTTGGATGGAGGGGAGGAAAGAAGTAACAATGAAGATATAATCAACCATGTTTGCACCCCCATTATGAGGCCAACACACAAAAAGATCAGAACCCAAGAAGTAAGAGAATCCATTCAAAATCACTAGATTAGAGGACTCATAGAGCTAGACAAGGTGGTGACCATAGAAAGTTAGAGGTCCAATCTGATCCTTAGACAAATGTTTAAGCCCCATTCTAGTAGGATCCCTCTCAATAGTACAAATCAAGTCGGACCCACAGTCATATTGGGGGGTCTAGAGATCTTTATTTTGTGCATTAAAATCTCCTAATATAATGATGTCACCCATAGCCCCAAATTTGGAGATGCTCTCAAATAGGTTTGTAGAAGGGTTCTCATCCTCAGTACTATGAATGATGTAAGGTGAGGAAGTTAGTGGAAAGTAACAAATGACAATAAAGATATTTCTCTGATGAAAACTGGTGCCACCAACCTAGATCCACATAAATCTAGCTTGAGTGTCAGAAAGAACCAATGTAGTAGTACTAAATAGATCATCTCTAATCAAACAAGCAATCCCATCAAAACTATGCACACTACCTAGAGCAACAAACCTCCTCTCTACAAACTAAAAGCCATTGATATCCTATGTAACTTGGAAGGGGTGAAGAAGGACTCTCACGAGTCTTGGTAACAACCAACAAATCATCATACCCAACTTCATCATGAAGTAAGCCTGGCAAAGGCCATAGTGAGCCATTTCCATTCCAATAGTTGACAAGAAGAGAGCTAACAAAGGACTTAGAATAGGCCAACTATTGGTTTTGAGACCATCATTTGGCTTGGGTATGTCTCGCATCCCAACTCTTTGGAGGTGAGTCATGAATAATTGCTTTTACATTCCTTATTACTACCCATTTGCTATTACTCCTTGCTTCTACAATGAGGCTCCTAGAGTGCTTTAGTTCAGCTACCTATGATTTTTTGAGGTCCTCATCAAGAAATATGTTTGTGGGAAGAAAAGAGAGCTTCTTCTTTTCTCTAAGAGCTTGTAGTCAATCAGCTAGTGAGAGAAATAGAAGAAAAAGAGTGCCATTATGTCCAAACCATGCTAAGTCTAATGTATTATTGGAAATAACTAGTTGCTCAATAAGAAATGAGCAACCTATGGGGAGAGGATTAGTGGAGGACAAAGGAAAAGCTCTAACGCAAAGGTTGAGTTCCCTAAAGCGCCTAACCTGATCTTCTACCAACTTCTCTTGGACAATTTTTTTGACCTTGGGTAGAGGCGTGGTGTTGGAGTTTTTTCATGTGGAGGCCCAAGTTTTAATTTTTTCCCCACTTTCAAGAAAAAGAGATGTTTGTTTATTAACAAGCTTAGTTTTCTTGTCATTGAGGTTTCCCTTATCCTCAAAGTCTTCAATAGTGGAGTTGATATATTTTGAAATGCATGTTTTTTGTGTGGTAAAAGTTTTAGAGAGGTCTTGTATATGTGAAGAATTAGCCACAACCTACTAGTTCAAGTCATTTAATGATTGAGATAGGGAGTAAATAGTGTCTTGGAGAGTTTGATTCACTAATTCATAGTTCTATAACTATGCTAAGAGACCTTGGGAAACTGTTGAGAGAGAAAGAGTTATGACTTTTAGAGCTACATTATCTTT
The DNA here is from genome assembly GCA_028749045.1 of Cupressus sempervirens. Lineage (NCBI taxonomy): Eukaryota > Viridiplantae > Streptophyta > Pinopsida > Cupressales > Cupressaceae > Cupressus > Cupressus sempervirens. The sequence continues at coordinate 420,815,358 of CM053789.1, read as the reverse complement.
CTCTAATAATGTCAAGCAGTAAACTATCTGTTGTAGCATTGTAGGAGTTCCATGAATAAAAAAAATACTATGCAATATACAAATAAATAAAACTAATCTATATTTTAATAAACCAAAGCAGATACTATACCTAACATTCTATCACATAGTTTACATACAATCTTGTCTTGTGGTGGATAATCTATTTGTAGAGGTATTTTGTTAAACACTTGGGCTTCAATCAGAGAAAGCACCAATAGTTGGTGTACTGACCAGAGTATAATGGCTATGCTATAGCCCATAGAATATGGCTTAACAATGAATTGAACTTGTAGAGGAAATGGGGCATAGACTAGAACCTAGATTGACCCTCAAATGGCTTTGAACTACTAGCTCCTTTTAGTTCTTTTGAAAAAATGTAGACCCTATCCCAAAGGACTGACACCAAAAATTATCCTCAACTAGGGTGACAATTAGGTTGAACTTTTTCTAGAGTTACTGAGCATCAATCTCTCTACCACACTCTTCATGAATCCTATTGCCCTCCCATAGCTTCATAGGAACTAGAAATCATCAGATCTTGACCTTGATCTAGCCAAGCCCTCAGTCATGTGAATAGCCTAGGGTTGGTTTATGATGACCTGCCACTCTAAAGGGTCCATAGTCAACTAGAGGAAGAAGATTCTAGCTATTTTTATTATTGGTGGAAAAGAAAGTTAGGGACTGAGCTTTTTCCATAATCCTCTTCTAGAGGATTGTGTTTCTCTTCATTGTGAGAGCCACGAGCATGAGATCTTCATGAGATCAATCTCATTGGATCCACCTTGAGGAGACCTTGCCTTTTCATGACTTTCAAAAACTTTTATGGGATATTTATCTTATCTAGTTCATTCTCATTTTAGCACTTTTGGCTATTAGGTAGGGCTTTCCCATTTTTGTGTTTCAGCTCAATTTAAACTTTCATTTCTAGTAGCTATTTGTTAGGAGGCTGAGAACTAGTGTTTTCCTCCATTTCTAATTGTTGATTTTGCCTATAAGTTGGTTGGATATGACTATTTAGGATGAGGTTTTGGGGTTTCGCACCATCTTGCTATTTGTTTTTACATACAGTGTCTGCACCCAAATTTTATTGGACTTTCATGTCTTTTGTACCCAAAGAGTAAATGGGTTTTGATTTCAAAGTTTTTGATTTTTGAATTTTTACCTCGATTTGCATACCACCTAGTTTTCTCAATTTTTCTTGGCATGGTGTTCATCATGGAATCGGATTATCTATAGGTTGGGAATTAGACCACTATTGCAGTCTTATATTGCAATGGGATGCATGCCACATTTATCCTCTTGAGCTTATGTTTGGTTGAATGTGATTTTTCTTGAGTTATAATATTCATGGTGGTGGTGTGCCACACATGAGCATGAGCACATGCATTTATCAGGTTACCTATGAGGCTCGATCTTCCATTTGTATCTGGGTTGAGTTATGCTCATTTGGGGTTGGGTTGTGAACCTATCTGTGCATTTAGAGGTTTGTATTATCATAAAGGTTGTTAAAGAAATTCTACAACTTTGTGTGTTTTTGGGCATTATTATTTTTATTTTTATTTCTAGTAGCTTTTCCATAGATGAATTATAATTATTGGAATAACCTATTTTCATTTGGGTTGATTTGGGATCTAACTAGTTTTTCTGGTTATTTACCCTAATCAATTATCCACTCAAAAAGTGAATAAGTATCCAAAGAGGAAATTAATTCCTCACTTCTCACTTTTGGAAATTACAAATTTGGGATATTTTTCCATAATCCTCTTCTAGAGAATTTTATTTCTATTCATTGTTAGAGCTACGAGCATGGGATCTTCGTGAGATTAGTCTCATTGGATCCAACTTAGGGAGACCTTTCTTTGTTGTGACTTTCAATAGCTTCTATGAGATATTTGTTTTATTTGGTTGATTCTAATTTTAGCACTTTTGGCTTTTAGGTAGGGCTCTCCAATTTTTGTGTTATAACTCCATTTTCAACTTTTAGTTCTAGTAGTTTTTTGTTAAGAGGTTGAGAACTAGTGTTCCCCTCTATCTCTAATTGTTGGTTTTTCCTATTTGGTCATTTATGAACATTTTCCCAATTTTCAAGACGAGAATTTGGGGTTTTGCATCATTTTGCATATTATTTTTACATATGATATCTACACCTAAATTTTAATAGATTTTTGTGTCTTTTGTTCCCAAAGACTAGATGGGTTTTAATCTAAAAGTTTTCAATTTTTGAGATTTTTACCTTGATTTGTGTTCCACCTAGTTTTCTTGGGTTTTCTTGACATGGTGTTGGTCATGGACTTGGATTATCCATAGGATATCAGTCAGACCACTATTTCAATTTTATGTTGCATTGGGATGTGTGGCACATGTGTCCTCTCAAGCTTGTGTTTGGTTGATTGTGATTTTTCTTGTGTTATGATCTTCATGATGGTGGTGCACCACAGACGAGCACACACATGTGCATTTGTTGGGTGACCTACGAGGCCCAATCTCCCATTTGTATTTTGGTTGAGTTATGATCATTTGGTGTTGGGTTGGGAGTATGCATGCCTATAGGAACTCTTCATTGGATGAGCATGGGTATGGTAGGGTAGCACCATGGAGGGGGATCCTATCTTGCAACCTGGTGTTTATTGCACTAGAGGGTTGGTAGAAGAAGTTTTAATCAAGTGATAACTCAATAAAATATTAGGTGGCAATAAAACTAAGACAGTAAAATGATACAGTGTGAGAGCCTACCATTGGGAAGTTGAGTCTACATGTTATTGAGTTTGGGTTATCTGATGCCATGTGACTCTCCATGAATTTAGTCCATAAATAGTTACCCATTGAGTGTCTAACCAAGACATGTGGTACTTGCATTGTCTCATGATCTTGGTTTTAGTTGTCTTACTATCTGGCATGAGTGTTAGACATGGATATTTTCTTTATGTGTAATTGTGGTTGGTTTATTATCTCCATCAACATGATGAGAGTGGACCTACAGGTTTCGTGTTGTTGGAAGGTGGAGCTATGTATACCACTACTGGGGACTGGTGTACAGAAACAATATGTTATTCTAGTACAACCAGTGCTTGATGTTTTGTTTAGTGTATTTGGGATTCCAGAATATGCTTCATTGTGATTTATGCTTTCATTAGAATGCTTGGATATTATGTTTAGATGATGTTAGTTTATTTGACGCATTCTTATATTATGATGTTTAGCATATGATTCAATGATGTTATCTACTTAGTTGGAATATCTATTGCTTATGGGTTTAGCATGTTAGATTTCCTATTCTTATGATGTTATTACATTTTAGTAGTGATGTCCTCATTAGACAACTCCAACTATTTAGATGGAAGTTTGGGATGTTATATATAGGGGATGGCTAGGACCTTCAAGGTCTCATGATGCTATTATGGTTGGGAGGAACCACACATGAGTTTTGTTATGTTTGTTGATTGCAATGTCATTTCAATACTTTTCCTTATTCCTATGTTTTAGATGGTTATATGTATTTTTTGCCTTGCAGTTATTGTATTCGAGTGTCTATGTTTTGATTTGTGGATCTGATACTCCCCAGTGTGGAGGATTTTTTTTCAATATATTCTTGTATTGTATTTTCCTAGCTTGCCATTGAGAATCCTTGCATGAGATTGTACTCTCTCATGTGTAAGATTTTACTTTCTCATGAGTGAGACTTGTCATTTTCTCACACACAAGCTTTCATTTCTTCTCTTGGCCTCTGGTACTTTCTTGCATGAACCTCGGTATTAGTGTAGTGGTTTTTGGTTTTTGGGCCAGTATTCCTTCACACAAAATGGTAATTTCTTACGTGGCTTGTAATTTTTCCTCATGTAGTGGGATACTTCCTTGCATGAAACTATCTATTCTAATTTCACACATGGAAAATAGAGGGCATCTTCACTTTTTTTGGGGGAACACTTTTTGGCAATTTGCGTAGCCTTTAGGATTGCTCCATTTTCCTATCTTTGACAAATCAAAGATTTTATGTTTAGTTTTCATCTTGGGTTTCATCTTCTATTTTAGCATATTAGTTTGGTAGTGGCATTTGGAGATTTTTTGGATGCTGAGATAGTTGGTTAAGTCTTCCATTGCAATATTTGTGATCCTAGTATGTTGATTGTCATGTACATCCATACTTGTTAAAAAAAAAAAAATCTTGGCTTTTATTTAACCTTGTTCCAAGGATCTCAAGGCGGGGCATTACATCTAGTATTAGAGCCCATGTTGCAACATTGGGATTTTTGTGTTATGCTTCCACTATGATTTTATTTTTAGTATGTGTATTGTTATATTATGTTTGTTATTGATATCTCATTTTAGTTCATGCTTATGACTCTATGCTTGTGATGTATGATTCTAACCCTATCATTATGCTTCTATAGTGATGCGTCTTGTAGGTAGACCTAGTGGTCAAGGTAGCAACTGAAAAAATAACTATGAAGAAGAGCACCAAGAGGAAGAATGCAAGGTTGGTGGGGGAGAACAAGGTAACAATGATCAAGGTGGCATTGGGGCACTGATGCCTTTATTTTAGGAAATCATAGCTTGGTTGGGACCTCATGTAGAGGAAAATCATCATGATCGATGCCAGGAAGAAGAATCTCATCATGAAGATTCCCACAGGTTTGAGCATAGAGAAGAGGAACATGGCTATGAGTGTGAATGTTCTCATACACCACCTTGTGATAGAGGGCATTGATGGAGGGGCCATGGTCAGGATGATGATGACTTTACCTAGGTGGAGATGATGCAAGAACTTCAAAGGTCTAGATCACCACTATTTGATGGCCAAGGGACAGGGCTCAAGGTTGAGACCTGGTTACTAGATATGGGGCATTTCTTTTCTTTATTACCTTACTAAAGAAATGTGAAGGCCCATTATACCATCAAACAACTAAGAGATCATTGATATATATGATGGGATATGGAAAGCAAGAAGTTATGTATTGATGTGGAAGATTTTACTTGGGAGATCTTTGAGGAGAAGCTCAGAGATAAATTTATTTCTCCATAGTACTGTGAGGCCCATACTAATGAATTTAATGAGCTCAAGTAGAGGAATATGATGGTGGATTAGTATGAGAAGTGATTCCTTGGGATGAGGAAGTATTTGAGTTACCATCATGATGAAGCACTCCTCAACCAACATTCTATGAGAGGCCTTAGGGACTCTATCATTGGAGATGTCTATGATCACCAGCCAAGGACATGTGCACTTGCTATAAAGGAAGCAATAATTCTTGAGAGCAATGTGGATAGGGGGTTTAGTAAAAAATTTGGATCTTATAGCAACAATGAACGATTTCCAGGATCCCCAATTTACAGGAAAGAACCAAACCCAATCAAAACCCTCTTAGGGTGGTAAACATTAGGGTCATCAATGAGGGTATTAGACCAAGGGTGGATAGTCTTTAGTTTCCTTAGGGAAGAAAGGGGATGACTAGAGTCATGGACAAAATTCTTAGAAAAATTTCCCTCCTTAGAGTAGTTGACAAAACTCTAGCATGGGAAGTGCACTGGTCATGGAACTATTTCCATCTTTGTGGAAAACTATTAATCTTGTGGCTAACCCATCCATAAAGTGTTGGGATGTTCTATTAAACCTTCTCTAGGACCTAGTAGGAGAGCAACTAGATTGGAGCCAACTATGAGAAATGTAGGCAGAAGCCATTGAGTCTTTGCAATGATTGATAACCCTCAATCTGAGCATCAATGTATCATAGTCGAAGCTATAGGTGTGTTTCATAGTATTTCATCTTTAGTGTTATTTGACTCAAGTACTTTAGATTCTTTTATTTCAGCATATCTTGTTCAATGGTGCAAGATAGTGGTAGAAAATAAAGTTAATAGGTGGCAGGTTGAGTTAGCCATAAGATCCAAAGTGGCTATAAACTCCTTCATCAGTGGTTGTAGATTGAAATTAGACACCTTCACCACCATAGTGGATCTTTGTATCCTACATCTAGGATTATATGACATTGTGTTGGGCATGGATTGGTTAACTACCCATTAAGAAAATATATATTTTTGCCATAAGTTGGTACAATGTGTTGATGACATAGGTGGGCAGGTGGAACTTTTAGGGGTCCAAAGACTAGTCTTACTTTGAATGATCTTAGCTAATCAGATGAAGAAGAGTGCATGAAAGAGTTGCTAGATGTCCATTATTTTTGTCATTGATCTTGAGGAGGCCGAGATCCATATAGTGACACTTGAGGATCACCCATTCCTTCATGAGTATGCAGATATGTTTCCTAATGAGATACCTAGTATGCCATCATAGTGTGACATTGATTTTTGAATTGATCTCATACTAGAAGTGGAGCTGATTTCATGAGCTCCTTACCGCATGACTACTTAGGAGTTGAGTGAGCTCAATTTGTGGTTGGAGGAATTTTTGGCCAAGGGCCATATTTGTCCTAGTGTATCCTTGTGGGGTTTAATAGTCATCTTTATGAAGTAGAAAGATGGATCATTGTATTTATGCATTGACTACTGAGAGTTGAATAAAGTGATGGCAAAGAACTAGTATCCTTTGTCAAGGGAAGATGACTTTTTTGATCAAATGAAGGAAGTGTGAGTGTTCTCAAAGATTGATCTTAAGTCAAGATACCACCAACTTCATTTTTAAGAGGCCAACATTCATCAAACAAAATTTTATACACAGCATGGCCATTATGAGTTCATGATTGTACCATTTGGGTTAACCAATGTGCCATCACTGTTCATGAGTTTGATGAATGGGATATTTTTCACCTACCTTAGTTGGTGTTTTATGGTATTCTTAGATGACATATTGATCTATTCAAAGACTACTGAGGAACATGAGGTCCATTTATGCGAGGTATTGTAGTGCTTGAGATATCATCAATTGTATGAAAACTTGGGTAAATGTGGTTTCTTCTAATTAGAGGTGAAGTATTTAGGACATATCATCACTAGGGATGGTATTGTAGTGGATCTAGAGAAAATTAGAGCTATCATGGATTGGTCAGTACCTACTAATGTATAGAGAAAATTAGAGCTATTCATTAGATTGGTGAGTTATTACCATCACATCGTGAAGGATTTCTCATGTGTCGCTCATCCCATCACTTCTCTTTAGTAGAAAGGGAAGAAGTATTTTTGGTCAGACTAGTGTGAGGCAACATTTATTGGTCTTAATGAGTGTTTGACTAGTGCACTAGTCCTTGTAGTGCCTAGATCCTATGGGGAATTTTATGGTTTTCATAGATGCTTCATTGGAAGGTGTGGGTACAGTGTCACTATAAGATGGTTGGGTGATTGCATATAAGTCTAGAAAACTAGAGGACCATAAGCTTAACTACCCCACTCATGATTTAGATTTTGCATCCATACTATATGCTCTTGTTCATTGGAAGCATTTCCTTTTGGGACATAGTTTTGAGTTGCATAGCAATTATAGGAGCTTGGAGTATATCTTTACTCAGACAAACTTGAATGCATGATAGCATTGCTGGATAGAGTTCTTGTATGAATATTACCTTGATGTTCACTACATTAAAGGGAAAGAAAATTTTTTCACAGATGCTTTGAGTAGGAGGCGACATGAGATATCAACTTTGTCATTGGAAGTGGATTTGTAAGGTCATATCTTGAAGGCTTTTCCTAGTGACACATGCTATCAAGAGGTGAGGGTGGAGATTGAGACCAGACATACCATTTAGGGGAAGTTTTTAGGTTTTTTGCTTCAGTCTAATTGACTACTACAATACTTGGTGCATACTTATATACCAATTTTTGGTGATCTTCATACCTTGGTTTTGTTAGAAGCACATAATGCACCATATTTTATACACCCTAGCATCAAGAAGATGCATGCCATTCTTAAAAAAATGTACTTTTTGGTATGGATGAGGCATGATGTTGCTGATTTTGTTGCTTAATGTCTTGAGTGTGAAAGAGTGAAGGTAGAGCATTAACATTTGTAGCTCTTTTCTACCCACATGTCATTCTAGAGTGTAAATGTGATATGATATCTATTGATTTCATCACAGGCTTACCTATGTAAACATGATTGTATTATGATGACAATGGACAAGTTGTCCAAGGTAGCACATTTCTCACCCATGAGAAAATTCTACATGACTTTTTCTATAGCATAGGTTTTCTTGAAGGATATTTTTCATTTGCATCGGATCCCTTGTCAAATTATTTTGGATAGAGATGTAGTGTTTACATTGTCACTGTGGATGTCTCTCTAACATGCTTTGGGTGTGCGACTCAATTTTAGTTCATTTTATCACCCAAAGACTGATGAATAGACCAAGAGAGTGAATCAAGTTTTGGAAGACAAAATTCACATGCATGTAATGGATAGGCAAGTGAAGTGGGAGGATTATTTATATCTTGCTGAGCTTTCTTATAGCAATGGGTATCATACTTCTCTTGGCATGTCACCTTTTTAGGCTTTGTATGGTAGACTGTGTTGTACCCACTTGAGTTGGGATTGTTTGCAGGACTAAGTTCCCTTAGATCCAAAGATCCTTCAAGATATGGAGGAACAAGTTTTTCATATTAGAGAGCATTTGGTTATAGGTAGAAGAAGTATGCAGATGCCCATAGGTTGGATTGTCATTTTTTTGTTGGTGATAGGGCATTTTTTAGAGTGCTTATGAGGAAGAGCCCAATCCATTATGGGAAAGGCTCTAAGTTGGTGCCACATTTTTTCAGATTGTTTGAGATCCTTGAGAGGATTAGTCCTATTGCTTATCAACTAGTGTTTCTACCTAGCCTATCACAAATCCATGATGTTTTCCATGTTTATGTCTTGAGATAGTATATTCCTTATGTAATCCATGTTCTTGATTAGGATGCTTTGCAAGTGGAGGAAAAGAAACTTTCTTTAGAACCCATTCATATCCTTTAGCATCAAACACTAACATTGAGAGGTTGAAACATAGAGAAGGAAGGGGTCTAGTGGGACCCAAGAAATGAGACCTCTACTACTTGGGAAGATTCTACACAGTTGAGTTATTCATACCGCTATATTTTTGGAAGCTTCCAGGAGTAAGCTTATGCCTAGCGAGGGAAGATGTAGTGCCTCTCATGTTTGCAGTTTGTACATTATTTTATTTTGATTTGAGAGATACTTCTTACTTATGTTATTTTTTTACATTTGAGATGACCTAAGGGTCATATGTTATACTTTTATTTTAGTATCATAGATGTTAGATTACTATGTTGTTCATTTGATCATATTTGCATGATGATGTCATTTTGAGATGATAGTATGTTTATTGATGATATCTAGTTATCCAATATTTGGACATTTCTGTGATTTGGCTTTATGTTGGATTTAATGTTATGGTTATTTACTTCATTCTTTCTTTGATATATGAACATGAGTGATGTAAATGGATTGTTTCAGTATAATTGAATAAATGATTAAATTAGGTTATTTAATGCATTTATTACTTAATCTATGATATTATATGCAATTACACTTGATCATGTGTTTTATTGTGCAATATTTCGATCCCTAGTAAAGGCACATGGAGGTAGTGATTTAGCTATTCATATTTACCAATGTCATCCCTATATAGTTGACATATCTTATTTAAGTGTTTAATTTAAACCTTTGGATGATTTAATAAATCTAGACTCATCTGAATTTTGTGACTATATCTGTGAATGTGTCTGTGCATTTAGAGGTTCACATTGTTGCAGAGGTTGTTAAGGAATTTTTGTGATTTTGGGTTTTAGGGCTTTATTCTTTTTTTATTTTAATGTCTAGAAAATTTTCCATAGACAAATTCCAATTAGTTGGAATAGCCTATTTTCATTTGGTTTGATTAAGAATCTAACTAAATTTCCTAGTTATTTACCATAATCAATTATTCACTAGAAAGGGAATACATATCCAAAGAGGAAATTAATTCCTCATTTCTTAGTTTTGGAAATTAAAAATTTGTGAGCTTTTTCCATTATCCTCTTCTAGAGGATTGCATTTTTGTTCATTGTGAGAGCTATGGGTGTGGGATCTTCATGGGATTGGTCTTGTTGGATCTAGCTCGAGGGGACTTTACTTTGCTACAACTTTTGACAGCCTCTGTAGGATATTTATTTTATCTATTTGCTTCCCATTTTATCCCTTTTGGCTATCAGGTAGGGATCTCCCATTTTTATGTTTCAACTCTGTTTCTACTTTCATTTCTAGTAGTTGTTTGCTAGGAGGTTGAGAACTAGTGTTCCCCTTCTTTTTTAATTGCTGCTTCTACTTCATTAGTTGGCTATGAACATTTTCCTTATTTTTGGGACTATATTTTTTGGGGTTTCACACCATGTTGATGGCCATTTTTGCATACAATGTCTAAACCTTAATTTTATTTGACTTTCATGGCTTTTGTGCCCAAAGACCAAATGGGTTTTATTTTGAAGTTTTTGAGTTTCAAGGTTTTTATCTCTATTTGCATGTCACTTTCATCCTCTTGAGCTTTTGTTAGGTTGAGTGTGGTTTTGCTTATGTTATGTCTTTGTGATTGTGGTGCACCACATACGAGCACATGCACATGCATTTGTTGGGTTACTTGTGAGGCTCGATCTCCCATTTATATTTTGGTTGAGTTATGATCATTTAGGGTTGGGTTGGGAATATGCATGCCTATAGGAACTCATCATTGGATGAGAATGGGAAGGTTAGGGTAGGACCATGGAGGGGGCTTCTATCTCGAAGCCTAGTATTTATTGTGCCAAAGGGTTGGAAAAGGAAGTTTCAATCAAGTGATAGATAAATAAAATACTAGGTGGTAATAAAACTAAGATAATAAAATGATACAATGTGAGAGCCTACCATTGGGAAGTTGAGTCTTCATGTTACTGAGCTTGGGCTATCCAATGCCAAGTGACTCTCCATGTATCAAGTCCCTACAAAGTCAACCATTGAGTGTATGACTAGGACTTGTAATTCTTACATTGTCTCATGATCTTGGTTTTAGTCATCTTACTATCTAGTATGAGTGTTAGCCATGAACATTTTATTTATGTGTGGTCGTGGTTGGTTCATTATCTCCATCAGCATGAAAGGAGTGGACCTGAGGGTTTTATGTGGTTGGGAGGCATAGCTCTCTATACCATTGTTGGGGACTGGTGTATAGAGACGGTCTATTATTCTAGTGCAACTGGTGCTTGATGTTTCACATATTATATTTGAGATTCTAGAATATGCTTCCTTGCGATTTATGCTTTCATTTAAATGCTTGGATATCATGTTTAAATTATGTTAGTTTATTTTACGTATTAACATATTATGATGTTTAGAATATGATTAAATGATGTGATCTACTGAGTTAGAGTATCTATTGCTTATTGGTTTAGCATGTTAGATTTCCTATTCTTATGATGTTATTATGTTTTAGTAGTGATGTCCTCATAAGATAGCTCTGACTATCTAGTTGGTAGTTTGGGATGTTACATGTGGGGGATGGCTAGGACCTTCAAGGTCTCACGATGCTATTATGGTTGGAAGGAATTGTGCATGAGTTTTGTTATGTTCATTTATTGTGATGTTGCTTTAGTAATTTTCCTTGCTATTATGTTTTAGATGGTTAGATGTGGTTTCCATCTTGCACTCATTGTGTTCAAGTGTCTATGCCTTGAATTTTGGATCTAGTACTCCCTAGTGTAGAGGAATTATTTTCACTATCTTCTTGTATTGTGTTTTTCTAGCTCAAGGTATGTGCAGGATCATGGTGTACCAAACTATGGCCTTAAGTGGCAGTGAAAAACCAGCAAATCAAGGTTATGTCAACTTGACACATAATTTTAAAGTGGTTCTGGACTTTATATCAAAAAGTTGTAAGAAAATAATCTGTAGGAAATTGAATCTAGTTTCTAAACTACAAGGCCTTATCTGGAGAAAAAATTATTTGATTGGTCAAAAATTTGGATTTTAATGCAGTACTACAAAAATTTCAGGACAAAAATAAAAAGTAGGTGTATGTCTGACCACCTTAATCATAATCAAATGATAATATTTTTAAATATAATTTTAGATATAAAAATTAGACTCATTCTTGGATCTGACGCATATTTTTGGCAATTTTTATTCCAAATAAATAATTAATTATGAATTTTCTACTATACTATTTTTAGAATTAAAAAACTCTTGTGTCTGACCACCTTAACTAGTTCAAAAAAATCAAAATTAAGTTTTTTTTTTTTTTTCTTATACTAGTCAAAGCATAGAATGTGACGCATCTTTTGGATTTCACAAATCTTATACGGTTTGAAAGTTATAGCTATTTTTCAACCAGTATGTCAATCAACACTTTGTAGCTAACTCCATTAGAAAATAAGTAATAATTACTTATTGAACTCGTAATTTGAAAAAACTTACATTTATGAAAAGCTAAGAACATTCTTAAGAAACCCTTTTCATTACATCAAATTTTGGTTTAAAAAAAGTCGTCAGCTACATGCTTGGAGTAAAAAACACATAAGAACATGCCAAAAACACATTTTCGGGATGTTTTAAAGATGACCATATAAGGTTGGTATTGAAAGATATAGTAGGAACTATAAAAGTATTAATTTTTTTCATTTAGTAACAGGATGGGTGGGAAAAAAGTGGGAATATATTTTGAAATTCTTTGAGGCATTTCAGAACTACATATTTTTCAGATCGCCACTTTTTGGCACACCATGATCCTGCACATAACCCTTGCTATTATGAATCCTTGCGTGAGATTGTACTCTCTCCTATGCAAGATTGTACTCTCTCTTGTGCGAGACTTGGCATTTCCTCACAAGCTTGCATTCCTTTATGTGGATTTTGGTACTTTTTCCCATTAATCATAGTATTAGTGCAATGTTTTTTAGTTGCTGGGAAAGTAAATCCTTCACATGAAAGCATAGTTGCTCATGTGGCTTATTGTACTTCCTCATGCAAAACTATTTGTTGTGATTTCTTGCTTGGAAAAAATGGGCTAAAAAATACACTATTATGTCTAATGAGCATGATGAGAAGAGTTAGAATATGGGATCTCTTTGATATTGGAAACATCTAATATAACTTTGCCAATTACACTACATTTAATGGAAAAAATGGGATTCTTCATCTTTATAACATCCAACCTAGCCAAATGATGATGCAATGTTAACCACCAGGTTGCTATTTATATTTTCCATTGAATTGGGCTTTTTAAATCTCAACCTTCCCTTTTCATTATTGGCTCTTTCTCTTGCGAAGAAATGACATAACTCTTCTTTCAAACATAAGTTCCCCTTTACTCACAAATCTAACTTGTATTTAATGTACCCTTGCAAAATGATACCTTGGTCTTCATCTTTGTTAACATTATCTCATTTTTGACTTTTGTTGTTCACTGCGTGTAACTTCAAACTATTCATCTTCAAGATGACATATCAATTCTTCATTCCTCTTAATGATCATCCTCACTATAACTTTCATTTTTATTTATGTTAGAAGTTGTAATCTTTCCTTGGTGTATTTATAAACCAAGGTTAGACCTCTTTTATTTATTATTATAATATATTAGGATATAAGCCAAGGTATCCTAATATATTTATTCTTTGTCCTTTTTCCACTACATCTTATTTTGTCATCTAGTGGAATATGCGAGGATAAATATGTATTCTAATTTCTAATTTTAGATTATTCCTCCTTAAGAGGAATCTCACACTTGGCCTCACACACATATGAATGGTGGCATTCATAGACATGGGAGTTACATTCTAACTCCTCTCTCTCATCTCTATTTAAGAGATGACCCTCTTCTCTCATTTAACAATGAGGTTTCTTCCTCTTCTCAATTATTGTATGAGCAATTGCTCTCTTTCTCTCTCTCTCTCTTTCTTCTTAGGCTTTTCATGCCTCATTCATAATGTCACAAGGGGTTTTCTTTGCTTTCCCCTTTCCAAATATCTTGTCTCATGGTGTTGGAGCTTGAAGCTTTCTCTCTCCTATTTTATGATAATATCTTTTCATGCATTTACTCACTTAGATTCTTTCCTGGTATTGCTTATTTATAGATTTCTCTTCCCATTTCTAACACGGTATCAAAGCAGTTTAATCTTTGTTTTGAGTGTTTGCATGAAGGTATGATTTGAAGGAGACTCTTGAGAGAGATTTCACTAATTTCTTCTTTAATCTTCTTAAGATGAAAGAAATTGAATTTTTTTTTGAGTTTGGCTGGTTTACCGCCAAACCCGATTAACTTCTGTTTGCTCTAATTTGTGCAGGTTACTTCTTCTTTTTTTTTTTTTTTTTCATCTGACCCCTTTTGGAAGGCTTGCCGCCAAAGGGTTTTTACTATCTTGATATCAATGCTTGTTAAAAAAAATTGTGATTAATTTTCCATTTTAAAAAAAAAAAAAAATTATCTTAAGGGCTATGGCTCTACAAGCAATGGACATTGTGATCAACGTGATGCGTTGGATCAAATCCCTACAAGATCTACTCTATCCCAAATGTATTTTCTATTGAAAGAAAAATGGTTTTAGAACTAAACCATTTTCGGATTTTTTTTTGCATTTTGCTGTTGCCCAGAACTAAACAACAGGCATTTATTTGTTTGCTTTGAAGATTTGAATTGCTGGTAATATGCCAACACCATCCAATTTTGTGAGATTCAGGTTTACCATAATGTTTGTGAGTTCCAAATTCGTGGAACCTTTAAGTGTCGGGACGCTAGTCCCAAAATCTCCAAAAGTACCTGGAGTGCCAGGAGTCATGCAAGTAATTCTCTCATGGTCGCCCCTTCCAAGAGCTCCAATTCATGGCCGCGTTCGCCCCATGTTACACTCGGCAGAAACCTCTTGACTTTCTTTGAGATCTATATGATCAAATTTAACATCTCTAGATTGAGCTAAATTTCGTTAACCAGTGATATAGTGCTTTAACTCAGCAGTAGCTTGTGGACGAGCTCTCTCCTCCCTGTATCTTTGCTCAATGGCATCGCCAATAGTTTTAAGTTCTTCAAGCTTTTCCATATACACTCCTTTGGTTTCATCGTCACCTTCCTCATATAACCAATCTTCTATTTTTGCCTTGATATTCTGAGCTCTATAAAATGTCATGTAACTTTTGCTGCGAAGAGACTGGTACAATATCCATACTCGTAACCTTGTCTTCTCCCTTTAATTTCACTGAAATTGATCCCCTTGATGTCCTGCTAGTTTTCTAGAGCATCTCACTGTAACTCAAAGCAATTTTCCCATTTTGGGAACCCACAACAATAATATCACCTTCAGCCCAACATCTTGCCCATTTAAGCTCGTCCCCAGGCACCAGTTAAATTGCAATAATTCCTGAGGATCTGATACGTGTAAACACATCTAAGGAGACTCTCTTTATATATCCTTTTGTAGTTAACATCACAAGATAATGATCTTCCCTGAATTCACTGACTGGTATGATTGAAGTTATTTTCTCCTCTGGGGATAATGATAGTATCCGTACAAGTGGGGTTCCTGTGGCAGTTCGTGAACATTCTGGTATTCGAAAAGCACGTCCACCATACACTGTACCCTTGTCACTGAAATATAGTATACGATCATGGGCATGGCATATGACAAATTCTAACATTGAATCATCTTGCCTCAGTTTCCCTAATGACTTTCCAACAATTCCACGATGTTGTAGGTTGAATGTATCAGGCTTCATGCGCTTCTCATAACCCTTCTGTTTGCTGCGACTTTCTTGAAATTTCTTCCCGCTCTGTCTTCGTTGCATAGTTGCGGTAAATTTCAAAAAGCTTGTTACACATATCATATACATAGGATTCCAACGGTCCACTTGACATACTGCAACTCACTTCATCTCTAGGAAATAGCTTTAAACGGAAGGTTCTCATGGATCTGGGTTCAGCAGCTTACATAGCCGTGCTTGATCATCCACAATCTTCTATACTGTTTTAACAAAGAGTAATGGTCTTGCCGGTTAGAGTTTTAACAAAGATCTGCATCCCACCCCTCAGACGGAGAACCAGGTGAAGCGTAGATTCCTTTTGGATGTTGTAGTCGGTGAGAGTTCTGCCATCCTCCAACTGTTTACCAGTGAATATGAGGCATTTCTGATCAGGAGGAATGCCCTCCTTATCTTGGATCTTCGCCTTCACATTATCATTAGTAACTGAGCTCTCCACTTCTCTAGGCAGCACCGATCGGTCTCGGGAGGGAGAACCATTTCCATTTCCATCTCTAAAGCTCGTGCCACCTTGTGTGGACGAAGGTGAACGGTCTAGCCTAGCACAAGAACGTGGCCGGATTCATCCAAATTTTCAACAAATGCGACGGCTTCTTCTTCAGAACTCCGTTCTGCTGATGCCATACAGACTCTCAGAAGCTTCCTATAAGAAATCATCTCATGAGGGATTTTCTCTATCCTTCTTTTAAAGGCATCTATCTGAGCTTGAGTACGTTCTCTTGGTACTGCAAGTTCCTCCACTCCAAATTACAGAGAAAACCTTATAAGAGTTTCCAACAGTGATTGTAAGACAATGGATGTTCCTATCTCCTCTGTCAACACTTTTGCAGGACCAAACTCGCAAAATCCTGGCCCAAGAAATGATCTCTCTCTGTCATCTGTTAGTGCAAGGGGTACTACCATGTGGAACTTAAGTGAAGTCGCGCCATCAAGAAAAAAGCTTCCAGTGCCAAGTGATATGACTCCTGGAGTTATTCCTGGTTTAAATCAGGTAATAAAACAAGAGTGGCAAACTAGTAACCAAGGAAATGGGCGTAGTGCTAATTCTTTGCTAAGACCCCAGTTCTGCCAGACATCTATTTTGAATCAAAAATTTGTGGGAAGGCCTTGTGCTCAATTCCAGGGACAGAATTATTATGGAATGTCAGGCCCCGCTTGGATACATACTAACGATCCTGTGCAGATATGTCGAACAGTAATCTGGCTCGCAGAATCATAAAGGAAACACAGCGTTTGCTCACAGAGCCAGCACCTGGTATAAGTGCCTCTGCATCCAAGGATAATTTACGATATTTCAATGTGATGATTCTTGGCCCTGCTCAGTCCCCATATGAAGGGGGTTGTTTCAAGTTGGAATTATTTTTGCCTAAAGAGTATCCAATGGCACCACCAAAGGTTCACTTTCTGACAAAGATTTACCACCCTAACATTGACAAGCTTGGTCGCATATGTCTGGATATTCTGAAGGATAAGTGGAGTCCTGATCTGATTGTGGGTCGGGATCTGATGCCTCCACTTGGGTTAACAACATGCACATAGGAAGTACTCTGCCTTTTCCTGGTATAGCCTCATATAATTTTTTTTCCCCTCAATCTGCAGTTGTTGGTCTTTTATTTTCAGGTTTTTGTTTAGATGATTGCTTGTTATGGTGAGAATTATGGTGAGAATTTTTAAAAGTAGAATCAGATTAATTGCTGCTCACTCACCTTTTGTCAGTATGCTATGCTATGACATATCTCTACTATTCCTAGTAACCTTTTTTTTAGCATGCAAGATTCTTTTTTCCTTCTTGAGCTCTGACAGAGGCATCTTTTTCTTTTCTCATTGCCTCTTGTCAACCTATTTTTGGCAGGTAATCATTCATTGTCAGACAAGTGCAATATTCTATTTTAAATCTCTCTTACACATTACAAGCTTTTATTCAAACTTTTTTTAGAAAAGTTTCTTAACTCTTTTTAGTATATTCTTATCTGCCAGATCTGACCTCTATTATTAATTACTAAGTTTTTTTTAGTTATATCTTTCTTAATGTTTTAATTCAAAAAAAAAAATTCTTTTTGAATCACTTCCAATCTTGAAGGCATAGTATGCGAAAAATGGGGAGATCTTTTCTTGCCCCATGATTTTATGATTACCTTGAGGTTATATTTTTGAACCAAGGTAAATATTGTGACCTTTTATAAATTGTGACTTTCCAAAATATTAAGTATGGAAAGGTGATTATTTTCTTTAACCAATCTATTTTCGTATATTTATTTGAGTATATATGGGGGCCCACATATATGCCCACATAAATCAATCATTGTTACATCATTTAAAAACTTAATTTTCTCCCTTTTTTCAAGTTGTGATTTCTTGTCAGGAAGCCTCTAGATCTGGCTTTAAAAACTAACTAAAACATCTAACCATGAAAATTTGTATTCATGTGCTCTAGTGCACAGAAATTTACCCTATTAGATTTCATCACATGGAAAAAATCAAAGTGAAAATATATTGACTTTTAAAGTTGCTCACTCAAAAATGCCTACAAACAAACATGTCAAAAAATAATAAAGTGTGTTCGATTTTGGCTTTGGAAACAAGTCAAATAGACACTTGGGGAAATGGAAACTAGGGAATTATTTTAGTTGCATAAGGAAGTATAAATATATTATTTGGGCTCATGTTGAATAAATTAGCACATTTGTCATGTGTTCAAAGTTAGACACTCAGAATTGTAGAACTATAATATTGGTAGAACAATTATTTTCACAACTGGAATGGACTTGGGAAAGTGTGCAAAATGACTCATTAAAACTTGAATAATACTAGACTTGAAGTATTCTCAAAGTATAATATAGTAGTATAATCTATTTGGTTTAATTTTTCAACGATTTAGAGTTATGACATCTCAAAAAGGGTTACCAATCAATCTGCACTTTTAGACACCAGTCAAACTTTACAAATTGCATTTGGAATTGCGTTTGAAAACTAGTCAAATAGATTCATCATAAGCTCAAATATGAAACATAGAATGTATATGAACCCTATAATGAAATGAAAAATTATTTTTATCATTTCATTCAACTGGGTCAAATATATAATTGGTCAAATAGGGTTCTCAGAATTCTAAGAAATATACATCAACACGACAACAATAAAAAACCAAATTTGAGGGATTAAAAATCTAGCCAATACATATCAAAATGACTTGAAATATGAAACATAGGCTCTATTATATGTATATTAAACACTCCCAAAGTGGTGGATCATGAAACTTAACTAGGTGCAAGATATTCAATTGCAATCTAGGCTTCTGTCGTTGTTTGACACTTAGCGGAAATGTAGATTTGAGCAATGCTCAAAATGAAATTTCACATAATGATACAAAAGGGAAATTTATTATCATGGGATGAATAAATATGATTAATGAAATATTTTAGAAACATAAAACACTTTATAGGCCTCAAAGTGACAGTTGGGTACACATGCATGAAAAGCTCTTATAGGGGCTCACTTTGCCTCAAAATGTAAAATGGTATTCAAAATCATGGCTTCAATTTTGAGTCCCATAATATGGTATGTGATCTAAGATATGAGATGAATTACGAGTTAATGAAATTCATCTATTTTTTTAATGAGTTAAAGTTTTATAGATCCTGATTCACCCCTCCCCCCTTAGTATCTTGTTTCTTAATAAGACTTCTAAAAATTGGTATCAGAGTAGAGTTCTCTAAAAAGAAGTCTAACAACTTGAGATTTTAGAACTTGGAGATGGAGGCTTATAAATTTGACTCAAAATTTAAAATGGTACTTGAAAATAGGGCTTCATTTTTTAGCCCCATCATTTGGTATATGGTCTAAGATATGAGATGAATTAGAAATGAAAGTTAATCTATTATTTTGTTTGGAGTTAAAGTTTTATAGATCTTGATTCACCCCTCCCTTCCTCTTAGTATCTTGCTTCTTAATAAGAATACCAACAATTGTTATCAAATTAGAGTTCTCTTAAAAGAAGTCTAATAACTTGAGATTTCAGATCTTAGAGATGGAGGCTTACAAAATGGGAAAGATTATTGAGAATTAGATGATTGTCATCTAGATCATACTACAATAACTTGAAGCAACAAAAGAGGAGTTAAGGAAATCCTTAAAGAAAATGAAATATATGACCATTTAACATAATGACACACTTTATTAGGAATCATATACCAAAGAACTTCTTAACAATGGAAATTATAGTGAAAATGATGTAGTAATAAAATACCTACTAGAGAACAACTAGATTCTAAGTGAAGAAGTCATAGGATTGAACAAAAAACATGAAATCCAATCAGTAAAATTGTGTGAAGAGACATAAAAAAAGAAGAGATCTAAAGAAGAAAAATCCATGAATAAAGAAGGAAAGAGACAAATGGATACTAGCCTTGAGAAAAGTTTTTTTGATGTGCAAAAGATTACAAAAAATCAGTTTTACATGATGAATCAATTGTTACTTGCAAATCAGGATCTAAATATAAATGACATGGAATTACAAATCTGAAATCGTAAAGTGACCATTGGAGCAATGAGTTAAGATTTAAGAAAAACTTCTCGAGAGGATGAAAAACCTAGTGAAGCTATAATGTACTTTTGAGAACTGATGAGATCACCGAGGTCATCTAGTGATACTTCTAGTCTAGGACATATGAAGCACTCTTAATCTGCTAAAGAAGGAGAGTCATCCAAGAGTGGGTCCAACCAAATTTTAAGTATTAATTATAATCTTGAGCCCTTGATTTAACCATTACCATTTTACAATTGTTTGTGTGTGTGTGTGTACCTCCCGATCCCCCTGCCTCTTTACCTTAGTAAACCTTACTATATATCTTATGGTTCATAAAGGCTCCAAAGATCTCATGAGGGATCTTATGACCCCTTACCATAAAATAATGTATGGTAATGGGTCATAAGTGGGTAAAAACATAAACCTGTGTCACCCTTTTATAAAGGAAAAGGCTAAAAAAAGTATAATTGTTCACTTTCAATAATATAAAATTGGTATTATTATTTAGAATTTAAAAATGAAGTAAACTAATGTAATATGTAGAAATTGATAATGTTTACTATTATAATTTTTAACAATTCTTTGGAATAAGAATTGATATATTTTCATAATTTTTATAGACAATCTTTAAGTTACCTAAAAAGATGAAAATTAGGGGTCTAGTTCCCACTGCAAAACTATATGGAAAGAAACTTATTTCCCTTTGATCTAAGAGTATGTTATACATAACATATATATCTAGAACATTCAAAAATAAAAGTTGACTTTAGACCTATATTTTCTCTTTTGTAATGATTCAAATTTCAACTCGTGTGAAATTGATAGTTTTCATCTCCCACCACATTTTTTAAAACAAATATACTTTGAATAGAATAAAAACTATTCAATATTTTTTTCTTTCTCAAAATCAACATCTTTTTGAGTGTTAAAATACATATTTGTAGAATTTTTTAATTATAACATGTTATATCTAATTAAAATACTATAAACTCTATATGAGAATATTCTTGACTTTGAGATCTATAAAATGGTGTTTATCAATTATTAAAAAAAATCATGAAAAACAATAAGAGTTATTGAAATGTCTATTTTTGAAAATAATTAAATTTCTTTAGTAATTGGATACAAACTAGTATAAAACATGCATTTAGTAAACATCTCCAATTGGAAAAGTGGGAGATCATATATAAATTAGCTAGAATGAATTTATCTAGATCATATGTTTGAACAAAATTCACTTTTAGATAGAAATAGTCAAATTTAGTCATTCTAATAAGTCATCTTGAAAGGTGACAAAACTTTGTACCTTTATCCAAGGGTTATTATAAGATTTCAATGTGCCCTATAATTGCTTGAGATCTTAGAAGTGTCCTAATGGGTTTGAAAGTCTCCTAATGGGCCTTAGTGGGTCCAAAAGTGTGCTAATGGGCCCTAGTGGGTTATAACATATTAATGTGTCATATGAAACCTTACTACCCCTTAATAAATGTTACCATACATCAGCTGGTAAGGGGTCTTAAGTATTCATATAGTACATTAACATGTCCAAAGATCCCTTATAACCCTTAGGACCATATATCATACACTAATACATGGTAAGTATTCTTAATTAGTCCTAAAGAGTCTTAAGGGAGTTTAAGAATTATTAATGTGTTCAAAGACCCCTTGAGGACCCTTACCATACATGTTAGGGGGACTAAGGGAGATTATAATACATTAATGTATCCTAGGACCCCTAAGGACCCCTTAATATGTATTGATTTATAAGCAACCCTACAATGTTATAAGGAGATATATGATAGACTAATGTATCTTAAGACCCCTTATGACCTATTATCACCACTTTCTCTAATATAGTGGGTTCTTATTAGTCTAATGCAAGGAAATGAGTTATAAGGTGTCATAAGGGATCTTAAGGGGTTCTAAGACACATCATTGTGTTGTAGAAGCCATTAAGACCCCTTGTAATCCCTTACAATACACTAATTAATGCTAGCAGTTAGAAGAGATCATATAAAAAATTAATGTATCCTAGTATGGCTCAAGACCCCTTGCCATACATTTTTTTTAAGGAGCCCCATGTGATCTTAAGGGGTTATAAGACACATTAATATGTTTTAATAACACTGAGACCACTTACTATACATTAGTTTATGGTAATGGGTCATAGGATCCCTCATTCCATCTTTGGAGCCTTTATGAACCATAAGATATATAGTGAGGTGTACTAAGGTAAGAAGGGGAGAGAGAGAGAGAGAGAGAGAGAGAGAGAGAGAGAGAGAGAGAGAGAGAGAGAGAGAGGATAACAATACAATGAGAAAAAAAACCTAAAATGCTCATTCTTAAATCAAGGGCTCAAGATTATAATCTTGATAGTCCATTAAACATCATGCTAAAGATGAAGTGATAATTCCTAAAGTTTGGTTATTTCTATTTTTTTATTTTTGTTTTTTTTTTAAATATAGAACCCTTGTCTTAACTCCTATGAAGCTGAAACCACTCTCAAACATAATGAAAGTGTATACATAACATGTAACTTAAGTATAATAAATGAATATCCTAATGCTCACATTGCTATGCAACTTATACTTAAATGTTGCATTTAATGTATATGATCCTAATGCTAGAATTGGTATGCGACTTATAATTCAATGTTGCATTTGATGTATATAATCCCAATGCTCAAGTTGGCATGAGTGTACCCTATTTAGTAGGATTTTCTAGTCTTTATTTGTTCCCCATAGGGAGTACTCACTATAGCATATGCACACTATTTGAACTAGTACATTTTGATAGTGTGTTATCACTTTAGTGTAGGTGTTCTTTATAATGATTCACCAAGCCCAAGACTTTGATTTTCCTTAGAGATGTAGCTCAAAGGTGTGGTGGATTCAAACATGCCTAAGACATATTTTCAAATAAGTGTACCAAAAATGCATAACTTTTTGTCTGTGCTATCCATTAGGTTTCTTCATAGTTCAATATCCATAAAATCAAGTTGCATTATATTTTAGATCTCTTTGTTAACTATCTAATCATATAATTTATTTAGAATTTAGACTATCTTAAGTCTTTTAACTACAATTTATTTTGAATATATGTCCATTTTTTGTCAAAACCAATGTGTAGTATTTAGGTGTTAGATTTTGTCTTGTTCATTGAATTCTACAACATGTTAGTTTTTAGAAACTAGAGTCCATTCTACACACTAATTTTTTTTTGAGTTTTAATTAGTTTTTAATGATTTCTATGTGGCACACACAAATATTTTACATTTTTAAGATGTGTCCACTTATGAAATTCATAAAAAATCAAATATACATTTAAAAAAAATAGCAAAAAATCCAAGCCAAACTATCTTGTATTTGGTAAATTGTGACTAAAGCAATTAACTAATTTCAAAAAAAAAAGTTAAGATTTTAGGGGGAGCACACTTGAAAGAGTTATTATTTTTTTTTTTGAAAAATAGTACCACTCTATGTGCTACCCATTTTTGAGGGTCTTAAACTCAACCACTTAACAAAAAATTTACTAGTTTAGAAACTAGATTAAGAGAAATACTACTTTTATTTTTTTCATATCTTAAAATTTTGAGTTTAACTATCCTCAATTTCTAGTTGAAGTTTAGAAAATGTTGATTTAAAAAAAAAAGTGGTGAATTTTTGAAGTCTAGAAACCACATCTTTGTGCACTTACTCCATTATTATATAAAAAATAAAACTCATACAAATCAAGAGAACATTTGGTAACATTAGAGAACTTTGGAAATAATGCACAAAAAGAAGGGTTTCTTCCTCTTCACAATCTCCAACCCTCTACAACCCCCAAAATTGAGTTGTAATTACATATTTATCATATTAAATTCATTTATAATTTTTTAACAACTAGTAGCTCCTTTGTTTATGCTAACACTAATATTTGCAAGTTTCGGTTATATTTTAACAATATTGATAGCTTTTACATGATAACTTTTATATGTTTTTCGCACATGTTTACAACATTTGATCCAAACATCTACATTGATTACCAATGAGTCCCATTGATCCAAACAAACATGAAATGATCTTAAACTGCCTTATTGTGTCAAAGACAAATGATGTTTCATAGCTTCTTTTAGATAAACCTATATATAATTATGTGAGATCGTTGTTATTTGGAAAGTACATGCCAAACATTATGGAAGCATTAATATATTTGCAACATATCTGAAAATCAACAAAGACAAAAATGATACCAAAATTGATAAATTTTCCATGTGGATGACATTAACCTTTGACTATAGGAGAAATATTTTTATGATTATTCCCTTGAATATTGATCATGAATTTATTGTAGAATATTGAATTATATATGCTTGTAGCATTGATATTTCCCTTTGGAATAGCTTGTTTCTATCAAATATTTGTAATCTCTTCAAATGAAATATCTTTAGGATAGATTAAGAAGGGAGAAAATTTTGATGCTTGCAATCGCAATATCAATGGATGAAGAAAATTATTTAAAGAGAATAATTTTATATTCAAAGGGAGTCTTATATTTCTTCATAGGTAAAAGGGGGTTGATATTAGATTTAGAGAGAGTTTGAAACTCCATCAGAAGCATCATTGTATGAGGAGCATAGATGATTGATATTTAGAGGGAGTTTGTAAGTCCTTATGTGTGACTATATGACTTTAATGGGCCTATTCCCTATGTAGATTATGAGGAAGTGACAACTTTCAATTTATCATCACTTTTATTTGTAGAGGTTATTGAAAGGTAGCAATCTTACAATAACTTAAATTTATGTTATGATGGATATCTTACGATGTCTATGTCAATCATGATAGATTATACTTTGCATGGTAGATTTTTATATGGGAAGTACTATGGGAACGCATGTGCACATACCTTATAAACATTTTTGATAGTACATGGTGAATGTTATGCAAATTGATATTATGGAGGGTCATTACACATAGTATTTGGTGAATATCATGTGACCTCATGTTCTTGAAGACCATTACTCACAATATTTGATGAATATCTTGCATCTTAAAATTTATGGAAGGCCATTACTCAAAGAGAATTTGGTGAATATCATTTGTTGATATTTTGGAGACCAATACTCATGATATTAGATGTGATATCAACCTTTTTTGAGTATCTGGTGAATATCACATGTTGATATTCTGGGAGGCCAATACTCATGATATCGAAATGGTGGATATCTTATTATCAAAGATATTTTTAAAATTTGTCATTCCTAATATTACCATTAGTCTAATATCTATCTTGTATTTATCTTCTCTAGCTAAGAGGGAGTGTTAATGTTTCATAACTTGTGTCAAATAAACCTATTTATAATTAATTATATGATATATAATTGAGATATAAGTATATGAGATAAATTAATATAATGATATATATATATACAAATCTAAATGATTAAATTTATTATTGTATTAATCATCTAATAATGAATAGACATGTCCTATGAAGGGACATGTGTCTTCATGGTTTATTCTCAATATAAACAAGAGATTGTTTTTATTTAGAAAACACACACCAAACATTATGGTAGTGTTAATGATGTAGGAATATCTTGGGTGTAAGAGAAATCTTGCATCACCCAAAAATATTTTATTTTCAATCTTTTCTATTTTAATAAGGACTAGTAGACAGGGGGTTGCTATTTCTAGGAACTTGCTATTTTTAGTAAGTTTGTCATAAAAGCTCAAAATAATCTCGTTTTCTACATGAATGTTCATTTTAGAGTTATAAGCCTACCATAAAAATTTTATTGCTCCAGCTTAAGTATCAAAGAAGTTATTGCAGATTTTCAGTGGAAAATTTAGGAGAAAAATCTTCAGGCTCACTATTGGAGGCATTAGAGTGCCCAGATAAGGTTTGAAAACTCAATAGAAGGGTGCTTGCCTAATCTTAGGCCTATAAATGAAGAGTTGACATTTTTGAAAAGTGGTTGTAAAAGCCAATTAAAGCAATGGTTCGATAGTTATGGCCTTCCAAAGTTGGGCTACCTAAAATTTCTAAAATAATTGTCAAAGATGTATTTGGCCGACTCTATATCTATTGTTAGGTTCTATTGGCCGTAGGTATTTAGTTTCACTGTCTAGAACCTTCCTGGGTGACATAAAAGTGCCTATTTAAGAAAGACCCGAACATTGTCTAGGACAACTCTGTATGATAGTTTGCAACATTGTCTTATAGATTATTGTAATGAAGATTCCCATGTGGGTTAGCATATTGTACTTGTAGATTTTGTAATTTCACATTTGCAATGATAATAAGAAGTCTATATTTTGTTCTCACATTTGTTGTTGTTTCTTTATTTTTGTTATGGGTTTATGGTATTAAGGGGAGCACCCTTCATCAACTAATATATTTGCAATATATATGAAAATCAAAAAAGACAAAAATGATGACGAAAATGTTAAATTTTCTTTAGAGGCATGAAATCAATTACATTCTTGTGCACCACCCACAACAAAACCCTACTTAAAAAATATCATTATTTTTTACATCTTTAATTGACTTTGAAGCTCACTCTATAACACTAGGAGCAATGTGGCTAGGGATATTCCAAAACATGCAATAAGAAGTCATATAAAAAATCAGAAACAATTAGCAACAATTATTTTAATTCATTAGCATTTCGAAAATTGAATTACAATGAATGAAATGTGAGGAAATATTTTGCATCCAAAAGTACTATCTTTCATTAAGAATTGAAGAGTGGGCGCAACTAGCTTCCTAGATGTGATAGTTGATCCCTCTCTCATTGGTCCCATAGATTATCCCCTCATTTAGAAACACAATTTTACACATGGGGATGATCACAACCTTCTAGTCCACCCTTTGCATCTTTCCTTTAAGCATGATAGTGCTCTTGAATGGCTTGAGTCAAGAAGGTTTTCCACTCAAGATTGGTCATTTCTCTAATCCATAATTGATACTCCTCAAATAACCCTCTTTAATTATAATACACTCTTGTTGAACAAAGCTGATTTATGATTTTATCCCTAAAAATATTTGATTTTTTTTGGGTAATAAGTATCCTTTTTCTATTAATTTGACTACAAATATCTAAATTTTATTGATCTTAATCCTATTTATACATAATTTATAAATATATTTACTTCCCAATTTCTTTTTCATTATATACCATTTTATTAATCAAATAATATTGATTAGAAAATATTCTTAAAGAAAAATAGGGTGGGATGTGTGACCTTTCATCTTTTGCCTCTGGAAAGATCGTATTCCACATCTCCTGTTACCTCCCGTATTGTGGAAGATAACGCCTTCAATGTTTGTTCCGTAAAGAACACTACCTTCTCAGATTGTCAACCACAATATGAGATTTTACAATCTTTCAACAGCTTGCGTTTGGTTACATATCAACTTTGAAGATTATCTTCCAAGTGTAAATCTGTATTTCCAAATACAAGTTTATACAACCTAAACAAATGAGATAATATCACAACTAACGTTCCTTTATTGGACAAATCAATTTCAAAAACTAATATGGGAAGCATGTACATTAACATCAAAAACTAATATGTCAAGCTCAGTTTCAACTTCGACGTCGTACAATGCCAACATAAGTAGCATAATCTTGCTGAATCGTACAAGGTTAGGAGATGAGAAAGTGAAATCGATTGGGTAGGAAGTCAATTGCAATACTCTCATTGATTAGGTCAGATTACGAATGCAAAGAAACGATTATACTTGGTGCTCATCTATAAATTTTCTAAAAGAGTTCCTCAGTCACAAACATATAGGAGGAGCTAAGTATGATTTTAATTTTAGATCTCAAGAGGGATTTGAATCGCTTTGTGGGCATGGAGAATCTATTCTTTTTAATATATTGTCTGCTAATTCTTAGCAATCACCAGCAGCTAAAGTGTTCAGCAGCCACGGAGAATTTAGGTCAGTATTTTATTTCGAACAAGTATCATTAAGTTAATAATACCAGATTTCTACAATTCATGAAATTATATTCATGCTTATGGATAAGATTGTGTGTGAGTTTTTTAACATCAATATATTGGATGATCAAAGATGGATCATTGAATATGAAAAAACTTACACACAATCTTACCCAGAAGTATGAATATAATATCATTAAGTTGAAAAGAAATAGATTGAAAAGAAATAGATCTATTGACAAATTTAAGCTATAATGGTTCTCCCATCCCCTCTAACACTTAATGTTTGGTGTTTGCAGAATACCCATATCCTTTTATGACATTTGATGCTGAAATCGTGGCTTCAAGAACATATGATTACATTGTTGTTGGAGGAGGTACAGCAGGTTGTCCTCTGGCTGCAACTCTCTCACAACATTACTCTGTTTTGCTACTTGAAAGGGGAGATTCTCCCTATGGAAATCCAGACACTGAGGACAATAAAGGCTTTTTCAAGATCCTTGGTAATGCCAGTGAGTTCCCTTATGTTGCTCAGCGGTTTGTCTCAGAAGATGGAGTGCAGTTGGTAAGAGGAAGAGTTTTGGGAGGTGGATCAACCATCAATGCGGGGTTCTACAGCAGGGCAAGCCTTGAATATATTCGAAAGATGGGGTGGGATGAGAAGCTTGTAAATGAGTCCTATGAATGGGTGGAGAAGATGAATGCCTTCAAACCAAACAAGCTTTTTCTTTGGAATTCTGCTGTGAAGGATGGGCTTGTTGAAGCTGGAGTGCTACCTTACAATGGGTATACTTTGGATCATTTGGAGGGCACCAAGATTGGTGCATCATCCTTTGACAACAGTGGAAGGAGACATACTGCTGCAGATCTTCTCAAGTATGCAAATCCAGATAACATTGTAGTTCTTCTCAATGCTACAGCCAATAGACTACTCTTTGATTCCTTGTCAGGTACATTTTCATGTTCTACTCATTTTTCAAATAGAAGCTTTAAGTGGCCTTTATGCTATCCTTAATATAGTGGCTAGTTATGGCTAGTTATTTGTAGGCTTTGGATTAACCTATATATTATCTAGAAATAGACCAATTCTATATGATTGAAAATTTTCAAATAATTTTGAATTTCTCTTTTATTAGATAGATTGGTTCAAATAGGATAGGAGGTTTGATGTAATAATTTTCTTTGTTTATATTTGATTTTTATTTATGAATTTTTAAAATCATTTATTTAATCATATGATGCAGGAAAATTGAAGGCTATTGGAGTCAATTTTATGAATAGTGTTGATAGTCTATCTTATCAAGTATTCCTCAATCAATTGTTCCATTGGAGTGAGGTAATTTTGTGTGCAGGAAGTATAGGCAGTCCCCAACTTCTCCTCCTAAGTGGAATTGGCCCACCACAACAACTCAGAGAATTAAATATCACCACACTACTAGATTCAAATTTTGTAGGAAAAGGGATTCAGGATCCACCACGTGCAACATTTACCATTGAATCCCCAAAAGCACTTGATTTTGCCCAGCTACAAGTAGTAGGTATAGTAGACAACTCACAAGTGTATATTGAGCCTGCTAGTTATTTCTTACAAGAAAATGCCACAACCTATGAATATCTAGGCATTATTGCTATCAAGGTAGCTTTTCCTCTATCAAGGGGAGAACTACGACTTAGAACTACAAATCCTCAAGATAGTCCTTTAGTAAGGTATAATTATTATTCCCATCCTTATGATCTACAAGAATGTATGTTTGGTGTGAAGGTGCTGTCAAATCTTAGCAAAACAACCTATATTCAAGAATTTGCATTTAAAGGTAGTAGGAACTCTAGTATCCTTCGATTCATTGGGTCAACATTACCTCAAAATCAATCAGATAACAAAGCCTTTACAAAGTTTTGTAGAGATACACTAGCAACGTTTTGGCACTATCATGGAGGGTGTCAAATTGATTTGGTTATCGACAAAAAACATAATGTAAAAGGTGTTGACAAACTAAGGATTGTGGACAATTCAATTTTCAAGGATAGTCCTGGAACAAATCCACAATCCACTACCATGATGCTTGGAAGGTAAATATTATCTTTAGTAGGTTATATTAGCTTTTAATAATTACTTTGTGTTATACTAATGACATCTTTTATGCATACATGATGTGCAGGTATATAGGAGTTCATGTTCTTCAAGAACGTATGAACAATTGAAAATATTCAACTATTTATAACTCTCAATAAATATAAAGTATTGCACACTATATGTATCTCATAAACTAATGACCATGAAATATAATTATATGTACATTTGTATATATCTTTTAATGCTTTCTTAGTGGATCCCCTTCAATATATGTAAATTTAATTCAAAGTGACATACATGAAAGTGAATTAAAATAAAATAACTCATTTGATTTTTCATTGAATAACATGTTATACAATATATTTTAGATGGTTATTAAAACCAATTTATTGTTTATATTATTTATATTTATTAAAAAAGATATGAAAAATATAATAGACTAATGATCAAAATCATAATAGTACACATAATTAAACTTAAAGTTATACATTTTTTCCCAATCTAACTATGAACATAATCCTACCTAAACTATTGAAAATGGAAGAAGAACTGTACTATTCTATTATTCAAAATATATAAAAGCTTGCAGTTAGTCAAATCTCCACAAGATTGACATATAAACATTAGATATCAAAATTTGATGACATATACTTAACAAAAACAAACAATGCATACTATTAACCAATAGGATGGTGTAATCTACCAAAGGTCCAACAAACAAGCTATTCCATTTTATTAAATTTTGATAGCCACATATTGGCACCAACCACTTTCCCACACAAAAATAAACATAGTCAACAACTCCATAAAATTAATTTCTTTTGAAAAATATTGTAATATGAGGCTTATGAGTTTTGATGAAATCTCAAACAACCTTTTTTGAGTGGAGTTTCTTTAGATCTTTACTATTCTACATAATATGTGTCATGTTTAAAGGAGAGATGATTAAGATTCATAAACACAAATTTTGGAAAGTTTTAGTGATTGTTAGTCCCTCCCGCCCATAGGCGGGGACTAATGTTTTCATTGCAATTTTCAATTAGTAGTTGTCTCGAGACTGCAGCGAATGTTAAAACTATCCCACTAAAATCCTCCTCGGCCATGCATTTCAATTTACCATTATTTTTCAATTTGATTTTCCCTCTATTTCTATTGGTTCCGGATGACTTTCCTGGTAGTCTTTTAAATTTGGTTTCTATAAAGTCCTCGAAAATGAAAACCCATCTGCTACCTATCATATGCACAGCCTACAAGACGTCCCTCGTGCATGTTTAACTGCAATTACTTCTCTCACCTCAGTCCCTTTGCTGCCATGGCCTGTGCTCGTTTTCTCAAAATGGACGTTGTTGATTTGGGCTTACAGCTGTGTAGGATTCAAACAACAGCAGCAACATAATAAAAAAAAATGATAATATTCAAAACAAGGAAGGCTCTGTTTTACTGCAGAGAAAAAAACTGATATATTATTCCAACTACAAATTGCTATTCAGCCAATACATTTATTCAAATAAAAATTGTTAAAACTAATCCCTAACACATAGATCAAAATATAGATTAGGAGTTCTGACAGTAGTTTTAGCATTATTCGATGCCTATGATTAAGGATGGGAGAAGAAGTAACTAAGACTAAACTAAAATGCATTCAAAAATATCATCTAATGCATGCCATATGTACAGCATGCTTCTTGTTTAAACTACTCCTAAACTGAAGTATTCTAGAAATTATTCATAGAATGGTGGAAATGGAGCGGTGGAGCTGGAGTTTGAATTGAAGATCTCAGTATCAATCTTCATACTCCCCCTTGATGCTGAGAGGACTCACAATCTGATCTCTGAGTATCAAAAACTGATCTTTTGTAACTACCTTTGTGAAGATGTCTACAATTTGCTCCTTTGTGCTGATGTACTTCAACTCAACCACTTTATTTTGTACCAAATCTCTAATAAAATGTTGTTTAAGATCAAAGTGTTTGGTCCTACTGTGATGAACCGGATTCTTGGCCAATTTAATGGCACTTATGTTGTCACAAAAACTCACAGTAGGCTGAACCTGTATCTCTCCAATTTCTTCAAGAAGCTTTCTAAGCCATAAAGCTTGTGTGCCAGCTGAAGTGACCGCAACATATTCTGCTTTTGTAGAAGAGAAAGCAACCATACTTTGCTTCTTTGAACTCCATGTAATTAAACCAGAACCCAAAGAAAAACAATTACTAGATGTAGATTTTTGGTCATCCAAACAACCTCCCCAATCTGAATCACTAAAGCCAACAAGCTAAAACTTATTAGAAGAATAGTGAATGCCAAAATCTACCGTGCTTTTCACCTACCTCAAAATTCTCTTGGCTGCCTTCATATGTTCCTCTGATAGATTTTCCATTTACCTTGAAACCAATGAAACTGAATAAGCAATATTAGGCCTTGTGTGAGTTAAAAACATCAAACTCCCCACAATGCTCCTGTATAATGTCTCATCAACAATTTTAGCACCATCATCTCTACATAATGTAACTCCATGAGCAATTGGAGTGGAAAGAGGTTTACAATCAGCCATATCAAAAATTTTCAACATATCTTTTGCATACTTTTCTTGACAAATAAAAATGTCATCTTTACCTTGATAAACCTCCATGCCAAGAAAGTACTTCATGAGACCTAAATCTTTCATCTCAAACTCATTCATCATAGCAACTTTAAATTCATCTTTCATCTTTGAACTACTACCCATATATAACAAATCATCAACACACAAACTCACAATGAGAATATCATTACCTTCTTGTTTGTAGTAAAGGGTAGGTTCACTCTTACTTCTTTGAAAGCCATTCTACTGAAAATATCCATCAATTCTTGCATACCATGCATGCGGTGCTTTCTTGAGGCCATACAAAGCCTTCTTCAACTTGTAGACATAATCTTCTTTGCCTTGAATCTCAAAACCTTGTGGCTGTCCCACATATACCTCTTCTTCTAAGTACCCATTCAAGAAAGCACTTTTCACATCCATGTGATGAATACTCCATTCTTTTTGAGCTGGAAGAGAGATTAGAATCCTAATAGTTTCTTGTCTTGCTACTGGTGCAAAAGTTTCTTCATAATCAATGCCATACCTTTGAGTGAAACCTTTAGCAACCAATCTTGCCTTATGTCTTTCAACACTGCCATCACTATTATACTTGGTCTTATAGACCCATTTTGTGCCAATCTTCTTCTTCTTATGTGGAAGATCTACAAGCTCCCATGTTTCATTCCTATCAATGGAATCCATCTCTTCATTCATTGCTTGCATCCAAACCTCATTAGCACATGCATCGTCAAAACATGATGGCTCAAAATCAGCTTTAGCAAGTAATAAAAACTTTACTGTCTCACCTATTGGATCTTCTTCATGTGCTTGATTTTGACACCTCTCATAAATATGACTCAATCTTCTTACCTTCCTTGGAGGACTAGAGGATGGACTTGCTCTTGGTATTGGTGAGGGGTTTTTTGGTGGGCTTGGTGATCTTGAAATAGAACCATTAGCTGGCTGCTCATTATCATTATCAGCAATATCATCATCATCCAAAACTGATTTTGGCTTTCCAACATGTTTTTGATGATCATAAACTTCCCCTTCATCAAAAATCACATCTCTTGAAACAACAATCTTATTAGTAATAGGATTGAATAATCTATAAGCTTTTCTTTCTTCACTATAGCCCACAAAAATACATGATTCACTTTTAGCATCTAGCTTTTGCCTATTCTGATCAGGGATGTGAACATAAGCCAAACAACCAAAAACTTTAAAATGATTTACATTAGGCTTTTTCTCATACCATGCTTCATATGGAGTCATCTTGTGGAGGGCACTTGTAGGACTCCTGTTGAGAATATATACGGCTGTAGCAACTGAATCAGCCCAATAAGAATTGTTCAAACCCTTGGTTTGTAACATGCTCCTTGCCATTTCTACCACTGTACGATTCTTCCTTTCAGCCACTCCATTCTGTTGGGGTGTGTATGCAGTTGTGAGTTGTCTTTTGATGCCATTCATCTCACAAAAATTCTGAAAATTGTTTGAGCAAAATTCTCCTCCTCGATCTGTTCTCAAACATCTTATTGTGTTCCCTTTCTCATTCTCTACACGAGCTTTAAACTTCTTGAATGTATCAAAGGCTTCATCTTTAGTCTTCAAAAAATATACCCAACACATGCGTGAGTAATCATCAACAAAAGTAATGAAATATGACGACTTACCCAAACCTTTTGTTTGCATTGGACCACAAATATCTGAATGAATAAGTTGAAGTGGGTATTGGGCCCGCCATGCATTGCCTTTTGGAAATGATTCCCTTGAATGTTTCCCTTTTGCACACCCTTCACAAATCTATTTATGCTCTTCAACCTTAGGCAATCCAAGAACTAATGCATTTAATGTTAGATTTTTCAAATTATTAAAATTTAAATGGCCATACCTGAGATGCCACAACCAACTTTTATCCTCATAAGCCATATTGACAAGCTGATTATCATTTTGACCAAACTTCAAAGGAAACATACTATTCTTTGTCATAGGAACAACTGTAATCACTTTATTTTTTTGATTCTTATCATAGATAGTACAGTGCATGTTCTCAAATACCACTCTATAATTCTTCTCACATAGCTGCCCAACACTCAATAAATTATGCTTTAACTTGGGAGTATAATAAATATCTTGAACACTTTTCATACCTTCCTTTGTCTGAACATCCATGGCTCCTTTGGCCGCAACATCCATAGTATTGTTCTTACCAAGGGTAATATTGGATCTGTAACTATCATCAAGC
This sequence comes from Cupressus sempervirens, assembly GCA_028749045.1. NCBI lineage: Eukaryota > Viridiplantae > Streptophyta > Pinopsida > Cupressales > Cupressaceae > Cupressus > Cupressus sempervirens. The sequence continues at coordinate 420,780,302 of CM053789.1, read as the reverse complement.
TTTGAAAATATTTCTCTGTTGCCAAACATATGGTTAGAGCATCTAGAATCCAAATACCAAACATCATTCACAGTACTTTCACCTTTCCCATAACACAAAAATAAATTACCTGAGGAAGGATCCTCATCTTGTTGGGCATAATTTGCACTATTGTTACCTGATTTCAGTCTACACTCTCTCTCAAAATGTCCATACTTATTGCAATGATAGCATTGGATGTTCCTTTTATCAAATCTGCCTCTACCTCTGCCTCCTTGAGCACCTCCTCTTCCTCTAGATCCTCTTGAAAAATTCTGATTTTGGCCCCTTCCCGAGCCTTTGTTGTTGTTACTACTACTGCTAGCACCATTGTTCTTTGAAATTTGCAATTGGGAAGCAAAAGCCTTCTCATTAACACTGATAGATGTGTCCCTTATTCTATCCTCGTGTGATATAAGAGATCCAACCAATTCATCATACTCCATGGTAGCTAAATTTTTGCTTTCTTCTATGGCAATTACTACAATATTCCATCTTGGGGTTAGAGATCTCAATACCTTTTGTATTATTTTCTCTTGAGCAATAGATTCACCCAAAGTGGCCATTTTATGAGTCACATCTTTCACTCTCACACAGAAATCTCCCACACTCTTTGTCTCCTTCATCTTCAAGTTCTCATATTCTCTTTTCAAGGTTTGTAGCTTCACAACTTTGATCTGATCATTGCCATGGTAAGCATCTTTTAGAGTCTTCCAGACCTCTTTTGCTGTTTGTGCATCAGCAATTCGAGGAAACAAGCTCTTATCAAGAGCCATCTGAATGTGAAACAATGCCATTGTATTCTTCTTCTCAGCTTCTTTCTTCAATGTCTTGTCATTAGGTTGGAGAGTATTCCAATCTGCAGGCTCTTCATATCCAGATTCAACAATCTCCCAAAAATCTTTCCCAATCAAAAAAGTCTTCATCTTGATTGACCAATATTGGTAATCAACTCCATCAAACTCTGGGATTTGCAAATTGTTTGCCATGCTGCTGTCTTCCAAACACCTTCCGCTCTAATACCAAATGTAGGATTCAAACAACAGTAGCAACACAATAAAAAAAAATGATAATATTCAAAACAAGGAAGGCTCTATTTTACTGCAGAGAAAAAAACTGATATATTATTCCAACTACAAATTGCTATTCAGCCAATACATTTATTCAAATAAAAATTGTTAAAACTAATCCCTAACACATAGATCAAAATATAGATTAGGAGTTCTGACAGTATTTTTAGCATTATTCCATGCCTATGATTAAGGATGGGAGAAGAAGTAACTAAGACTAAACTAAAATGCATTCAAAAATATCATCTAATGCATGCCATATGTACAACATGCTTCTTGTTTAAACTACTTCTAAACTGAAGTATTCTAAAAATTATTCATAGAATGGTGGAAATGGAGCGGTGGAGCTGGAGTTTGAAGTGAAGATCTCAGCATCAATCTTCAAGCTGCACATCCTTTACTTCTTCCATTTAATGGTATCAAATTTTTTTTTATTTTATCTGCTTTTTCCCAGATCGTAACTGCCAAAGCCTAGCATAATTCTTGCAATTCTCATCTGCGGTTAGTTGTCTGAATTATTTTCATTTGTTTGTCTATAGTTTCACATGATTTATAGTACATATTTTCATATTTTCTCTGGTTTTTTCCCTGCTTGTGTTGCTCATGGCATTTTGTGGCTACTTTTCCCAACAAGGTTTTCTTTCCCAAATCAATCTTTGTTATTATTTGTGGCTTGTTATTCATGTTTCCTATATTGCATTTTGTCCTTGAAGAGTCTTATGGAATTCAAGGATAGTTGAATGGTGAAGCTCGGCATCACCAGCTCAGACCATGGAGCGCCAAATTAGAGATTGTGCAAGGAAATATAAACAATCCTTTGATAGAAGATGGTGCGGAATGCCTCTTTTCTTCTTCAATTCTTCCATAAAAACATCACCCTATTTCAACCTTCAGATATCTTAAGTATTGCAGATGCAAAACATTTCAGTATGCACGACTCCCCGAGAGACCCCCTAAAGTAAGAAAATCAATTATAATTATGAATGGCATATAGTGAAAATTAAATAAAAGCTTCTCAGGTCTTTCCATTGTAAAAACTCAGTTGAGAACAATGAGCAATACTAATTATAGAATTTTTTTAATAAGAGAACTATCATACTTGCATAATGTCTTCAGAGTCAAATTATATGCAATAATTTAATTTCAATGTTTTGAATATGTGCTAATGTATAACAGCTTTTTTTGGAGAGTAGTGAGGGCAGATATTATATCACATGCACAATGTCTGCACATTTTCTACAATGAAGCAAAAGGGAGGCCCATATTTTCCACAACAGATGTAGATGCAGTTCATGCCATTTCTGACCTCGGCACAAAACAAAATCCCATTCAAAACATTTACACACAGTTTGAGACACTGGTTTTTCTCAAGCAAGCCGCAAAAAAAAATTCCTTTGCTACAATACTTCTATTACTACAAAAATTCCTTTGTCAAGTTCAACATAAAAAATTTATTCGACATCCCTTTCTACCGTCCACTCTAACCATTCAAAACTGAGATCCATGGATGAGGATATAAAAGAAAACCCAAATAGTGATATGAGAAAATGTGGAGAGCTTGAAAAGATCATGTGGTATTCCACTCGCATGCATTTGACACATTCGATATCTTATATTACACCATAGAAAGCTCTTAGAAAGAGACACCCGCAAATCTGTAGTGCTCCATTTTCTAGTTAGTCTGTAAATTAAACAAACTACTGGAAAAATTAGAAGATCCAATCAGATTTGTAATTTGTCCTTAAAAATGCTCCACATTCAAATGCCACAAGAGAATCAGAAAGAGAACAAAGGCTAAGTCCATTGTAACCATACAACTTGGTATGCATGTATGCAAATTATTGCAGCAAAAACAAAATGAATAACAACTCAAAAGAATTTCCTCTTAGGCTGAGCAACAAATAAACAGAATAATGAAGAGTCCAAAATGACGAAGAGTGTAGATGAGATGAGCTGAACTGAATTCGCAACATTTTCTTCCAATGTAGGATTCAAGTTGTGGATTTGAAGTCTAAGACTAGTGTTTGAGGAGTTAGAAAACACTGTACGAGCAAAATAGGCCCAACTATGAAATTCTGTATATCAGACTTGCCATCTCACCTCTTTTAAAACTTTTTCTTCCTAGTTTAGCTAGGAAGTTATGATTTAGAGTCAACAGGTGCTTGTGCTGATGCTTTTCCATATTCACTGTTTTTCTCAACTTCTTTTCTTTAGTAACTGCATGCATTTTCCTTTCCCCATTTATCACTTGTGGATGTCTACAAAATTCTTTTCTTCATCCCCTGAATTGTTTTTTTTTTCCACCAATTTTCAGTTTCATGTTATATATAAATCTGACCCCTTTTGTGACACTGAAATTATGCTAATGTTAGGACTGAAAATGAAAATTTCAAGGAGTTTTTAATTTACTGATATTGAAATCCTACTGATTTTGTCTTGCAAAACTTGTGGCCATTTTGTACCGTGACTGTGGACTTAAAATTTAATTTCCTCTCTTCAATAAAGCTTTTATATAAGCCTTTACCTGAAATCATACAGAACTTACTTTTAAGTTTTCATTTGGTTAAAATTTAGAGGGTCTTTATTGTCTATCTTTCGAATTGCACAATCTATAAATCTTAATATCCCTTGTAGAAGTATTAAGGCGTTTCTTTCGTTTTGCCGACTACTGGCATCGATGTCGTACCAATTTCCAAACGTAAAATTTGAAGGGGCTTTTTCTTTGCTGGCATTGAAAATCTTACTAATTCAGATTTTTGAAAATTGGACGCATTCCTGCCATTTGCATTGTATGGATAAATTCAAATCTCTCTTTTATCATTGGAAGCTTCTATGCCTTTACTTCAAGATTCACAATGTAGATATCATTTTCGTTGTTTCAAACTTTAAAGTTGTAAAGGATTATGCAGCAATGGCTTTGAAGTTTGAAATTATTCAATTTTGAAACCTCCTGTGATTTTGGTTTTGCTGGCTTCAAAATTGTCAGAATTTCCACATTGCTTCTCATCGGTTAAATTTTAGGCATCTCTATGCAGTATTGCTTTAAATTTAGATGCAGTTTACATTTTAATTTTCCTCTAGAATTTTAGGTGTCCCTCTCTCGATTTCTATTGTGTGAATCAATCTCATCACCTTGAAAGTTGCCAATTTAAGCACCTTGTTTAAGGAGGCAAAGTTGAACAATACTACAAAAGATCTGATTGCGAGAAGAGATTACAAACTTTATAGGGCTTTGGTGTGCGGGGGTTGTGTGCTGTCCTTGGGTCCCATAGGCTGCTCTGTCCTTGTGGACATTATTAAAATTTGTTCAAATCAACATCAATCCTTATTTTTCTGCTTGCCGAACTCCAGGTGTTTATGCCTTATTTTTTCTTTTTATCAATGCCAAGAGGCAATCAACAATGGCACCAAGGGTAGGACATAATGACGTGAGAGTATTAACAAAAACTCTTTATCCTTGCATTAGATTTCACAGCCATGTACACATCCAAATATTAATGAAATAAACATTATACTTATAAGCACATAATTTAATTTTTTTTGGTCTGTGAAACAATTAGTTTTAAAATAAATAAGTCAATAAAAGAGCTCCAAATTCATACCACTGATCATTTTTTAGATAGCTTTATTTAAGATATTTATACTAACAGGATTTCAAGTGTTTCTACCACCTTTGAAATCTTTCAGATTGTAGATCCTTTTTCTTCTCTGTTTGTTTAATTAAAACCTTTGCTGACTTTAAAAATCACTTTCTTTGTTGACTTTGGAACTGTATGAACATTAAATTGTGAAAACATTGCATTTATATATATTTGAAATTGAAACTTGAATTAATTTACATTATTGTATTCTTTTGTTAAATTTAGATTATTGTGTCTCTAGATTTTAGTTTCTTTTCTTTTGCTGTTATTTCAATTTTTTCCCTTCAGAAGCTTTGAATTTATAGGGGACTTAAATACATGTTTTTCTATCTGAAAATTTTAAGTTCATTGCCCTTTTTGGCTTCAAATTTGTATGGACTGTGGATGTTATATTTCTTTATATTGCTTTATTCTTTTATTCTTTTTTTCAAAATGTATAGATTTGTTGAATTTTGGTTGCATGTCCGTCAGATTCAAGAGCTTGCCACAACCCTTCTACAGTACAGATTTGGACGGACTGTTGACAGAGAATAGGCATCTATATTGTTCACAGAGATTGGATTGAAATACACGTGGCAGTATGCCAATAATAATTTTTAACCTTAATGAATAATGCACAATGGCATCATCTTATTATTACAATAAGAAAATTTAAAGCCGTGATGTAGAAACCTTCTCCCAGTTTAACCTAGAACTAAAGAAGGTGACATGAGTGCAAAAGAGAGGTAGCACCCATGCAAAACAGATGACTAGAGAGTGGCTAAGATTGACACTAGTTTCACTAGTGTCTAAGTTGTAAGGTTTTATATAGGATCCGGTTTCAGTTATGGCAGCTTGCTGGTTTTTTTCACTTTGGTTCAAAAAAGGCTAGAAAAGTGACCATTTGTACAAAATTAAATAATAACACAGTTGATGTTTGATAGTTCAATGTAAAATTCAAAGCATATTAGATAGATGTTAATGCTTTTTATGTGCTCAAAATATAGCAGTACCTAGTGGCTCAGTGGCCAAGCATACCAGTTATGTATGTTTTGCAGATAATTTGGCATCTGATATCTTAAATTAGGACATTCTGAACAGAATGACGATAAATATATATGTGAATTGATATATATGCAGATTATTTAGATTAGCTATTTGTCATTATATAATATTTTAACTATTACTTTTTATATTTAATTATATATAGTGTTTTCATTTTGCATAACAATTGTATTTCATCATTAATTATTCTCTAACAATAAGATAGTTTTAGTTTTTTTAATGAGCAAAATAAAATAATTTTGAATTATATATTTAATAAAACAATGTAATTATAATAATTAAATAAATAGAATTGACAGATTTTAAAATGTTAATTTCAAGTGGACATATTAGTTTGAATAAAATATGAATCATTACATGATTTAGTATGAAACATCTAAGCAATATTAAGGGTACATTTCACTTCATGTATTACTGTTCTTTAATTGCACATTTCCAGTGTTTTTTGTGTTTCATGTTTGTTGTTCAAACATATTAGTGTAAAATTTGAACTTCAAATAAGTTTTTGACCATTACATATTTCACTGTTTTGTATCCAGTGTTCCTTAGTATGCATGTTTGTTGATTTTAAGGCACCAAAAGTAGCAGCAGCAACAACAAGGTTCATCAACTATTATATCACCAACATCTGCGGATTAGCCAAGAATAGATTACAGAAGAATCTTTTTACTTGTCCACATTATTACCTTTACACAAATCTGTCCATGATATTAACCAAAATAAAGAATTTAGGTGTCCACTGCCACATCAATTCACACTAAGTATTGAAATACCCATCCAAAAGCCATCTAAGGTATGAAATATGTGGCAATGTTCGCCCGCTAAGAAGACAGAGAGAAAATTATAGGTGAAGGTGCTCCTTTATTATTACCCCATCTCAAATAGGCCCATATTGACAACGCACAATAGGCTCTGACCACCTTCACAATTGGAGCTTTGCACATTGGTAAATTCGTTCCAATGGATACAAATTATCAGTATGTAAAATGTAAACACATTATGGAAGATTTTCATAACCTTGGATGAATACTAGAAGGATACAACATTTGGGTGCTTCCATTTTGTTCAATGACTTCTTTGAAATTTAGTTATTGTGTTGATGGTTGGCTCGCATTCTTTTTTATCATGACAGCCTTAGTTTTTTTTATACTTTTCCTACATTTCTAAAATCTAATAAAAATCACTAAGGATCTTACATGTTTTTGTTTTCTGTAGACTGGTCACACTCTCAACATTTCTTCAACATTTCCATCTATAGCAATTTAGGTAAGTCATCCATTGCCATAGCCTTGCAATTTTTCGAAAAGGATGTTTCTATACGTGCTTTGTGCATGCATGGTATTCATAGCTAAGTTCATTTGTAAATACAAAAAAAAAAAAAAAGTATTACAACATCTTTTGTACTTGCAAATGCTTCCTCTGCAAAAGCCTTCTATTTTCTTAAATTTGATAAAGGTACACACCACCCTTACCCACTCACAATCAAGAAAGCAACAATAAAGAGACCAAGAAAAAAAAATGCTTCACAAATAATTTTATTATACTTGAAAAATCCTTACAACACCCACAAGATGATATGACTTCTTCAACATAAGAGAAATCCTAAATAAGAGTCTTCACACCAAGAGCTTCACCAAAAATTTCTACTTGAAGAGCTAAACCTTTAGAGCTTTCACACCTTGAAGTCTTCACGCCTTCTAGCTTCTACTTCTCAAACTTGATTAGAAATGCTCATATGCCTTGCTTAAATAGGCACTTACCACCCCATGCATGGCTTATCCACAACCTTCTAGAATTCCTCCTACACAATATCCACAACCTTCTAAAACTTCTATAACCTTCTAGAATTACAACTAAGCACCACCATGTGGCCCAATTAGAAAATTACACTTCCTTTATGGATCACAACAAATATTAAATGTAAGATTTAAGAAACTTTCCACAAGCTTCTAAGATGCCACCTACACATCTCGATTAATGTAATGACAACTATTTTTTTTTTTTTTTTTTTCTATTTATGCCACCTATGCACCTTGAAAATAAAAATCCTCTTTTCCTTTCTTTTCTCCTTTTTATTTTTTTATTATTTCTCCTCTAATTTTCGTCACTTTCTCTCTCCTTCAGATTTTTATTTTTTTATTTTTTTATTTTTTATTTTTAATTTTTTTTAATTTTTAATTTTTAATTTTACATTCAACATGTCTCTCCTTTATTTTGGATGCAAGATGCTCCTGCATCAGACTCCCCAGGTTCGAAAAGATGTTCTAATAGCTGGAAGAACATCTTTCGGGATTCAGTACATAAATCCCAAACTGGTTCTTCACATATATGTCCTCCAAATCTTCAACTTGCACACTATTTCCCTTGTTTTTCTTCTTCTCCTTTACATCCACCACAGGTGTTCTATAGGTTTGCTTCCCATGCTGATTTTCAATCTTCTCAAAATCTGCCAACTCAACTCGACTGCCAACACTCAGGTTTCTCCTACCGAGCACTTCATTCTACAAAGGAATCAAGGAAAACTTCCTACCACCTTTCTCAATAGTAAACACATTCCTAACACAATCATGCATAGCCTTGCAATCATACTGCCAAGGTCTACCAAGTAACACATGACAACTATTCATATCCACAATATCGCACAATACTTGATCCTTATACTGCCCAATTTGAAAATCGACAAGACATTGCTCTCACTTCCAAAGCATGCTCACCTTGCAACCAGCCAATTCTATAAGGACAAGGATGTCTCAATCTCTTCAAACCAAGTTTTTGAACCATCTCCTCAACAACAAGGTTATCAGTACTACCACTATCTATAATCACCTTGCAAACTTTCCCACCAGACTTGCAACAAGTTTTGAACAAACTAGTCCTCTGACAAGAATCCAATGTCTTCTTACCCATTAGTACTTGCCGAGCCAACAAACTTTCTCCTTCCTCAGGATGATTTTCCTGGATTTCAACCTCATTCACAATAGTAGCTGTCCTACCAATAGAACATTAAAAAGATCTATGCCCTTCTTGACCACACTTGAAAAAATTACCTCTGAATACACCTCCACCTGTCCTTCTTCTTTGTTCAATAGGTTTTGGTTCACCTTCTTCTTTTGGTTTAGCTTGTACCGAACTATCTTGCTTCTCCTTCCCTCGGGAACTACCTTGATTCTTCCTCTTTAGCTTCTCCTCTGCTCTCAAAGCATACTGATAAGCATCCTCAACTGTGGAAATATTCAGCATACCAACCTCATCTTGAATATTGAATCTCAAACCATTAATATACCGTGTTATCTTCTCCTTTGACAATTTTCTATTCCTAGACCAAATAGTCAACTTGTAGAACTCCTCAATGTAATCCTTCACAGTCATATCCTTCTGTTTCAGATTCTGCAACCTCTTAAACAATTCAAGTTCATAATCAGCCGGAATGAACTTTGCCTTTAACTTAGTCACCATCAATTTCTATCTAGTGATCTTCATTTCACCTTCCTCTTCTCTGTCTCTTTGCAGTTCCTTCCACCAAGGAGCAGCATGTCCCTTCAACTTTGTTTGTGCCAACCTTACTCTCAATGGATCTTCAATACCCTCAAGCTCAAAGTAGTCCTCTAATTCACCAATCCAATCAATTAGGTCTTCAGGATTCAAAGTACCTGAAAAATTAGAAACCTCCATCTTATGCTTCAACTTCAACTGAGATCCAGGTCGAGCAAACTGACTAGCCCTAATTCCAATAGGTCTCTCCTCATGATCACTTCTATCCTCACTAGTAGCTTCAAAGTCTTCAGCAACTTCATCATATCTGTCTTCAGTACCCACATGCCTAGGTACACCACCCAAAGCACTCACAATTTCAGCAATCATGTCACTCTTTATCAATGCAATCTTTGATTTGACCTCTACTCTTATCTTCTCTAAGATTCTTTCTTCCATCGCTTCACTAAGGTCATCATTTTCCTTGGGGTCCAATCTTCTTGGAGGCATCTTCCAAAAATTTAACAAACCCTAAACAAATCCACCAATCTAAAAGATCAATCAGCCACAAGATCAACCTTCTTTGCAAATCCTGGTGTAAACTGCCTCACGTTCGGCAATCTGTCCACACACTCAGGAACTCCTGCTCTAATACCACTTTATAAAGGTACACACCACCCTTACCCACTCACAATCAATAAAGCAACAATATAGAGACCAAGAAAAAAAAATGCTTCACAAATAATTTTATTATACTTGAAAAATCCTTACAACACCCACAAGATGATATGACTTCTTCAACATAAGAGAAATCCTAAATAAGAGTCTTCACACCAAGAGCTTCACCAAAAATTTCTACTTGAAGAGTTAAACCTTTAGAGCTTTCACACCTTGAAGTCTTCACGCCTTCTAGCTTCTACTTCTCAAACTTGATTAGAAATGCTCATATGCCTTGCTTAAATAGGCACTTACCACCCTATGCATGGCTTATCCACAACCTTCTAGAATTCCTCCTACACAATATCCACAACCTTCTAAAACTTCCATAACCTTCTAGAATTACAACTAAGCACCACCATGTGGCCCAATTAGAAAATTACATTTCCTTTATGGATCACAACAAATATTAAATGCAAGATTTAAGAAACTTTCCACAGGCTTCTAAGATGCCACCTACACACCTCGATTAATGTAATGACAACTAATTTTTTTTTTTTTTTTTCTATTTATGCCACCTATGCACCTCAAAAATAAAAATCCTCTTTTCCTTTCTTTTCTCCTGTTTATTTTTTTATTATTTCTCCTCTAATTTTCGTCACTTTCTCTCTCCTCCAGATTTTTTATTTTTTATTTTTTTAAAATTTTACATTCAACATGTCTCTCCTTTATTTTGGATGCAAGATGCTCCTGCATCAAAATCTAATATTTCTAAGACCTCCTTAGCCTTGACAGTCAATATGTCACCGAAGAGATCATGCCAAACAAAATAGAACCCACAAAATCCTATCATAGTAGAGTCATATAAGTCATCTGAATTAGCTTCCGAACCAGATATACTATCAATTGATCAAGCTCTAGAAAACCACCATTGCTTCCGCATTAATTCATTCAACTACATTGTTGGTGACTGTTTGTTTGACACAATAAACATCTTGCTTCATGGGCAATACACAATAGATGAGCTTCACAATGGACTCGTAAGCTATTTCTTAGAATCCCTACAAAATGGTTGTCCTATTGCTCTAAGATGCTTACAACATGAACTACACTCATCAATACTATATGACTTGCACAGAATACATGATCCAACCACCTACTTACGTAGGATGCGAATTTCAGTAGCAAGAACAAATCTAGCTGGTGAAACAGGACTTTGGGGTGACACATTTTGCATTCATTGGCTAGGAGGATGGTTGAAACTCCCTATATGCCTCTGGTCATTAACGCATAGGAAACCATATCTACATTTCAATATAGATGCACCTCATCCATTACTATCAATACTTTTCCATGACACTAATTCGACAACAGGGCATTATGAGCCTATTTTTTCAAGGAAAAGTATACATAATGCCCAACTAAGCCCTCGACTAGACATCCCCATTACACATTGCACTTTAGAGAACACTTGAAACATTATCAGTCAAGCTTTTACCAACATTAACCTCTCCTGGCTCAGCACATTCAATGCTCCATGTGGCAAGAGCATGTTTGCTGCTATAGCCTTCCTAGTTGACAATCAGTTTGATGCAATGGCTTTACGATTATTCATAGCATAGTTATTAGCTAATTCTATAAAAATATTGTTGCCATATCATGCTTTAGATCATTGCAAAACCCTCATACAATGAATGGTCCTCTTGAACAAATACAAGTAATGATATCCAAGATTGGGATTCCATATTCTGCAAGTGGCCTTGAAGGATCTGAATGTTGTTTACTATGGTTATCCCACATATTCCAGCTAACCATATATGTATGGTTAGCATCTCAAGAACCACAACACCATATATATTGCAATTGCCAAGAACCAAAGAGACATATTAACTTAGTTTGTTTCCCAAATAATTTAGGCCATTGTCATTATGAGCCATTAAGTGAAGCAGTTACCAATGCTTCTACATCACAAGGTACTTACAACAATGTTGTACCAAGCATGCCCAAAGTACAAATTCCAAAAGTGTGTTTAATAGAGTCTACTACCCATCATTCATTACGTTTTTTAAAAACAACAATCCGCAACAAGGACACAAACAAAATGCAATTGGCACAAGACAAACCTATTGCACCCAACAAATTTGGAAATAAAAAACACTCCTCTATACAAGGGAAAAGGAAAACTACCTTTCATAGGCCGAGGCGGGTACACTACCTTGCTAAAGCTACACATGCAAGCACCACAAACAATGTAATTGACAAATCCATCAAGCTATACCTGCGTAGCCTTCATGATGTACCCACACAATCATGCACTCTCTATGAAATGCTATGCTTCCACAAGGACCTATACAAGGTCGACAATGCATTAGTACATGAATTGTCATTCGTATCTATTTCAACTAACAAAAAATCGATTTCATTAGGTCAACCTATTTGCAAGCGATGTATAGATTCTGTAACACTTGGTAAAGTCCCTGTCTTTGCATCGCCATACAACATGCAACGCAATACACCAATCAATTCTGTTCATGGCTTGACCACATTAGAAGAAAGACTAGTCTCACTCCGAATTTCTTTTGCACAAATTTGATAACTAGGATACAAAAGGGAACAATATGGATTAAATGGTACAATCATCAATGTGCTAGTGGATTTTGATAAAGTGCAGAAATCATTGCCTAGACAAATGGACGAAGCTAGAGCAATAGCAGTCCGGCTAAAGCACAAGTTAGAATATGAAAATTCTTATGCACAAGGCAATGTTTTCCCTGCACGTGTTATACATGCCTTAACAGAGCTATCAAAAACATCACTATATGTGAAAGAGAACATTACGATCAATAATGACTGGGAAAGCCTCTTTAACAATAATAAAGAACACAAGCAACAAGACATAGAAGAAGACACAGATGTAGATGAAACATTAGCTGAATATGACGAAGAACCCATAACTGAATCTCTCATTCATTGGTTTAATGATGCACACTCTATCAAAGATCTTGACACAACCATAATTGAGATTGCTCCGTCAGAAGGATGTAGACCTCTAGGTATATTTTAGGATACCTATTCAGAAGAAATGAATTTCCCAACACTCTTTTATGGCTCTGCTCGACTAGAGCATATGAAAAACAAGTTCTCGTACCAAAAAATAGCAAAATGGGAACTCATGCATAAGGACAATGATTTGGCCACACGTATAACAAATATCTTTTTCAAAGCAATCAAAATCATTATCCACCAAATATCATCACTAGCATGGGTCTGTATACGAAAAGGTGAGTTACAAGGGAAAAAGTTAACTGCAAAAGATATACATAACCCCACCAACCTAGAAAGACTCATAAGATCACCATTGGGGTTTCGCTCTCTAAGGAGCATTCGTACTTCTCCTGATTATTTAGAACACGTTAGGAAAAATATATTTGCAATGATAAGACAACTAGGCCCCCCGACTTTCTTTGTCACCTTGACAAGTGCAGAACATTTTTGGACCCCACTATGTAATGCATTGCGCTCGACACCCTCTATTGTTGGGGATAGTGACAACTTAGAAGACAAAGGCCTAAACTTCGAAATTAGAAGAAATCCAGTCCTTTGCAGTCGCTATTTCAACCACAGAATCAAGGCATTCTGAAAGATGATGCTAAAGAATCACAAAATATTTGGTAAAGTTTTAGATTACTTCTTCATAATCGAATTCCAAAATCGAGGAAATGAACATGTCCATTTCATGCTCTAGATAAAGGATGCGCCCATATATGGACATTTCCCAAACACTGTCATCGAAAACTTCATTGACAAATACATTTCAACTGACACAACACTGCTAGATGCAAATCTGTCAAAAATGCAAACACATCATCATACTAGAACATGCAAAAAATATAAAATGTCATCTTGTCGATTCAACTTCCTATTGCCCCCAATGAAAAGGATGACAATATTAGAGCCCCTAGCAATCACTACTAGGACCCTTAAAGAAAAAGAAAAAAACATCTGTAAATAATTAGAAAAAAAACAATACACAACGGAAACTACGTTTCAAAACTTCTTAGATGATTTGCAAATAAATGAAATAGAATACATCTTAATATTGCAATCAGCACTAACACAAAAAATTGTCCTCTTGCAATGACATCCAGCTGATATTTGGATAAATCCATTTGCCAAAGAGGTACCCCAACTATGGTATGCAAATAAAAATACACAATTTATCTTAGATGCATATGCTACAACATCTTACTGTAGCTCATACATGACCAAGCAAGATCGAACACTGTTAGCTGCATTTCGACAGTTATGAGAGAAATGCACATACACTTACAATGAAAAGGTGCAATTTATATGAAAATTAGGCAACACATTGCTAAACTATCAATAGATGCCTAGTCGACAAGTTGTCCACCTTGTCCTTTCATTGCCATTGTATAAGAGCTCGTGAAAAATTGTCTTTGTCAATACTGCACCGCAAGAGAATAGAGTCTTAATGCTAAAAAGTCCAAAGCTACTTGCAAAAGAACTAGACAACTCTAAAAACATAATGTATGCCTCTGTAGTAGACAAGTATATGCTTCACCCAACACACTTAGATAACTTATCATTAGCTGAGTACATAACGTTTTACCCTGGCCATACAACACATACAAGTAAAAGAAAAAGGCCACTTATCATATGCTATGTAAGGTACAACCCACATATTGATTATGAAAATTATTTATGCCTTTCAGAAATAATGAACAAGCACTATTACTTGGGCACCAAACATGGAGTGCAACATTCCATGCAAATCAAAACCAAATCGCAAATATTGAACAAATGTTTACAGCATAGGTAGGAACCAAATGGGGAGACATTGAACAAGCTGCAATACAAACTAGCAATGACAACTGCCCAACAATAGACTTAGATAATGACATGCACAAACAGAACCATTAGGACATAACATATACATATGATATCATGGCTGACCTTAAACATTATAAAACCCCAAAGTTTACACATGACACTCACAACTCTTTGTACTCTGAAATTGCACACCCATTCCTCCTTAGTAATGATGAATACTTCAAGTTATGAAGACAGTTAAATAGACAACAACAAACCATATTGAAAGATGTATTAATGTCAAAGAAACTAGAACCTCATAAGCCATTATATTTATTTTTGACAGGTGGTGTTGGCACAAGAAAAAAATTTATAGCTAAAGTTCTCTTTGAAGCACTTATACGTATCTATGATAAGAAATTAGATAGCGACCCACTCAAACTGAAGGGCATTATTGTAGCCTCTACAGGGAAAGCAGCATTCAACGCAGGTGGCATAACTGCACACTCCATCTTTCACCTACCATGCAATTCTGCAAAGATGCTTCCCCTAGATTCAAACACATTAGACAGCCTAAGCAAAAGACTTGAACAACTGCAAATCTTTCTCATTGATGAAGCTTCACTCATTGGCTCCCAAATGTTGTACAACATTGACAAAAGACTATGCCAAATCAAGCACACACCAACAAAGCCCTTTGGAAATATTGATATAAGATTTTGCGGTAACTTATACCAAGGACAACCTATTTGTGATGCTTGGATATTTGAATAGCCAACAATAAATAATGAAAAGCTACCATACACATTTTGGCTTGACAATATCCTCAGCTTTGAACTAAATGATGTTATCAGGCAAACAGATGAGCAATCCATCTCCATATTAAACCGTGCTAGAACTTCCCAACAAACAGATCAAGACCTCGCCTACATGAATAGAACATGTCATAGATTGCCTCCAAATGATCCAAGATTTCCTTACTTGTTTCAAAGAAACTTAGCTATCGATGAACACAATAAGAAAATGCTAAACTATTTACCCACACAACTTTACATATTTGAAGCAATTGATAGAAAAGACACACCAATTGATCTTGACCATTTCCAAGTAGAGAGATCATCACTACTAAGCATAATATATGTCAAACCAGGAATTTTGATCGAACTAATAGCAGGAAATTTAGATGTGCATGATGGACTAGTTAACGGAGCTAACGACATTTTCCAACTAAATCTACCTAAGAACCCAAGCATTGCATGGATACAATTCAATAACCCCACCATTGGGAAATTACAACACCAGAAGATGCAATCCTTGTACACAAATTCTATTATGCCATGTTGGACACCAATACAAAAAATAGCTAAGAAAATTAGGGCAAGTACAAATATTGTTACACGGACACAATTCCCTTTCTAGCTAGCATCTGCATGAACTATTCATAGAGCACAAGGACTAACAATGGATGCCTTGGCATTTAATCCATATAAAGTCTTCCAGCATGGCCTTGTCTACACTGCTCTATCTCACGTCCAAGATATTGGCTCACTCTATCTTATGCATGAGCTAGAACATAAAAACTTCAAACTATGTCCAAAAGTAGACAAGGAAATGCACCGGCTTCGAAACTCTGCCACATGGACTCCTCAATATAGCGTTTCCTCCATACCACTAAACCACTTCATTATATGTTCCTTGAATACACAAAGCTTCGTAATGCATGGTCAAGAAATAGGCCATGACCATGACCTAATAAATACAACTGTACTTTGCCATCAAGAAACTAGACATACGACACAATATCACCTAACATTTCTTAGCATGTATTTCAACTATTACTTTGCAACGTCTATACATGGGCTACTGACATGTCATGCAAAAAAAATTACATCACTACAAACAACAACATTTGCAACAAAACGTTTGGAATCAATAACCACTGATCTCTTGCATCTTGGAAACCAACTACACATCACAAATGTCTACATCACACCAAGAGCACCTCTTCAAGATCTTTTCAACCTTATAGAAAATGTCATTTCCACATTGCCACAGAATGCAAAGGTCATCATTGCTGGAGACTTCAACATTGACATGCTAAAACCCCCCAACTCACAACATGTGTTGCTTGAGTTCATGCATTCCCATAGATTCTATTTGACCATTGACAAGCCAACAACAGATACTGGAAGCTTATTAGATCACATTTGGGTTCGTAATATTGACATGTCCCACGCAAAATTCACCATACTAGATGCATATTGAATAGACCATAATGTTGTATCCTTACAATTTCATCTACAATGATTACAGAATACAAGTTACCACACAGTACAGGTGCACATTGCAATAGATTGTATACTTAACATATTGATATATTTCTTCATAGCACCAACAAAATGACAGATAAGATGCAACCCGATGAGGTAAGCAAAAAATGACCCCATCCAGACACCAGGTATTGGAAAATTTCTACTCATTACTCCACCTCATGTTTAGTGCTATTTCTTATCATCATATATTATCGTTGCTACAAATGTAACAATACTTATTATGCCACTAGACTAAACTATGCCTTCTCTTTTATAGTCCACAGGACAAAAGTTCTCTTGAACCTCATTCTGACATGGATGATATCTAGGACTCAAAAAGGTACTCTCTATACCTCATAACATAATTGTAGAAACTATTATTGTTCCCATGCAAAAAAATTAATCTCCCTATTCTATGAACAGATCAAGGGCTGAACCAGACCAAATATCAAGTGTCATGGACATTCATACAACCCAATCTGGAAATGTGTTCGAAGGTGACATACTAGTTGCATATGGTCCTGTATTTGCTAAGGACCAACCAAACTCGCCATGATTAAAAATAGCACACATTGATATGATTGATAGAGAAGGTCAGATGACAATTATTGCAACCATAACAAACAATCTAATTCAGAAATTGATGCCTAGGCTAAAAGCAGGCACAAGTGTACGGTTAACAAATTTCTCCATAAAGAAAACATCCCAGTATGAAAGAGGAGATGCTGCATACTATCTCCAGCTTCAATTAGACACAATTGTTGACACTATAGACAGAGTTTGTGAGCAGAAAAAACTCATTCCCAGCACAACAATAGTAGAGCTATTGAATTCATAGAGCAACTACCCTGTCGGTTCATTGGGTGTTTTGTAACTGGATATAGCCATTCAGCAAATGAGTACCAGCTACATATGCGAGATGGAGAGAAAATTTCGGATAAGGCAACTATATGCTAACTCCTCTCCATATTATTCCAACTCTCATTCAATAAAAATGTACTCTTCCAATTTACAGTCACTAAAATCTAGTTTCATTTGCAACTCTACATTTTAGATTTCCACAAACAAGCATATGCCACACTACAAAAACTCCTTGCCAAAACAAGAACACCGTTACTCCTCCTAAAAAGTGTTACTCGGAGCAATGGTAAGGACCTGTGCAGTTTTAAATCCACCTCTGCAACTTTCATTGATGACTTGAATGATGAATGCAGCCAAGTTGCACTCACTGACCTCCTCTCTGCCATCTTCAAAGTAAATTCTTTATTTTATCTTCACTTTTATTACTCCATGTCCTATTTTCAAATAATCTCATCTACAGATGTCACATGTAAAATATATTGAAATGGAAATATAACTCTCTTTACATGTTTGATTTTGCAGGTTACTGGCACATTCAAACCTAAAAACACCCATCTCCAACCTTATCAACTACGCTGCACAATTTGCCACCAACCACCACCACCCTTCTAGCTCTCTTCGGCCACCTCTTTCCACTACTCAAACTATGCAACACTCACAAGATTTGCACAAGAACGTTTGCTAGAATGTGTAATAGAGACTACAGACGAAATCATCGACTGCACTCTACATGGTAAGCTACTACAAGAACACATTCCTGAACTAGCAAAGATAACATTTGAGCAATACAAGAGAAACATGTCAACAGTTGTCTATATCACCAGACATTTCAGCATACATGGTACATTTTCATTTGCACTCAATGGCAATATAATCTCAATCAAAAAAACTCCAAAAAATGTAAGTTCCCCACTCCTACTCTATTCTATACCACATTAGCTGCAATATTTGACTTCCTATTATACTCTTTCTAATATACTGCTTCATTTTATATTATGTTCACAGCTGCAGAGACCATGAAAAGATGAACCACCTACCTGCACAACTATCTACATAGCAAATCCAGTTCAAGTCACCATGTTTTTGTTCAACCACATACCTCAATAGAGAATCTAGTTCAAGTCACTTTGTTCTTCTATTTTGTATCCGATGTTCATTTGCTTTCAATATACTATATAAATGTGCACTTTGAACTAAATATTTCCAATGGTAACAATGTTTACCTATTCTAGGTAACTGCACTGTGACCCAAGTAATATCTAAGTTTCCTATTTTTGGCTAACCTTCTGTAAATATAATTCTAGGTATTTAATGGATGTAGTTACCATATATTTTATTAACATGTTCTTCAATTTTTTTTATAAACTGTTTATTATTTGCTACTATATGAGTTCTAGAATAGCATATTTAAGACTTCTGATTATCAACTTTTCAAATGGCCCTGTGGGTAGTTAATCAAATTGAAGAATCTTGAACGAATGTCCTGAGAAATCTTTTAATAATTTTCCGTCATTTTTTGTTTTACTCTCACTTTTGCCCATCACAACTTGTCTTCCTTATATAGGCTTCAATAGGGCAACCAGATGGAATCACAATCAATAGCAGAGGACCCTACAGAACCGTCTTGGCCATTCAACCTGGTAAAGCCATACTACTAAGTAAAATTTTTGATTTTCCTATGTATAATTACAAGTTTGAATTTTCCTTGTCATTGAAAGGCTTACTGGAACAAGTAGATATGTACCAAATGATCTAAAACTTACACCTATTTCTTATGGGCACCAATGCATCTCTCGTTTTCATTCAATTCAGGCATGTTTTTGGCAATTTGTTAGACATCTATTTTCCTCCATCTTCTATATGCACTAGTAACAATCTATTCGTGTCTTTTAATTGGCGTTACTTTTGTTTTGTCCAAGCAAAGATTAATTTGTTCTATGGTTGGGTTCTTGTTTGGGTAAGGTTTGAAAGAGTCATTTCTTTCCCCACCATACTGATTTTTTTTCCTCTTTTTTATACAATTCAAAACTATGACTTCCTCATTTTCTTTCTCTCTCAAACATTATATTGTTAAATTTAAGGTTTTTGGGCACCTTTTAAACTAATTTAATATAGGTTTGAATTAAGTGAAGGGAACAAAGTATTTGGTAAGAACATTTATCTACTATTCCTTCTATTTTTGCAAAAGAATATTAGAACTGAGAAGGGGTTTTGGTAGAGGGGGACAAGGAGAGCCATTTTAGTAGGTTCTATATGCTTGAAAAGAAATCAGAATTGCTTCCAATTATTTCTCTACAGCTCAGATTGTTTAAATTCACACGGGTGATTCGCCTATGCCTGTGATATACTCTCTCAAACATTCCCTAAATCAAAATTAATCATAGCATAGAATTGACTTAAGATCAGTTTGGCTAGCATCAGAACACCGATAAAGTAAATATAGGTTCACTTGGGTTATGTTGCTATAACTTGTGATAGCATTCCTATCTAGGTCATGAACAACTCAAAGATTATTTTGTATCACTCCTGTCATGTCTGTAACACAAATGATTGTTCCATTTTGGAGATTACCATCTCTTCTACAAAATCCCTCTGTGCATATCTTGCAATTCTCACATTAATCTTAATCAATATGTCGAATAGTTCATGTTTCAATGAAGGATTTCTTTATGTGCAGAAAACTAGCTTCATTTCTTCTCCGAGAATTCTGGGAAGTCCTGATGGTAGAAACTAGGCTAGAATAGAGGGAGATCATCACAGTGGTGTGCTTTTTGATGCCGGTATGGAAAGAGAGTGGGACTAACTACCTAAAAGATTGAATAAGGTGCTAGACTGAGCCTATGCTTAGACCTTCTACTTTCTCAAATCCATGGGATAATAGAGGAGTCAACATTCCCTTGTGTTGTGTAGGTGGATGAAAATGAGTGGTGCCTCCACATAGCAAGCAACTACATAGATAGGACCTTTTGCATATGTCTCACATTACCCCTAGAAATTTTGTTGTTGCGGGCTTTCAAGAACGATCAGATCTAGTTTGATAAGAGAACAAGACCAAGGACAAGGAAAAAGAAAATGCCCTAGAAATGAAAGCAAACATGACAAAGTCTAACAATGACCGGGTATAAAGAGTATCGTCTACTACATGAAATTAGTAGTTGTACATCATAACTGTACTTTTGTATGCACATGTATTTTCCTTCACTTCTTTTATTGGAAAGTTGCTAAGTCATTGTTGCTGCTATACCAAATATTTTATGATGGTATTTATAAATTTCCATGGCTACATTTTGAACTAGCTAGATTGTTCCACTCCTTTTCTTTTGCTGTGATTGGTTTTTGTCATTCTAGTTTCTGATATGGTTATTTCGTTTCAATTTCAACCACAATTTACAATCATCCAAATCTTACATGCTGCTAACTTTATGACTATCAATAACTAACGTTGTTATACTTAAAGCCAAAATTTAGTATTGCTTTGTAATCATTTCAATAGTTCAAAGAAGATCTAGGCACCACAAACATGAACGCCTGTAGGTGTTTGAGTTTTGAAGCTAGAGGATGTAATATTCGATAGAACTTCTATTTGAATCATTGTTTAAATAAATATATTTTAAGTTCTGATAAATTCAATTAAATTAAAAAATTATGTGCCTGTGTCTAGTGAATGACAGTTAAATGATATATTCGTCATTGTATATTCATTTTTAATCGATATTTGTTATAGTTTTGTTTTACTTTATGCATTTGCAAAGATTGTCTGCATCAAATTCTTTCATAGCATTTGAATTTTTTTTGTGTTTACCAAACAAAATTTAGTCTCCTATCCTATTTACATTGAAGAGAATGAATGGATTCTCTCGAACGAAGTTGGTACTCAGAAGCAAGAGATGAATTCCCCAACTGAGCCGACTTTTACTAACCGGAGTTGGTTTTCAGCTCGTGTTCTAACAAGTGCATAGGTGGAGCTATCTACACTCAAAGCCTAGGTGACGATAATGTGCTATCATTCCAAGTTTCTTATTATTTCATTCATAGTTGTATTGTTCTATAGCGATTAAAATAGGTAGAAATAGTTTATCCAGATCAAATCATTCAGAAAAATAAAGGTAGATTTAGTAACAAAGTATCTTATATTAAAAGGTAAAATAGAAATTTTTAGTAGTTTTCCAAACTTAATAGAATATCATACCTTAAGATTGTAACAATAAACTAAATTTAACTCTATCAAAAACAAATAGAATCATAACCCTTATCCTAATCTAGCTTTTGACTTTTATCCAATTTAAATTTAAGGTATCCCAAATAGAGGCCAAATTATTAATAAAATTAGGTATAAATATTTAAGTCATGGATAATCCTTTAATTTATCCCTATCCTAAGAAATAAAAATAAAACTGAACCCTAATCATAACTCTAAATTGAACACATTAAATCAAGTTGAACCTCAAATTGACACTTTATCAAATTAAACCTTTATTGTAAACCTTGAATTGAACCTTATACTATGCCTATTTGATAGTGTATAAATTAACAATAAACCCTAAATAGTTATTTATCAAGCATTCACTTTCCTAATTAATATGTCCTCATTACATAAGTAACTTAAAATAATATATTTTAACCCAACGTAATATTTAAATCAAGTACAACATCAATGGCATTGAACCCTTCTATAGGAGGTCATTCAAAAAAATCAAATAATAATAAACCCTAACACAAAACCAAGCTCTAAATTTTACTTTTAGACTTAAAAAACCTCAATATACCTTAATCCCTAACACTAAACCTAATTCAAGTTTCCATTAAGTTTTAATTCAAATCTTGAAAGCATTATATCAACTTATCTAATTTGCTATTTAAAAATTTGGTTTTCCAAAATCTTCTCACTTAAACAACTTTTTAATTGTCATCATAGTGATCTATCTTGATAAATTAAAAAATCATGCCAAATATCAAGATTTTGAGAACCAAAAAAATAAAATAAACTAACTATTAAACCAAAACATTAATCTTCACTAACCCCAACCATAATCCTAAATGGAATAATAAGGACATAGGAATAGAATTAAAGTTTATCAATTAGCATTAGGGTCATGATTTAGAATTAAGTGTTATAGTTCAAAATATAGGATTAGGGTTATGATTAGGAATATGATTATGGTATGGGTTCATATAATAATTAGTACTAGATTAAGGTTAATATTAGGGTTTTCCATTGAGGATTAGGAATTAACATTTAAGGTATAAAACATAAGATTAGGGTTTAACATCTAGTAGTAGGATTTATCATTCAAGATTAAGATTTATCTTAGCATTCATGTTTTAGGTTTTATAGGATTACAATTTAGCAATTAGGGTTGGGATGAGAGTTTAAAATTTATAATTTAGAGTTATAGTATTATAGTTAGGGTTAGGTTTTCTTTATGGTTGGAATTTAGGTTAGCATTTAAGGTTAAGTGATGAAGATTAGGGTTTATTATTTATGATTAGGTCAAGGATTTGGGTTTAGCATCTATGATTAGGATTTACAAGTTCGGATTTAGGATCATAGTTATGACAATGATTTAGGATTTAATATCATTTAGCATATAGGATTAGGATTTCTACAATATAATGAATTATGGTTTGGTTTGATTAGTAATCCAAAATCTAACCCTAATCTTGACTCTATTCTTATTCCTAAGAGTAATTTATACCATAATCTTAACCCTAACCACATCTAAAACCTAATCCTAATCCTCAACCTCCTCATAAACCTAACTCCAAGCCTAATTCTACTTCTAACCTAAATCCTAACTCTAAGTCTTTGCCTAGTCATAATCATGATGTATACCCTATAATCCTAATCATATTCCTAAATGTAATATTTAGAATCTACAAATATGGTTAGTATTTTTCAATTAGGATTATAATTTGAAAGTAGAAACTAGGATAACAATTCAACACATAGGATTTAGGATTATAGGGTATTGCATTGAGGACTCAGCTTTACCATTTAGGGTGTAGCATATGTATGGTTTAGAATTAGGACTAGGGTTTAGTAATTAGAGTTATGATAAGGGATTTGAATTTTTGAATTAGGTTTATAGTATTATGGTTAGGGTTAGGATTTTTTAAGGGTTATTGTTATGATGAGGGTTTCGTATTGAGGATTAGAGTTAAGTAATAAAACCATTAGCTCATACTAATCCTAATTGTCATGTAAATTTGTCCTCCAATATTAACTTTAATGTGAACTATAAATATAGTCATAACCATAACATAGAATTAGAACCTTAGCCATAAATCTAACCTTAACCATTAATTATTTATTATAATCATAACCCTAACCAAAACTTAGACTATGATACAAGTTCAAATCATCATAATGCATCACTCTACTCTTACAACTAACTTATTTGTTCCATAGATGTGACACCGATCTTAAATGTTGGTAACCTGATCCAAATTTTGAAAAGGCTTCTGAATTGGAGAAATACTTGAAAGGAATGCTTGGCCATTCATTATACGGAATGCACAGTGGAGTGGACAGCCTGCACAATCCATTGGTATCATATCATTCAAATACCCTCTCAACCTTAAAAATGATCATTGCAAGCAAATAACTTTGTTTTATCATGAATGAAACCACTAAGCTCGTGCTCCAGCTCGAACATATCGTGAATATTCTTCACCTTTGATACTAGGATACTTGTGGCGTCAAAGAGTCGATGGGTTGTTGTTGTGGTTTTTGAAAGACATATTGCAAAGTATGAATAGGGTTTGCCCTACTTTCAAACTGGTTTACAAGCGTTTCTTTCAGGTGTTTCTCCAGTTCATAAGCCTTTGCAAAATTTGGATCAGGTTACCAACATATAAGTCGGGTGTCACATCTATGCAATGTATAAGATAGCTGTAACAGTAGAGCGATACATTATGACGATTTGAACGTGTATCACAGGAGATAGTGAGCTAAAAGAAACAACATTGCAAGGAAGTTTGAAACTCAATTCTGTTACAGATGCTTGAAATATTGGTTTCTAGTTTCAAATGTTTTTTCTTGTCTGTCTATATATGAAATATATTTTATTTGGAAATATTATAGTTATCTAATTCGTTTGTCACTAGAGAACTGGTCTACACAATTTTTTATTGTTGGCGATTAGTTTGTGCACACAAGATTGGGTTCAATTTGAGGACAGATGAGTTGAGAAGCTCCAATAACCACCTGAGTATACAACAAGATATGATTAACAGAATGCATTCTATTAGCCATTATAGATCTTATTTAATCTTTTTTGAACATAAATACTTACATTTTCCTTTTCCATTTGGAAAATTTAGAAATGGATTTTTTCATATGCGAGCAATTGAGACAGCTTAATTAATTTAGAAAACAATAGGACGAATTTAGCATTGGCAGGCGAAGTTAGCATTCATAAACTTTAGCCTCTAGTCGTCTGAATTACTCTTGGATTAGCTCATTAGACGATTGAATTATAGTGAATGCTAATAAATTTTTCTACTTTTTATTTTGCAGCATTTGATCATCTTCATGCTAGGGCCTAGGCTTTACATGTTGCTGGTAGATTTTGTTACCAGTACTTTGAATTCTGCAAACTTTCCTCTCATAAATTAATATATGGGGCAATGTACATCAATATTCTGAGTTCTTTGGATGCACTCCAAGCTCTCTAGATCGATTTGGAAATTCGCAATAACGTAAACACATCAAGAGCAGCAATTTTTAAAAAGATTGAAACAAATTTGAACTTTACTCTCTGTGGTACTTTTAGCAGGTTTGGCCGCATCAGCAGTACCATAATTAGGAAGCATTTAAGGAATTGGAAATGCTACGGATGGGGCTGTTGAAACTGTTGTATTTTACCTCAGAATATTTCTGTGCCTGTTGCGTCTATTGCCAGTTTGAAGGGTAATTTTATTCTGGTTTGCAACAAAAAAGGTTAAGAACAAAACCCCGAAAATTTCATGTTCGTGTACAAGCCTTAACTCAGGCCAAAGAGTCCTGATCAAAATTTCCAACCCTCTACATGAAAAACATTAGAAACATCAACAAGTGCCAGGAAAAAGCTTCAACTAGGGTAAACTTAGCTGGAGAATCGAGGGCCTCCATCCTTCCCACTGGTCCTGCCACAAGCAGGGACTAATGCTGCACACAGCACTTGTTTAATTTGATATCTTCCCTTTCTCTTGATTTGTTATCCTTTTTTTCTCTATGATTATTTGATTTAAGAACTAATATAGTAATATGCATTCTAGTTTTTGCTTAAGAAAAAAATGGATTTTCAAAGGATTTGAAATCCTTTTGAAATATATCTTTTGAAGGTTATTGACCCCCAACATACTAATAATTTGACTAATATAAATATTTATAAATTTCAATAAACTATCAAGATAAAGAAAACAACCACAATAATATGTGTAACATGCCTAAGACACCAAATAATAGACTATAGCACAATGATAAATTGTGAACCTCTTATTTGTGAGGTCTTGGTTTCAAGCCTACTCCAACTTAACAATGAATAATAATTAATTAACTAATTTCAAAAATAATAATGCCCCAATAATACCAATAAGAAAGGGAAAAAGAAGCCCCACAAAAATAAATAAAAGAAGAGAATCTAGTAGTACAAAACTAACAACCCCAAAGAACTTTTGTAGTTCTTTAATCTTATAATTCAACATATTTAAATGTTTTTAACTATAGATTTAGGGATCTTTAATTTCTTTCTTTAATCCTCATTTTATATGGATCTCAATGATACAGAGTTGTTTCGAATCAAAGACAAGATATTTGTATTTATTAACCACTCAAAAGGAATTATAAATTTAAAAAAAAATACTAGTTGAATCTTCTTTCTCTTAAAATTAAACATCAAGGCCTCAAATTTGTTGGCTTTAAATGATATTTGACCCCCAACATACTAATAATTGACTAAGATAAATATTTATAAATTTCAATAAACTATCAAGACAAAGAAAATAACCACTATAATATGTGCAACATACCTAAGATACCAAACAATAGACTACTAAGTTGTGAACCTCTTATTTGTGAGGTTTGAGGTTTAGGTCTATTCCAACTTAGCAAAGAATAATAATTAATTAACTAATTTCAAAAAATAATTATGCCCCAATAATACCAATAAGAGAGAGAGAAAGAAGTTCAAAAAAAAAAAAAACAAGATAATCTAGTACTACAAAACTAACAACCCCAAAAGAACCTTTTTAGTTCATTAATCTTATACTTTAACCTATTTAAATGTTTTTTTACTATAGATCTAGAGCTCTTTAATTTCTTTCTTTGGACCTCATTTTCTACAAATCTCAAAGATACATAAATGTTTCAAATCAAAGTCAACACATTTATATTTATTAACCACTCAAAAGGAATTATAAATTAAAAAGAAATACTAGTTGAATATTCTTTCTCTTAAAATTAAAGATCAAGGCCTCAACTTTGTTGGCTTTAAATGGTATTTGACCCCCCAACATACTAATAATTGACTAAGATAAATATTTATAAATTTTAATAAGCTATCAAGACAAAGAAAAAAACCACTATGATATGTGTAACATACCTAAAATACCAAACAATAGACTACAACACAATGATAAGTGGTGAGCCTCTTATTCTTGAGCTGTTAGGTTCAAGTCCACTCCATCTCAACATAGAATAATAATTAATTAACTAATTTCAAAAAATAATAATGCACAAATAATACCAATAAGAGAGGGAAAATAAAGCCACACAAAAAAGAAGAAGAGAATCTAGTACTACAAAACTAACAACCCAAAAAGAACATTTTTTTACTATAGATTTAGAGCTCTTTAATTTCTTTCTTTGGACCTCATTTTTGATGGATCTCAAAGATACATAATTGTCTCAAATCAAAGACAAGATATTTATATTTGTTAACCACTCAAAAGGAATTGTAAATTAAAAAGAAAATACTAGTTGAATCTTCTTTCTCTCAAAATTTAAGATCAAGGCCTCACTTTTGTTGGCTTTAGATGGTGTTTGACCCCCCAACATACTAATAATTGACTAAGATAAATATTTATAAATTTCAATAAACTACCAAGAAAAATAAAACAATTTCTATAATATGTGTAACATACCTAAGATACCAAATTATAGACTATAACACAATGATAAGTTGTGAGCCTTTTATTTGGGAGGTCTTGGGTTCAAGTCTACTCCAACTTAACAAAGACTAATAATTAATTAACTAATTTCAAAAGCCAATAATGCCCAAATAATACCATTAAGAGAGGGAAAAAGAAGCCACAAAATAAAATAAAATAAGAGAATCTAGTGCTACAAAACTAACAACCCAAAAAGAATGTTTTTAGTTCTTTAATCTTATACTTCAACCTATTTAAATTATTTTTACTATAGATTTAGAGCTCTTTAATTTATTTATTTGGACCTCATTTTCTACAGATCTCAAAGATACATAATTGTTTCAAATAAAAGAAAAGTTATTTATATTTGTTAACTACTTAAAATGAATTATGAATTAAAAATAAAATACTATTTGAGTATTCTTTCTCTTAAAATTAAAGATCAAGGCCTCGACTTTGTTGGCTTAAAATGGTATTTGATCCCTGAACATATTGATAATTGACTAAGATAAATATTTATAAATTTTAATAAACTATCAAGAAAAAGAAAACACCCACTATAATGCCTGTAACATACCTAAAATACCAAACAATAGACTATAGCACAATGATAAGTTGTGAGCCTCTTATTTGTGAGATGTTGAGTTTAAGTCTACTCCAACTTAACAAAGAATAATAATTAATTAACTAATTTCCAAATACAATAACTCACAAATAATACCTATAAGAGAGGGAAAGTGAAGGTGCGAGCCCTCCCCCCCCCCCCCCCCTCCCAAAAAAAAAGAAAAAAAAGAAAAGAAAAGAATCTAGTACTACAAAACTTACAACCCAAAAAGAACATTTTTTTTTACTATAAATTTAGAGCTCTTTAATTTCTTCCTTTGGACATCATTTTCTATGGATTTGAAAGATACATAATTGTTTCAAATCAAAGACAAGATATTTATATTTATTAACCACATAAAAGGAATTAGAAATCAAAAAGAAAATACTAGTTGAATCTTCTTTCTCTCAAAATTAAAGATCAAGGCCTCACTTTTGTTGGCTTTAAATGGTATTCAACCCCCCAACATACTAATAATTGATTAAAATAAATATTTATAAATTTCAATAAACTATCAAGAAAAAGTAAACAATTGTGATAATATGTGTAACATGCCTAAGATACCAAACAATAGACTATAACACAATGATAAGTTGTGAGCCTCTTATTTGTGAGGTCTTGAGTTCAAGTCTATTCCAACTTAACGAAGAATAATAATTAATTAACTAATTTCAAAAAAAAATAATGCATAAATAATACCAATAAGAAAGGGAAATAGAATCCACACAAAAAAATAAAACAAGAGAACCTAGTACTATAAAATGTTTTTTTTATTATAGATTTAGAGCTCTTTAATTTCTCTCTAGACATCATTTTCTGCAAATCTAAAAGATAAATAATTGCTTAAAATCAAATACAAGATATTTATATTTATTGACCACTCAAAAAGAATTATAAATTAAAAAGAAAATACTAGTTGAATCTTCTTTCTCTTAAAATTAAAGATCAAGACCTCAACTTTGTTGGCTTTAAATGGTATTCCAAACTCCTTGCAAAATAATTTGAGAGACTTCAAGTTCTCCCTCAAATTAAGTATTGTTTTATAAATTGAAATGAGAACATCTACCTTATGTAAGAAATTTGTTGCTTATTTAGCCATATTATCACTCTCACCACTAAAACGTTTATGGACTCCTCTAAATTTTTAATGTATAGCCTCAAAAGTTTGGAAGAGATTAGAGATCCCTATTAAGAAAATATCATTCTTTAAACATTCTAATAATTCTTTTTTTTGGTTCTAATTTTATCCTAAAATGGACCATACATCCTATGAATAACAAACCTATAATATATTTTTCAAAATTCAGAACTACTTCATTCTACTCCACAATTTTTTATAGGGACATTGTCAAACACCATTCTGAATTCAATAAAGAAATCAAATACCTCGTCTACTTGTTTTCCAACATATTCTCAAACAAGTGTTTGAGTAACTTGATTATTTATAGTGTGTTTTAGGTTAAAGCCTACTTTTTGTTTGAATCTCTTTCCATAAAATTTTATATATTAAAGAATTGAGTTGGTGTTCTTTTATTCTCTTGAAGAGTTAAAAAAAAAAGGTTTGGTTTTTAATGTGCAACAACTTGAATAATTTATAACATCGCCTCTTTTAATGATCAAGGGGATGATGATACTAGTTATCTAATTTGTGAGTATCTATTTAGAATTACCTTATACAGGATGTGTACCATATTTTTACTAGTTGACATCATCTAAATCCTTTGAATTCTTTTTTGGAAAGTATTTCAGCCATTAAATTCATTACTGGTTGGGAATCTTTATCATGAATTATTTCATGCAAAAAATATACATATATTTTATTTTTACAAGTTTGTAATATCATTGTCATCGGTTTTATTTTTCATTACATTTATTTTTGCAAAGTTTTATGTACTAGGTTTTCAATTTTTCCTATTCCACATCTAATCTTCTTTTCTTAATTTTATTAGCTTTTCCTTTTCCTTTATGTTCTCCCAAAATTTTGAGCACTCTTTTGTTCTTTCTAGACTTCACCATATCATGGATTTAATAAAATTTTGTTAATTTGTCATGCCTATATTCTCTTGGTTATATTGGGAATCCCAAAATATCTAATATCTTATTATATTTTTTGATGCACTCCCTAAAAGAACTTCTTGTTTTTAATTAAATTTCTTTCATCATTATTATTGTAACATATCTTGATGCTATGCCACTTTCTGCATAGTGATCTTTCCATATAGAAGATTGTGTTTAGATTTTGGTTTTATAGGGTGGCCTCTCAACTCAACTATTTTTTATTCTTGTTGTAAAATTCTAAAAATAAATGTAATCCACCATAATTTTACTATTGTAAGTGTGATATATTATGTTCTATAGGTGTAATATATATAATCATAACATTAATATTGCATGTATAGATCAATTCTAACACTTATTGTGATGCCCCTCTTTTATTTATCTTCCTCTTCTAACTATAAAGCTTTTTTAGAAAAAAAATCTCTCTTCATTTTTAAGGTATATAACTTGACTACTCACTCCATAAAGGGCTTATTTATTTATTTTCCAAATAGAGTCCTACTTTATCATTTGTATCTATATTTTAACCTTTTCCAATAATTTATTTACTTTAGTTTATGGATCTCAATATTTGCTAGTTTTGATTGAAATTAAATTACATATAAATTTCCTTACAAGTTGATTATTTCATTTTTTAAGTAACTTCTTTTTGTAAATAACATTTACATTGGTAGTCATGACCTCTTTCTATTTCTTATCCTTTAATTGATCCAATATCTCTTAAGTCTTATTCTAATACCTCTAAAGTGACACATTGGCATTCTGAACCAATTTTGGTGCATCAATCCTACAATAGTAATTTCTTGATCAATTAAGTCCTATTGTAATAGGCATTTCTAATTCTAGAATCATCTTTACTTAACCTAAGTGTCAAATGTAGAAAATCCCTAAATTGTATTAATCATATACTTATTTAATTCCTAGATATTGATTGAAATTGGCTAAATTAACCTCCTATTGAATTAATTTAATTATAAGTCCTAAGCACTTTAATTAAATTAAATCCACCCTATTTAGCTGATACACATAAAAAAGGAATTAAATATCTTGATTTAATCAAATGTCCTCATCAAAATTATTGAAACTAATCATTTAATTAATTAGAATAATAATTATGAGAACATATTTGAATGGATAAATATTATCTCCTAATTCATCTCATTCAACTCCATAAAAAATGGAGGACTCAATCTCTTCTTTGATTTGAAACATACACTCGGTTTAATTTTGACCATTGATTGGGTCCAAGATTCTATAAAAGAGACCCATAGCCTTGCAATTAAGGGGGATACAAGTGAAGAGTATCAAATCACTGTTGGATCAATCACTCAAGAATTTTGCATTTGAATCTCTATTGATTTAATATGTTTGTCATCTAGATTACAATGCATTCATTTAGCTTAATTTTCTTATCATTGTTCTTAGATTAATTTGAATATCATCTAGAATAATTTATATCTTTGCATAGAAAAATATCAAAAACATAAATTAATAGTGCATTTGCATTCATTCAAATCCTTCGTACTAGTTTGGTCTAGTTATTGAACTCTAGATTCTAAGAGCATAGAGTAAAACCCCATTTAGTTAGAAGGCAACATATCACCTTGTGCATACATGCCAAATGAATAATATCATGTTCATTCTAGGATGTTACTGGAAAACAATGACCATGTTGAAGTATGTCATTGAATTAGAGGCCGATATTTAACACTCACATTCTTGGCATCCACTGTGGGGCAAAAAAAAAAAAATTTATGGCCTCATTTATCTTTATTTTTGACATTATAGATTTTGGTCTATACAAAACAATAAATTCTCATGTGCAAAGAAATTTTTTCACACAAGAAATCTAAAATCTTGTGCCATTCTTTGAACGTCCTCTCATTAAATTGCACTTTCTTGCATGGTGAGAGCATTCTCTTGTGTGATACAAAGCACTTTCACCCGCAGCCTAGTGAAAAGTCTTGTGTATGACTTGATAATAGAGAGTTCACAAATTTTCATTTTAAATTGTTTACTATTCATGATTTTTTTCTAACCATTGTTTCAAAAGCACATATTTTGTGATTTTTAATTTTTGAAACATCATAATAGTGGTATATAGGATGATTATCGAAGATACCTTGAAATGAACATACAAACTTTACTAATTATTTGAATCAAGGATGCTTATCAAAGAACAATTCAAATCCACTCAAACAATGTGTCTTTTTACATGTTTTTTTAAAACACATAATTTAATAGTGCTTGTGAACTTTGTAGGGCTGTAGAAAAAGGAATAGGAGATTAAGCTATTTAATAATTGGAACTAAAGCCCAATAATAATTGGAACTAAAGCCCAAGAGTAAATCAAAAACTAGATGCCATTGAAAGATGGTACCTGATGGAGGTAAGAAAGGTAGTGGCTCTCTCAAACAAATATTTTAATGAAGGGATAATGCTCTGTTCCTTTTAGAAAAATAAAAATCCCAAAATAAGACAAGTTGGGATTGATAATCTAGCTCAGTATTGAATATGTTCAGCCTATTTGGGTAAGGTGAAAAGGTAGAGGACTATGCTCTTTTACCTTTGTGAAAATTAGAAACTTGGAACGTTGAATTTGAGCCAAGTCCAAGTCAACCTTTAGAGGGCCTACCAGAGTGATCCAACCTCTAGGAATGACCCAAGCGAGTACACACCTAATCTCGTGATTCCACCTCACTATCATAAAGAATATTTGTAGAGTCAAAAACTCCAAATCCATCTTAATTTCTTTATCTTGATTTTGATATCACATATCAAGAGGAGGTTCTATCTATTGAACTAGGCAACACCTCCCCTAGTCTTTCTAGTCAAGTGTGTGCATTTTCAAGTGTTAGTGTGGCTTGTTGACCTTAACCTTGCTCACGAGGCCACCCAGGACTAATGTGAACAAAATCCTATTAAAATTTTCATAGTTAGTTGCTACCCACTTCACCTCTAAAAGGGGGCATAATCTTTGTACAAAGATGGGGAAGAATCTCTCTTGTAGATCCTCACTATACGTATGTACTTGGACACTAGAAGGTGGTATATGTCATTGGCCCCTACCTCAAAGGTAACCTTTGAACATATGTGTTATTGAGCCCTTAGAATACACCAAAAACATTGGAGCCCTATAGTGGGGTGATACGGTTGTGTGAGGTGAATGCATGCACATAAGTTGTGAGACAGATTTTGTTACCTCTAGACCATTTTCAGTTATATGGATAAAAGAATCTCTATTTTGAGTCTACAATTGTCCAAACTATCAAAAAAAAATGTCTATAATCCCTTGTCCCTCTGAGTTTCTTTGTCCTTGGTTAGATTGTTTATGGCTACTACCTATGTCCCCTTGCCTTGTTTTACAAAGAAGTCTAAAAACTAACTATCTACTAGCCAAGTCAACCCAAAATGAGGTCAAACCTAAAAATAATGTTCAAATTTGACTGAAAAACTACAAATGTTGTCTCTACTCTTTCCAAAACCTATTAGAATTTATCAAAGTCTCTTCAAATTTAGTCCAAACTTGTTATTTTATCCTTACTTGCCTACTCTATTGTAAAATTTTGTGTGAGTTAGGACCTTTGGATCTGTCATTCTACACTTCCTCACATGGTCCTCTGTAGTTTCTCACATGGGAGTCAAAGATTCCTTGCACAAGATTTTAGCAACACACTCTTAATTTGTCCAAATTTGGTAAAAAAGCTAGTTAAGCATGTTATTTGTCACTTCCTCACATGGTTTAGTGCAAAACATCAGGCAAGAAAAGGACAAGGGAATTGTAATTTCCTTTCATCACATGAGTATACCAACTTCCTTGTGCAAATCAATCAGGATCCTCATGTGAGATTTAGTCATTATATTGTCAAAATTGCTCAAAACTTGTCTATGGAGGTCATTTACTCACTTGGTTAAGATTAGTCACTTACCTAAGAGTCATTTCCTCACCTGAGTCTGTTGGTAATTGTCCAAACTAGTCAGCTATTTTTAGATCCCTCATCAAATGTCAATCCAAATATGGGATTTTTCTAATAATACTAATTGATTCTTCTATCTGTAATAGTCTAAAACTAAGACAACTTGCTTAGTTGATCGCTTGTGACCTACATATGGATTAGTCTTTTTACTCTATTGTCCTATTTGTCCTATTGTATTTGTCATACCTTGTGTCATGATAGTCAAAAATCTCATCTTTTCTAGCCATTTCTCTGATGACTCATACCCTGGTATAGATCACATTTACTAATTACTTACTTACTTTAAGACAACATTCTAAGTGTGGTCCTTGTTTATACTTTGTCATAATTCATTGTCTATGACTACTGCAACTAGGAATGGAAATGTATTTCCTCTCCATAGACCTAGACAAGGTAGAGATAGAGAAAAGAATTGTTGTAGAGGCCATTCCTAGTTATACAAATAGTCTAAGTATAGTGAAGGATATTCACAGTCTCCTTCACTTGTTGGTCCACATAGTGCTCAACAATTATTTTCCATAAACTTGCAACAAGTTAGGAATCTATTTATTTCAAGCACATCTAGATATTTTCAAGGCACCTACATCTTTAAATAGAATAGATGAGCTTCTATTTGAAAAATGTATATATCCTAAAAACTTAAAAACTTGTACACCCCTAGAATGACAGATCCAGATCAAGAAATAGGTGAAAATAGTAGGAGAGAAAATAGAGAGGAATTCCAAAGAACTAAAAGGATCAAGGATCCTTACACCTACACAAGTCATTATGGAGATATTGAATAAATACCTCAAAAATATATAGATAAATGTCTTAAATATGAAAACTTCTAGAAAATGATGAAATTCTTGCTCAATGTCATTTCTCATCTTCAGTCACAACTTTTAATATACTAAGGCAGTGTTATTATTGGCCTGTGATGTTTAAAGATGCATATGCCTAGGTAGCGAAATGTGAGAAGTGAAAGATGTTCTCTGGACATCCTCAATTAGCTACTCTACCATTGAGACCTATTATCATTGAATTACCTTTTCAACAATGGGGTCTCAACTTCATTGGTCTGATTAGTCCTATATCTAGTTCTAGTCACCAATAAGTGATAACTGATATTGACTACTTCACCAAGTGGGTAGAAGCTAAAGCCACTAAGAAAACTACTTTTGAAGTGGTGTAAAAATTCATAAAGGGGAGCATATTGGTTAGGTTTGGTGTTCCTATTAAACTGGTGATGGATAATGCATCTTATTTTTCTTCGATAGAAATTATTGATTTTTTCTTTGAGTATGGGATCACCGTCGGTCATTCATTTGACTATTTTCCTTAAGGAAATGGTCAAGTTGAGTCAAGTAATAATAATTTGATGAATATTGCTAAGAAATTGGTTTTAGATAATAAAAAAACTTGGCACAAAAAGATTCATGAGGCATTGTGGGAAGATAGAGTGACACCCAAAAGGGAAATTGGCATATCTCTTTTCAAATTGGCTTACAGAAGCAAAGTTAATATTCCCTTACCTTTGGAATTAGCCACAAATAAACTAAGAATGGTGATCAAAGACGACATCTTCAAAGATGGTTTAGAAATGAGAATCTTGTACTTGAGTAAACTTGAAGAAGAAAGGGAGGAAATCATAGACCACATCACACAACACTAGATGTGAGTGAAAGATCTGTTTGATAAGAGAACAAGACCATGAAAATTCATGGTGGGAGATAGTGTGCTACTTTGGGATAAGTGAAGCACTCTGAAATGAATGCATAAGAATTTTGATACTTTATGGAAAGGCCCATTCAAAATTCATCAGGCATTTGAAAACAATTCTTTCAAATTGGCATATGAAGATGGTGAAGTACTACCCCTAACCTATAGTGGTCAGGATATGAAGCTTTATCAAATTGCTAACTAAAAATGGGTAACCCCTATATTTGTATTATAGTTAGGCTTAGTGTCTTCTTGGGTGTCCTAGTTAGAAATTTTTCTTTGCAAAACCAAAGATTTTGAGTTCCTTGCTTGGGTACGCTCAACCCAAGTCCCCAGTTAGAGCCAGTTGTTGCCCCACTTTTCATCCTGTACTCATTATGAAAAGTGGAAAATGGTCTTATGACTTAATTAGATTTAGGTATGTCTAAGTGTTTTTCTTCTGCCCAAGTGAAAAGTCTCTCCATCAGGTTTTCATTTTCCTCCTTCTCCCGCATTAAATTACTGGGTGGGTTTCCCTTGTTGTCATGAGTTTTGTGGGTTGTCTAGTATCCTTTTTGATGGAGATTCTTGGTTCATATGATGATCTTCACAAAGTCATTTCCAAGAATGAACTTGTTCATGACTCATTATAGTTTACACATAAAGAAAATGAAGTCTGTGGAAAACCTAGCATCAACTGCTCCTCGGCAGATTTTCACACTGTGTAGGCAATTTTCTATAGAGGCCAACAAACGAGGTTTACAGGCTAAAACAAAGAAGAAATGAGTTGTTTTATGGATAGATTATTCCTACATCATAGTATTCTACCTTAGGACTTACTCATAAATCATTATAATGATCAGAATAATATCTAGTGGAAAACTTTTAAGTAGCTTCTCTACGGTGGGTTTTCAACCAAGGAAGTCAATTTTTCAATCAAGGCATTTTTAAGGGAGAAAAGCAAGTAAGTGGGTTCCTTTTTCATTTTCATAGCCCTTTTAAAATTTTCTGAAGCTTAGAGACACATTGACTTAAAAGACTAAGTGAAAATAAGACAAAAGTGAAAAAATAGAAGTCACCTTCTCCTTGGCAGGTTTTCAACCCTTTGAAGCAATTTTCTGCATACATTGAAAAATTACTTCGGCAAATGTGTTGGGCTCATAGATCAATCATAGGATGCTTAAAAAGGATAATGGAAGCTAGTTGATCACATTTGGAAGGTATCTTGAGCAAAATCTGGCTTGGCAGATATTTTCCCACGGAGTACTCCATTCTTAATTCTCTGCAACTTGGTGAAAAATGGGAAAGTAAGTTTGTAATAAAGGAAAGTAACCATTGGGCCAATGGGAAAAAGTGAAATGACATGTAAAAATCTGTTAGAAAACCCCAAATTTACTAATTTAATAGATTTATCCTTTAATTCACTTGTGTGGCACAGATCTTTAAGATTAATGGTTGGATTGGGATTTCTATATAGAGATGAACATAATAGATTTTCAAACTACCACTTTCTTATTTGAAATATTATACTCTTGAATTGAATAGTGATTTTAGAATCCTCATAGTTGCAAAACTCTACCCTCTGTACTATTTTCAATTTTAAGATTTACAGTTCATCTCTATCTTAGTTAAGATGGAAACAAGATTCGCTGGTTTTGATGGACTGAATGGGATTAACTCAACATTGCAAAATGTTAAATATACTTCACTCTACTTCTTTGACATGCAAGATTTAAAAATAAGGTTGAAGACGGAGCCAATCCACCCCATAATAGAGAAACTCTAAGGAAGTAGACTAGTGGAAGCAGGCAGGTTTCCAGTAGCAATTCAAGCCCCCGAGCTGATTGTTGAATGCATTAACCATTGCAATTTGGATACTAAAAAAATTATTTTGTTGGATCATATAGTTTTGATCTCAATTGACTGAAAAACTATAGTCTATTTCCTCCAAATTCTAGAGCGGGAAGAATTTTCCAATTTGACCATGGGAGGAGCCATGTCTAAGTTCTCCTTGAAGAAGATTGTGTGGCAAAAGGAAATTATGAGGTCTTGGTTCCAAAAGCCACGAGGAACAATGAGTAAGGTTCCTAAGACCCTTTTTGGCACTGATCTCAAGCCCAAAATCATGGATATCCTGGTTCTTTTTCACTAGTTGAAAGGTGAGCTAGAAGCACTCAATTTCATAGAACAATATTTCATTTTAGTGCAAATCATCTATTCAGATACACATTATGTTGATTGGGCATATGAGGTGAGTGAACATCTATCTAGAGATCTCAGTGCTACAAAGTTCTACAATACCTTCTACATGTCTTCTTTCCTAATTTATATGTTGGCTTCTTTACAATTGTGGCCGAGTCTTCCCAGAATAGAGGATTTTCATGATGATGTAAAAAGTTATGAATTTTATCCATTCTTGCAGTTACAGAATAGTTATGCAGAGTATGTTAGGGTTAATGACTCTTTGACAATGAGGATTTGCAAGTAGCTACAAGGATACCTAGAGAGGAGGCTTAGCCCAGAAGCAATGACAACCATCAGTCAGTTTGGTAGCTACTTCATTCAATTCTCATCCTTCTCATATTTGAGTCTTACAGCTTCAACATATTTCCTTTGAAGCTGCCCAGATACCCAAGCGACATGATCGTGCTCATAGAGATCATAAGACAAGTTATCAAAGTGAATGTGTTGAGTACCAGTCTAAGGAAGAAGGGATATGAGTTCCCCATGAAGGTTGGGGCTTATAGTTGTGATTCTTGATCTGATGCTAAAAACATGCTTAAGGCATTTGAGAATAAGTACAAATTGGAGGAATATGAAGTTATGAGGCCATTTTTTGATATAAATGGATATGCAAAGGAGTGTGATCAAACATGTCACCACTCTAGAGGATTATTGGGTAGATTACAGAGATGAGCTGGAGATGCATGATCGTGCATTTTCCAGACTCATGGTGGAAAAAATAAAGACATATGGCATTGATCTCAACATAGAGGAATTAGAGGATGATGGTCAAAATATGTATAGCAATACATAGCTAACTAAATTAAGAGGAATTCCTATTAGTTTTGAGCCATATGTGGATGTGGAGGAGAGTCTCGATATTATGATGGAAAGGATAATCAAGTGAATTGGGAAATGGGTCAAGTGGACAACCAGAAAGAGCCAGAGTAAGAGTGCAACCACTCAAGCCTCTCCAACAAGTACACTGCCTACTTTATATCAGAGTGCTACAGTGGGTGTGACCATAGCTTCCACACAAGGACTAGCTCAACTTGTGGTCAGAAGTGATCAACACTCAGATAAGAATGTTCCTATAGCCCCAACATGTCATGATGGATCCTTGCCAGTTATAGGAACCCGGACTGGTATGAAGAGAAGAAAGCAGAAGAACGAAAGGGTAGTGCTCCTACCACAATACCTTCCCCTCATACTACTCCCATTCCATCTCATCACACTACCCCTCTTCCTTCTCCACATACCACTCCAATCCCACCCTCTCATCATAGCCCTATGCCATTAGCAAGTGCTTCCCTATTGAGACCAAGTGGCTCTTGAATATAAATAGTAGACTTAGAGGATGGAAAAAGTAGCATCAATGAGTCAATTGAATTAGATGAAGAGACGAGGAAGAATTCAGAGATGGAGAAGGGCTAGGCTTCTTCCAAACTCATCTCCAAGGATTCAAAGAATCCTTTCTCTTCAACTTTTGTGGCCATGACTCCAGTGAAGAAGAAGATGTTTAACATCGAATCACTCGGAACAACTTCCAAGGTGATAGGAACTGATTCTTTGCTAGAAGATACATTAGAAAGGAAAAGAAAGAGAAAGGATGAGGGTGTTTCTACAAAAGATATTGTATCCCTTGTGGTTCATTCCAGGACCGCATTGAAAAAGGTTAAGAAATAGAAGACTCTTTCCATACTTGGGCAAGATCCACAAATAGAGCACTTGAAAATGGAGATAGAAAAGCCAAATAAAGGAGCTAAAATTGAGGTTATGACTCCTAATGATTTTACTTTGCATTCAATCAACCTTGGGGAACCCAAACATGATACAAAGGTTGGCTTATGGAGATTGAATAAAAAAGTGATAGAAGGACAATTAGAGAGTCTCAAATTGTCAATGATCAAGATGAAGGTAGAAATAGAAGAATTGAATAAGTTTATTAGATAGCTAGTCACTCCACTAGCAACTATTTTTGGTATGTCTGTGACTCAGACTCCTAATGCAGCTGAAGTGCAAGCTCTCATATCCCAGGTCTAGGAAGACATGCACTATGGTTAGATCAGTAGAGAGTGGATTGAGAGACTCAAATTAGAAGGAGTTTCTCTCATAAATCAAATTGGAAATGTTATCCTCAGATTAGAAATAGAAAATGATAACATATTATCTAACAGTAATACTCTGGCTAGAGAAAGAGTCAGGTGTGATGAATGCATCTCCCTTTTGAAGATGATCATCTAGATGAAAGAAAAGGAAGCAATCAAAGGAAATATTCTAAAGAAAGGGAATGAACCTTTGTTTAAATAGTTCCAAAGTATGTAGTTCAAACTAGAAATGATCCAAGAAGCTAAAAAGGGGCTCAAAGAGACAAACAGATAAATAAAGAAGACTCAAGATAGAGGATTTGAGCTGATGAAAGGGTTATACACTAACTCTCAAACTAGTGGTCAAGGAAAGGACCTCATTATAATAGAAGTGATGAAAAGTTGTAGAAGTTGTGAAAACCAGCTTCATAGATTGCTAAAATCACTTGGATGCAAATAACTTGCTGAAGAGAAACCAAAAAATAGAGGAAAAAGTGGAGTGTGGAAAAACTCAACAAGATGAGAGAAAAAATGTCTATCAAGATTGATTGAATGTATGCTTGAAAAAAGAATTAAAAGAGTTCAACCTTAAAGGTGAACGAAAGCCCTAAAGCCTAAAAAAGCTAGGTTGCATAATATAATTAATATAAAATATTAATTATATGCACCTAAAAGCAAGCTTAAGAACTAGAGTAATAAATCACTTAATCAACTAAATCAAGATGATCTAATTAAAAAGTGAAACAAAATAATTACTCTAACACCCCCCCTTAAGCAAAGCTCAGGAGGAAGCTAACCTAGAAAAGCCAAGAAAGCAGGAAAAAATGGGTCCCAACAACAAGGCCTGATCAGGTACCCAATACAAGAAAATCTCTATAAACTAGAGACAAAGGAGAAAACTCAGTGGGAAAAACCCCTCGCCAAAAGGAGATAGGAAAGAATGTTCTAGAAGATAGGAACAACGAGAAGATCATGAAGAAAACCACTAAAGTAGAAGAAGTCGCAAACTCTATCAGAAAGAAACTGCTGATCTGAAGATCCTCCACGGGAATAGAAGGCATGAACCAAGAGTGTCTATATGGTAGGTGATCCATCTCATTGAAATGCATAGGTAGCTAGCCACTATAATCGCCTAGTATGTAGGATCAAATAT
This sequence comes from Cupressus sempervirens, assembly GCA_028749045.1. NCBI lineage: Eukaryota > Viridiplantae > Streptophyta > Pinopsida > Cupressales > Cupressaceae > Cupressus > Cupressus sempervirens. Next base: position 420,738,485 of record CM053789.1, on the reverse strand, counting down.
TGCATACATAGCTCACTCCAATGAACCATCGAACCAAGGAAGCATTAGAACCAACAATATAACCCCCCTTTAATGCAGACAGAGTGAGGTGACAGCCAACTGAAAAGATCAGCCAAAAATCTCCTACAACATAAGAACCAAACACATCGAGAGTGAGGTACATACACCTATAAAGGCACATGTTACCGAAACTACATGAGACAAAAAGAGGAAGAAGGCACAAAACTGACAAACAACTATACCACCCCATGGCATTTTATAAAATAGAGCAAGTACAACAAACCACAATGATGAAAAGGATCTTGAAACGAAAGAGTGGCACTTTATCTTAGTGCGTTTGCATAAAGATTCTTACAAATGATATCAACAATGATCAAAATAGGAAAAAATCTGATACAAAAGATAGTATAGACCAAAAGAAGAAATCCCATGCCAAAAAAATGATCCCCGGACCTGAAATACCCAAGATATCCATCATAGAGAAAAAATGCCAAAAAAATGATAGAAAGAGCATGGGGAAGAATCTAGAAGAAATTACATCATTTTTTAAAAGTACATAGAATCACCTTTCCAAAAATATCACGTTTTCAAAAAATAGAGTTGGGACGCACAAGAAATGCTCGCCGGAGTCAAAAAAGAACTTCAAACTTCAACTACAAAAACAAGAAACTAAACTACATCAAAACTAGAAATCTCCTACACCACTATCTCCATCTTGGAACCAGCTTTCCGGTGCTTCTTTTGGATTAGAAAAAGACCTCCGTATGCTCAAGATATGGTCAAAAAATTGTGAGTAGGTAAAAAAGACCTTGAAGGAGAGGCAGGTAGGTGCTAATGCAGTGCTAACGTTAGCATTTCACGGCAAAAAATTTGATGGCCTATAGCCCATCAATGCAAAAAAAGGCCACGTAGCCTAATGCTACTGTGTGTTGGTGATGTGGTAGATGCCAACATGGCACCTGTGCCACGTGTCAACAACAGACTGGTGAAGTGTCCACACAGGTGGGGCTACGAATGTGCGGAGGCTACTAGTGGCCGCAGGGGCTATGGCTAGGCCACGGTAGCTTGTTGGTGGTAGCTATGGGTGGACTAGGTGTAGGTGGGCATCCAGTGGCACGCGGGTGGCGAGTGGGTCGAGTGGCCCAAAATGATTTTTTTGTAAGTTTTTTTGAAAAATCGCAATAAATGCATCTGTACGGCCTCCCGATGCTACAAAAGCCAAAAAAGACAAATTTTATATGGATCCTAACTGTAAATAGCCTTTCGGATCCAATGGCATTGTCCACTTGGGCACAGAATGCTCTGAAAAATTGCTCTTCCTCTCGATTGAAGAAAAAACCTAAAAAAAGCTAGGGTTTCTAACTCTGAATCGTGACTTCAAAAGTCCTTCAACAGAGAAGTAGTAGACAGGCTCTGATACCATGTAGAAGTTTTGAAAACCAACTTCACAGATTGTCAAAATCACTTGAATGCAAATAACCTGCTAAAGAGAAACCAAAATATGGAGGAAAAAGCATAGCCTAGAAAAGCTCAACAAGATGAGAGAAAAACTATCTATCAAGATTAATTGAATGAATGTTTGAAAAAAGAATTACAAGAGTTCAACCTTAAAGGTGAAAAAAAGTCCTAAAGCCTAAAAAAGCTAGGTTGCACAATATAATTAATATAAAATATTAATTATATGCACCTAAAAGCAAGCTTAAGAACTAGAGTAATAAATCACTTAATCAACTAAATCAAGATGATCTAATTAATAAGTGAAACAAAATAATTACTCTAACAAAAGTAACTTCTCTACATTTTTAGATAATTTGTTCACAGTAGCTTCTAGTAGCCAGAACTGCAGAACTCCAGGCACTCAATGGATGGATACATGTGGCTGTGAAAGAGTTGCTAGATTAGTTGAATTCTATAAAAGAGTTGGCAAAGGGAACATGCAAAATGGCTTTTGAGATTCACAAATATACATGTGCCCAATCATGAAGAGCTGATCCTAATAATGGTTGCTGCCAAGTCACAAAGAGTGAAAACTGAAAGGGGGAAGAAATCTAAATGATTCATATTATAACCTCTTTTTGTTTTCTTTTGTAATTTTGTAATATGACAAACTGGCATCTTACCACTTGTCACCCTCAGAAGATGAACCAATTAAACTTCCTTTGTAATGGTCATCTCAAAACTCTATATGGATGAATTGAAAAGATTAATGAAAGGTCAGCAAATTTTTGGTGTGAAGTACTTTTGGTTGTAGAGAAAATTGAATGGTATTTTATGTCAATCATTTTCTGTTCCAGTTAGTATTGTATTTAGTTTATGTTTTCTCTTTCATTTGAAGGGGGATAAGGGAAGAACAGAGTTTTACCTCCCCTATTTTGAGGCAACAGATGAATGTGAGAAGCATTGTTATAGTTCATTCGACAAAGAGATTCTACTAGTATTTCCAATTTATTAGTCATAGTTTAGATTTGAATTAGCTTAGTTAAGAATCAGTAAATTATGTGGATGGAATTTGTAGATTCATAAGATGTGTGGATGTATAAATTTGTTTCAAAATTGAGAAGTTTTTACCTGCTTGAGTTGGATTTTATTTGGGTCTAGTTTGGTTATTCCTCTACTATTATTGGGTTAAGAACATAGCCTAAAGTAGTTTAGGAAGAAAATAGAACTCATTGTAAATCTATTTGAGGGAGCTATACCTACCAATTCAAAAGATAGCTAAAATATCCATAAAGAGCTTTCCAACTATTTATGATCAGATATTGTTTCGAATAATCCAAAAGAAAAAATATGTTTACCAATATATTTTTGGTGACTCTACTGGGGAGATGAATAGTTTCTTGACCAAAAAGCCTATGTCATGAGGGAAAATGGTACTACCTCATGAAAACATAATTATAGTGCTCCACCCTGACCTTGGTTTTCAGGATGACCAAAAGGACATAATTTCATCCCTAAGCACATTCATTTGGAGACATGGAAGGAATGTTGAACATTAAAAATACACTAACTAGGTATTGGAGGAAGAAGAGAGAAGCGTTGAAGCCTTGGAGAGAGTTGTTCAAAGGAGAGATATCTAGAGAGCAGAAAGACAATTGACACAAGAAGCTTAGAGATAAACTAGACCTAGCATCCTAGAAAAATTTAGGTTCCTCAGAATTACTAAGGAATAGGGTGGGCAAGACCCTATCTTTGATAAGCTTATAGAGCTCAACTTTCCTATTTTAGATGTCCCAAAGCCAAAAAGTGAAGGTAAAAGCTAGAGCAGACCCCCTTCCCCTCTTAGAAATCAAGATGCCAGTACTTCACATTCCACTTATCAGGTGTTAGCACTACATGGAGTTACTGCTCCTCTAGTTGTTAATTTCTTGCCATATACTGCTAGGACAATCATGGCTGCTCCATGGGCCACTATAATAGGACCCTTAGCATTAAATGCTTATCATCAACTTCTTGATGGATCAAGGAAGAATTTCCTAAATTCTCAGGTGATAGGAAAGTCACTACAAATGAACACATTAAATCTTTCTTCATAGCCACTCATATCTTAGGGGTGGGACATGAAGATGTGGCTATAAGGTTGTTCATAGAGACCCTCACAAACAATGTAGTGCACTGATTTTACCATCTAGTTGATGGCTCAATAACTGATTGGGATACATTGAGGATAGCCTTTGAGACAAGATTTAAGACCATAGAAGATGAACATGCCTTGCTAGCACAGTTGAGTTTGATTAAGAAGTAAGCAGCTATGAGCATGAGGGATTTCATTGCCAAATTCAATAAGATTATCAGCAGAATTCCAATTGCTGACAGACCCACACCGGGTAATATGAAAAGCTTCTTTACTAGTGTAATTCCTCCAGATGTCAATTATGATTTAAGGAGTGCACATCCCACAGATCTAGTTGATGCACAAAGGAAGGAGATTGAGTGTGAGGATGATTTGATTTCTGTAGGAAAATGGAAATGAGAACCTCAAACTAAAGGAAGTTCTAGTAATACCATGTCATCAGAGGAGATGACTTCAAATTTTTCAAATGAGCAGGTAGTAATGAAGAAATAGTTACCCAAATTCAATAGGGACTATCAGAAAAATTATCAAAATTCATCGGGAAGAAGCAATGAAAGTAGATTTTCGCAAATTACAAGTTCACAACTCAGGTTGTGAATTGAGGCAGTGCCAAAAAAAGGAAATAATTGTGTCTTTCATTTGACCATAGATCATGACAATGAGAGTTGTCTGGAGACTGCCCACATGATGTAGTTGTTATCCACTAACAAATTAAACACTATGACTCCTTGTTTAGAGTCCAATTCCTATCCAAATGGTGACTCTAGAAATTTATTTTTGGAATATGAATTAGATTTTAAATCAAAAGGTGAGTACTACACAACAATCGATGGAACTTCATACACAATGCTTACCCATGGGCAAAGGTCAAAGAATGAATCCTCTAGTCACGCTCACAAAAATGACTCTAGTCCTTTGACAAATAATACACATACCGATTAAGGAACAACTACTTCACAAATAGGTAAGGACAAAACATCCTTTGGTTTCATTCAATTTTGTGAAGAGTCAAAAATTCAAATTTCCACTTGATTATTTAAAGTCACATCCTTCCAAGTTAAAAAGACTGGTAGACTGGTATAAAGGAAGTACATCAGATACAAATTGTAATGTAATGGTTGAGAAAGAAGATGAAACCTTGAGATTTGATTTGTTTAACCAAGAAGACTCTATAGTCTTGGCAACATCCCTAGGGCAAAAACCCGAGCCTTTTTATATTTCATTTTATATTAATGGATGTAAACTCAGTAATTGTATAATAGACTCAGGTGCATCAGATAATGTTATGCCTTATTCCATTGCCAAAGCCTTGGGTCTCAATCTCACAAAAACACATGGAAGATGATACTTAATGGATGCTAAACAAGTTCCCTTACTTGGGTAGATTAAAGATGCTCAGGTAGCCTTAGCTTCTCACCCATAAAAGAAGCTCCTATTGACTATTTTGGTAGTTGATATTCTAGCTAGTTGTGGTCTCCTTTTAAGTAGAAGTTTTTGTCAAGACTTAGGAGGAGAAATAAAGTTAGACTAGTCATAGGTAGTGATACCTATTGGGAATAAGAAAGTCAAATTAGAACTTGAGGAGAAGGCAAAGTTCACAGTCTTGAAATCAGATGACCCTAAAGCTTAGATTCTCTACCAAGAGCTAGAATTCAGCAACTATATGTTGTTTACTAAAGAAGGTTTGGATGAACAAATAGATGTGAGTCAAAGCAAGGAAGTTTTTAAAGGAAATAAAGATGCATTGGGTATATGGACACTTGAATTTGATGGAATTTTTGCCACCTCAAGATTTGGAGTAGGTGTAGTATTGATATCCTTGGAAGGAGAACCTGAACCTTTGGCTTTAAAATTAGAGTTTGGGAATAAAAATAACACCATGGAATATGAGGCCTTATTATTGGGAATAATGATAGCAAAAGAAAGAGGGATAAAGATTTTAAAAGCTCAAGGTGATGCAAAGCTTATTATAAAGTAGGTAAAAGGACATTATTCTATTAAAAATCACAAGTTGAAGAATTGTAGAAATAGAGTCTGGGATGAAATTGAAGTTCTAGATGCCTTCTCTATTGAAGTGGTTCTGAGAGAGATGAATACCAAAGCTGATTCCTTAGCAGTCTCTACATCCCTATTACTTCCTCACCCAGATTTCAAAAACAAAAAGTATCAAATCAAAATTGTGTATCGATCTATCATTCCAGATAACACAGAATCATGGCAACTTTTTAATGATGATAAAATTTTATAGATGTTCCTTGAAAATGACAAGTCTAGTTTTGAGCATGAATCTAGTGGAAGTAATCATGAAAGCTCTAATGAGAGTGGGGAACAAAATCAAAATGGAGAAATTCAGTTGAAAGGTAATATTATTCCTCCATATTTTGTTGCTTTCGAAAAATTATTTAATAGACATGATGCTTACATAAAGCAGAAGAGAGTGGAAAAGGAACCAACAATAGGTGAATATGAAGGAGTTAACATTGGAGATATTCATAATCCCAGAATGATTAACATCGAGAAGTGTTGTTTGCCTAAAGAGAAAGAAGCCGCAAGAAATCTATTCATGGAATATAGAAATGTTTTTGCATGGAGCTATAAAGATTTGAAAAGTTATAGAGATGTGAAGGTAAAACACCAATTCCCACTGAAGCCTGATGTAGTTCCTTTCAACTAGAAACAAAAGAACTACAATCCTAAAGTCACTAATGCCATCTTCTAGGAAGTAGATAAGATGTTAAAAGTGAGAATCATTTATCCCATTCATCATTTCACCTAGATAGCTAATATAGTACCCATCATAAAGAAGAATGGAGAAATAAGAATTTGTATCAATTTTTGCAATTTGAACCAAGCATCCCTAAAAGATAACTTTTCTCTTCCTAATATGGATTATTTATTGCAAATAGTGGCAGGATCTAAAATGATGTTTATGCTCGATAGCTTCTTAGGTTATAATCAAGTCAAAGTAGAGGAGAAAGACTAGATTAAGATGATGTTCACTACTGCTTGGGGTACATTTGCATATCACAGAATACCTTTTGGACTTATCAACATTGGTGCTACATTCCAAAGGTGCATGAGTAAGACATTCACTGATTTGAAAGACTAAATCATAGTCATATACCTGGATGACCTCACCATGTTCTTGAGAAAAAGGCAAGATCATATGGAAGATTTGAGGAAAGTTTTGCAAAGATTCAGAGAGCATGGAAATTCTATCAATCCCAAGAAGTCAATTTTCTGTGCAATAGAAGGGAAACTCCTAGGTCATATAGTATCCTAGGAAGGCATTAATATTGACCATGAATGGGTAGAGGCCATTCAAAGATTGAGCTTTCCTTTGAATAAAATAGGAGTTAAATATTTCTTTGGGCAAGTGAATTTCCTTAGAAGATTTGTGCCTAATTTCATAGAAACAACTAAACATATAGCATATATGATGAAAGGAAATTCAAGTTTCAAATGGAATGAGGTGGGAAAGTGAGCCTTTCAAGATATAAAGATTGCTATTGCTAATGTTCCAGTGTTATGTCATCTAAATTATAAACAAGATTTCATCATTTATTGTTATTCTTCTGAACACACCCTATTGGCCATGCTTATGCAAGAAAATGATGAAGGGGTACAAGCCCCAATAGCTTTCATGAGCATATCTTTGAAGAATCATGAAGTAAAATATTTGTAGATTGAAAAGCATGCTTTTGAAGTAGTTAACGCCCTTAATTTTTTTTGATTTTATATCTTGCATTCACATTTTGTGGTCTTTGTCCTAGATGTAGAAGTGAAGAGTGTATTGACACATCAGGATGTGGGCTATAATGCCAGAGGAGCATGGGTGGCAAAAATAAAAGAGTATGATATAAAAATAAAACCTACAAAGTTGATAAGGGGAAATTCTCTATGCAAGGCGATTGTAGAAACAAGATAACTGAAGAATTAGAAGAATCGAAAGAGAAGTAGTTGGTATTGACTGTAGGCCTCTATGATCCATGGTTTGAAAATATCTTTTATTTGTTGACATATGGAAAATTTATAGAAGGCTTGAATGGAAAACAAAGAAGAGATTTTAAATTGAAAGCAACTAAGTATGTGATTTCGGATGGTGAGCTATTCAAGAAAGCCATTGATGGCACCTTTCTTAGGTGCATAGACAAACAACAATAGGAGAAGTTGATGAGAACATTTCATGATGAGGCTTGCAGAGGTCATTTCTCATCTTCAATCATAGCTTTTAAGATACTAAGGAAGTGTTATTACTAGCATGGGATGTTTGAAGATGCATATACCTAGGTAGTGAAATGCAAGAATTTCAAGATGTTCTCTAGACATCCTCAATTAGCTACTCTACCATTGAGACCTATTATCATTGAAGGACCTTTTCAAAAATGGGGTCTTGACTTCATTGTTCTGATTAATCCTATATGTAGTGCCAGTCACCAAAATGGGGTAACTACAAATAATTACTTCACCAAGTGGGTAGAAGCTAAAGCTACTATGAAAACTACTTCTGAAGTGGCGTGTAAATTCATAAAGGAGAGGATATTGGTTAGGTTTGGTGTTCCTATTAAACTGGTTATGGATAATGCATCTTATTTTTCTTTGATTGAAATTACTAATTTCTAGTTTGAGTATGGGATCACCGTGTGTCATTCATCTGACTATTTTCCTCAAGGAAATGGTCAAGCTAAGTAAAGCAATAAGAAATTGATGAATATTGTTAAGAAATTGGTTTTAGATAATCAAAAGACCTAGCACAAAAATATTCATGAGGCATTGTGGGCAGATAGAGTGACACTTAAAAGGGAAATTGACATATCTCCTTTTGAATTGGTTAACAAAATTGAAGATAATCTTCCCTTAACTCTGGAATTAGCCACAAATAAACTAAGAATGGTGATTGAAGATGATATTTTCAAAGATGGTTTAGAAAAAAGGATCTTGTACTTGAGTAAACTTGAAGAAGAAAGGGAGGAAATCATAGACCACATCACACAACATCAGATGCGAGTGAAAGATCTATTTGATAAGAGAACAAGACCAAGGAAATTCATGGTAGGAGATAGTGTGTTGCTCTAGGATAAGCAAAGTGCTCCAAAAGGAATGCATAAGAATTTTGATGCTTTATGGAAAGGCCCAATCAAAATTCATCAGGCATTTGAAAACAATTCTTTCAAATTGGCATATAAAGATGGCGAAGTACTACCCCTAACCTATAACGGTTAGGATATGAGGCTTTATCAAATTGCTAATTGAAAATAGGTAACCCCTATATTTGTATTATAGTTAGGCTTAGTGTCTTCTTGGGTTTTGTAGATAGTATTTTTCCTTTGCTTTTGTTTTCCTATTATTTGTCTCGTTGTGTTTTGTTGTGTTGCCACCTTTTTTAACCTTCTTTGCAAAACCAGAGATTTTGAGTTCCTTGCTTGGGTATGCTCAACCCAAGTCCCCAGTCAGAGCTAGTTGTTTCCCCACTTTTCATCCTATACCCATTATGCAAAGTGGAAAATGGTCTTGTGTCTCAATTGTGTGATTCTATTTCTTTTCCCCAAGTGAAAAGTCTCTCCATCAAGTTTTCATTTTCCTTCTTCTCCTATATTACATAATCAGGTGGGTTTCCCTTGTTGTCATGAGTTTTATGGGTAGTCTAAGATCCTTTTTGATGGAGATCCTTGGTTTGTATGATGATCTTCACAAATTAATTTCCAATTTCCAAGAATGAACTTTATCATAACTCATTATATTTTACACATAAAGAAAATGAAGTCTGCAAAAAACCTAGCATCATCTTCTCCTTGGTAGATTTTTGCACTGTGTAGGCAATTTTTTGTAGAGGCCAAAAAATGAGGTTTACAGGCTAAAACAAAGAAGAAATGAGTTGTTTTATGGATATATCGTTCCTACGTCACAATATTCTACCTCAGGAGTTACTTAGAAATAATTATAATGATCAAAATAGCATCTAGCAGAAAACTTTGAAGTAGCTTCTCCATGGCAGGTTTTCAACCAAGGAAGTCAGTTTTCTGATAATAGCATTTGTAAGGGAGAAAAGAAAGTAAGTGGGTTCCTTTTTCATTTTCAAAGCCCTTTTAAATTTTTTTGAAGCTTAGAGACACATTGACTTAAAGGGCTAAGTGAAAATAAGGCAAAGGTGAAAAAAGAAAAGTCGCCTTCTCCTCGGTGGGTTTTCAACCCTTTGAAATGATTTTCTACATCCATTGAAAAATTATTTCTACAAATGTGTTGGTCTCATAGATCAATCATAGGATGCTTAAAAAGGATAATGGAAGCTATTGATCACATTTGGGAAGGTATCTTGAGAAAAATTTGGCTGGGTGGATTTTTTCCCATGGAGTACTCCGTTCTTAATTCTTCGTAACTTGGTGAAAAATGGGAAAGTAAGTCTATAATAAAGGATAGTAACCATTGGGCCAATGGGAAATAATGAAATGACATGTAAATTTTTTTTAGAAACCCTTGCATTTACTAATCTAATGAATTTATCCTTTAATTCACTTGTGTGGTGCGGATCTTGAAGATTAACGACTGGATTGGGATTTCTATATAGAGATGAACATAATGGATTTTCAAACTATCACTTTCTTATTTGAACTGTTATGCTATTGAATTAAATAGTGATTTTAGAATCCTTATAGGTGCAAAACTCTACCCTCAGTACTATTTTCAATTTTATTATTTACAGTCCATCTCTATCTCAGTTAAGATGGTAACAAGATTCACTAATTTTGATCGACTGAATGGGATTAAGTTGACATGAAAAAATGTTACAGATACTTCACTTTTCTTCTTCAACATGCAATATTTCTAAAGAAGGTTGAAGATGAAGCCAATCCATCCCATAACAAAGAAACTTAGAGGAAGCAGACTAGTGGAAGCAACCAAGTTTTCAGTAGCAATTCAAGCCCACGAGCTAATTGTTGAATGCATTAACTATTACAATCTAGATACTAAAAAAGTTATGTTACTAGATCATATGGTTTTGATCTCAATTGATTTCCAAACTATAGTCAATTACCTCTATATTCTAGAGTAGGAAGAAGCTTTTTATTTGACCATGGGAGGAGCCATGTCCGAGTTCTCCTTGAAGAAGATGGTGTGGTAGAAGGAATTATGAGGTCTTGGTTCCAAAAGCCATGAGGACCTAAGAGTAAGGTTCCTAAGACCCTTTTTGGTACTGATCCCAATCCAAAAATCATGGATATCCTAGTTCTTTTGCACCGATTGAAAGGTGAGGTAGAAGCACTCAATTTTGTACAACAATATTTCTTTTTAGTGCAAATCATCTATTCAAACACACATTATGTTGATAGCGAGTATGAGTTGGGTGAACATCTATCTAGAGCTCTCAGTGTTGCAAAGTTCTACAATACCTTCTACATGTCTTCTTTCCTAATTTATATGTCGGCTTCTTTAATATTGTGGCTGGGTCTTCCTAGAATAAAGGATTTTCTTGATGATGTAAAAAGTTATGAATTTTATCCATGCTTGCAGTTACAGAATAGTTATGTAGAGTATGTCAGGGTTAATGACTCTTTTACAATGAAGATTTGTAGGGAGCTACAAAGATGTTCAGAGAGGATGTTTAGCCCAGAAGTGATGGCAGCCATTAGTCAATTTGGTAGCTACTTCATTCAACTCTCATCCTTCTCATATTTTTGTCTTGCAACTTTCAACAAATTTCCTCTAAAGCTTCCCAGATATGTAAATGACATGATCATGCTCCTAGAGATCATAAGACAAGCTATCAAAGTGAATGTGCTAAGTGTCAGTCTAAGGAAGAAGGGATATGAGTTCCCCATGAAGGTCGAGTCTTACAGTTGTGATTCTCGATCTGATGCTAAAAACATGCTTAAGGCATTCAAGAATAAGAACAAATTGGAGGAATATGAAGTTATAAGGCCCATGTTCAACCCAAATGGATATGCAAGGGAGGTGCTTAAAATCAAGAGTGTGATCAAACATTTCACTACTCTGGAGGATTATTGGGTAGATTATAGAGATGAGTTGGAGAGCCATAATCATGCATTTTCTAGACTCATGATGGAACAAATAAAGACATATGGAATTGATCTCAACGTAGAGGTATTAGAGGATGATGGTCAAAATATGTATAGAAATACATATCTGACTAAATTAAGAGGAATTCCTATTAGTTCTGAGTCATATATGGATGTGGAGGAGAGTCTTGATATTATGATAGCAAGGATTGAGAACTAGGAAATGGGTAGAGTGGACAACCAAAAAGAGATAGAGTAAGGGTGCAACCACTCAAGCCTCTCTAGCAGCTACAATGCCTACTTCATCTTAGAGTGCTATAGTGGGTGTGACCATAGCTTCCACCCAAGGACTAGCTCAACCTATGGGTGGACATGATCAACCCCTAGATAAGAATGTTCCTATAGCCCCAACATGTCATGATGAATCCTTGATAGTTATAGGAACCTAGACTGGCACTAAAAAGAAGAAAATAGAAGAACCAAAAGATAGTGCTCATACCCCAATACCTTCCCCACATACTTCTCTTATTCCAACTCCTCACATGACCCCTATTGCTTCTCCACATACCCATCCAATCCCATCCATTCATCATAGCCTTTCTCCATTAGCAAGTGCTTCCTTGTTGAGACCAAGTGGCTCTCCCATAGAGATAGTAGACTTAGGGGATGGAAAAAGTAGCACTAGTGAGTCAACTGAATTGAATGAAGAGACGAGGAAGACTTTAGAGATTCAGAAGGGGTAGGCTTCTTCTAGACTCATATCCAAGGATTCAAAGAATCCTTTTTCTTTAATTGCTATGGCCATGACTCCAGTGAAGAAGAAGATGTTCATCATAGAATCACTTAGAACAACTTTTAAGGTGATTGAAACTGATTCTTGGCTAGAAGATACTTTGGAAAGGAAAAGAAAGAGAAAGGATGAGGGTGTTTCTACAAAAGACACTATATCCCTTGCAGTTCATTCTGGGACCACATTAACAAAGGTCAAGAAATAGAAGACTCTGTCAATACTTGGGAAAGATCTAGAAATAGGGCACTTGACAATGGAGATAGCAAAGCCAAACAAAGGAGGGAGAATTCAGGATATGACTCCTTATGATTTTACTTTGAAGTCAATCAACCTTGGGGAAGCCAAACATGATACATAGGTTGGCTTATGGATATTGAGTAAAGAATTGATAGAAGGACAATTAGAGAGTCTCAAATTGTCAAAGATCAAGATGAAGGTAGAAATAGAAGAATTGAATAAGTTTATTAGATAGCTAGTCACTCTACTAGCAACTATTTTTGGTGTGTCTATGAATCAATATCCTAGTGTAGTTGAAGTCCAAGCTCTCATATCTCGACTCCAAGAAGATATCCACTATGGTCAAATTGGTAGATAGTGGATTGAGAAACTCAAATCAAAAGGATTTTCCCTCATAGATCAAATTGGAAATGTTATCCTCATATTGGAAATAGAAAAGGATAACATATTATCTAACAATAATACTCTGGATAGAGAAAGAGTCAGGTGTGATGAATGCATCTCCCTTTTGAAGATGATCATCCAAATGAAAGCAAAGGAAGTAGTCAAATCCAAGATTCTAAAGAAAGGGAATGAACCTTTGTTTGAATGGTTCCAAAGTATGTAATTCAAACTAGAAATGATCTAATAAGCTGAGAAGGGGCTCAAAGAGATAGAGGGAAAAATAAAGAAAACTCAACATAGAGGATTTGAGCTGATGAGAGGGTTACACACTGACTCTCAAACTAGTGGTCAAGGAAAGGACCTCATTAGAATCGAACTGATGAAGAGTAACTTCTCTACATTTTTAGATAATTTGTCTATAGTAGCTTCTAGTAGCTAGAATAGAACTGCAGAACTCTAGGCACTTAGTGAATGGATACATGTGGTTGTAGAAGAGTTTCTAGATCATTTAAATGCTATAAAAGAATTGGCAAGGGAACATGCAAAATGGATTTTGAGATTCACCAATATACATGTACCCAATCATGAAGAGCTGGTCCCAATAATGGTTATTGCCAAATCACATAGAGTGAAAATTGAAAAGAAAGAAATCTAAATGATTCATATTATACCCTCTTTTTGTTTTCTTTTCTAATTTTGTAATATGAAAAACTAGCATCTTGCCACTTGTCACCCTTAGAAGATGAACTGATTAAGCTTCCTTTGTAATGGTCATCTCAAAAATCTATATGTATGAATTGAAAAGATTAATAAAAGGTCAGAAAATGTTTGGTGTGAAGTACTTTTTGTTGCAGAGACAATTGAATGTTATTTTATGTCGATTATTTTCTTTTCCAGTTTACATTGTATTTAGTTTACATTTTCTATTTTGTTTGAAGGGGAATAAGGGAAGAACAAAGTTTTATCTCCTCTATTTCAAGGCAATGGATGAATGTGATATGTATTTTTATAGTTCATTCAACAAAGAGACTCTGCTAGTATTTCCAATTTATTGGTCATACTTTAGATTTGAATTAGCTTAGTTAAGCATCAGTTAATTATGTGGATGGAATTTATGGATTCATAAGATGTGTGGATGCATAAATCTATTTTAGAAATTAGAATTTTTTACCTACCTGAGTTGGATTTTATTTGGGTTAGGAACATACCCTAAAGTATTTTAGGAAGAAAACTAAATTCATTGTAAATCTATTTTAGGGAGTTGTACCTACCGATTTAAAGGAAAGCTAAGATATTCGTAAAGAGGTTTCCAACTGTTTGTGATCGTATATTGTTCTAAATTGGGCATTAAAGAGTAATAATCTGAAAGAAGAAATCTATTTACCAACTATCTTCATGGATGATCTCTTACCTTACTTTGGGTACAAAATATAACTTCAAGGTCCACATAACTTTGAAGAAATTATACAAAAGGTATCTGATTAGAGGAGTTCATGGTAAAGAAAGGTGAATTAACCCTTCAAAAAGATATCAAACAAGGGTCTACTTGTAGCAAAGACAAACCTAAGTATGTTAATAGCAACTGAGAGGTAGTACATGATGGAGTGGTGGACAATATCACTCCCAAACCTTTATTCTAAGGAAACTTTTAATCTCAAAAATAACATGCATGCGTCTAAAACCCCTAAACAAGTTACTATAGATAACAAGACATTTGGAAACAAAGCTGAAAAGTCATCTTGGATTTCTCAACCTAAATGTGAATACACACCCCTAGGTAAACCTCTTGTAGTGGTCTACAACACTTTACTTCAAAATCAGATTATTACTCCACTTGATTATTCCTTATGATCCACAACCATGACCTACATGGTGAAATGAGAATTCATATTGTGAATACTAGTAAAATAAGGGTCATAAAAAAAACAACTATATCAACCTAAGACATAAGGTTCAAGACCTCATTGATGATGGTGAAATAGTTATGGGTGGAAATAACAAGAATTTATATAATAAATATTTTAAAGAACCATTTCCTCCCTATGAAAAAGGAGGAAATTCTAAACAAAAAATGACAACAAGGTCGACTATACATATACCAATGATGATAATATAATCAACATGGTTAAAAATTTGGACTTTGAACATTGTGATGTCATCACAATTAAAGGAAAAAGTGACAATACAAAACCTAAGACATCATTTGTTCAGGGTACCATATATCTTACATCTAATCAAGAATAGTCATAGTTCTATGCCAATGTTGTTACACATTCTCATGCCAAGATAGTACTCAAAGGCCCCATGCCTTTTTCTCTCAAAGTTGATGAACATAAAGATAAACCTATTATTGGTCCATCTTGTAAGAACATGAAAATCACAACACCCTCCACAACTACAAACTATAGCATCCTTAAATAGTTGCAAAAAAAAAATGCTCAAATAACTATTTTTGAATTAGTTAATATCTCGCTTGCTCATAGGCAGAGTCTTGGCAAAGTCATCACAAAGGAAAGCATCCCTCAAGATCATGATATTGACAAGTTTCAATCTATAGTAGGTCACTTGACCTCACCTCATTATTTTTCCTTTTTTGAATAGAATGATATTTCCTCAAGTCATCCTCACAATCAACCATTGCATATTGAAGTCATGATACATCAAAAACAAGTCTATCATGTGCTTATAGACAATAGAGCTAGTCTTCATTCATGTTCTACTAGTTTTGTCATACAATTGGGTTATGATGAAGAGTCTATTGATCCTCACAACAAAATTACCACGAAAGCATATGATGAGGTAGAATAAAAACCCTTAGGTCTTGTTGTGCTACCCCTTCAAATTGGTCCTATAGAATGAGATGTTATCTATCATGTCCTTGATATTCATTTAGCATACTATAACATACTGTTAGTAAGATGACAAATTAATGAAATGCAAGCAACACCTTCAACATATCATCAATGCATTAAGTTTTTGTTCTAAGCATAAAAAATTTCTATACCTTCTAATACCAGTTGGGCATGTAACATATTCAATTCTACTAGAAGTTTTGTTCCTAATAACTGACAATCTATAGCTAATCATGTCAACAAGATCAAAGAAATGGAGAAGATGCTTAAGTTAATAGAAACTGGATGGGTGAATATCACATTGAAAAAGTTTTATTTTTGACATCTCTTCCTAAATCTCCTCATCATTATAGGAGACCATATGAAATGAAGTGACCTTTTGTGGTATCACCTAAGATTGTATTCAATGGTTCCTTTCTAAAGGAAACTATACCTCTAGAAGATGAAGATGAAAATAGAGCTATCACTACTTGGTTATATAGAGAAGAAATCCTAGTTGATCTCACAAACCAGTCTCATGAAATAACTCTTGAAAAGTAAGGACCAGGTCTTAAACTGATAACATTCCTTGGCTATAAAGGTAATTTTCATATAGGACATAACATTTGAGGACTATTTGATCCAATCAAAGCAACATCTAGAAGGCCTTGTGACACAATAGGCCTAGGATTCAAGAAAGTTCCTTTCATCTAGGGATCAACAAATTTGTACTAGAATCATCTAGGGATCAACAAATTTGTACTATAATCTAACATTTCATCTAAACATGAGTCAAAAAATAAGTTTGATAACCAAGTGGAAAGTTTTGATGTTGAGGATACCTTTCCTTATCCTATTTCACTTGATCTTGCTACATTCTTTGCAAAACAGGATGACTTTGTACCACATGTGAGTACCAATGAAGTTGATAGCGATTCTTCTAAGAATACTATTGATACTTCCCTAATTCAAAAGGAACAAGGTGAGTCTAGTAATTCTATCATTATTGAATGACTTTTTCAAAATCAAGATAATAAAAAAAGTGGAGAATAGGTATCCATGGTTGTTGGGGAATTCTACAACCTAATTCCATGCAACATTGATTTTCGAGAGTATGAATTTGATTCTCTCTTAGATCAAACTTTTGATAAGGATTTCAACAAAGTTTGCACATATGAAAACCAACTTGAAGTAGGACAGCAATCTAGAGTTTGGTCTAATGTATCTCACCCTGCTAATGTCAATGTGTCTTCAATTGATGTCATTATAACTCAAAGGAATGCAAACATACCTTTGGAAAAAAATTCTCTAGGTCTCAAATTGCTTGTCCATGCATTTGATGACTATACTATGAATACAATTCAACTTGCCACTTCTTTTTCACTCACTTATCCCAAGATAATATACTAAAAATCAAATACTACATCTAGTGAATTTCCCATGTTCTAGAATGATTATTCTCTCACTTGCTATCTACGTGGTGTTGAATCGATAATGTCTTCCACCGATAAGCACAATATCAATATAACCAAAGCTGACATCAAATATCTTAGTCATACAATCAAAAGAAAATAATAATATATATTATGATGGTGAAAACTACACTGTGGTAGGATTAGAACCAAACATAGTAATAAAAAAAAAGATGTATCTAAAGGTGAAAACCTCTTCGAGGAAGCTAATGATGATAAATTTGATGCACTTCTAAGCCACTTTTAGGAGTCATTGTAAGTATTGATAGAACCAACAAAAATAATCAATTTGGAAACTAAGGAACATCCTCATATTATACATCTTGCGAAATATTTAGGTGTTGAAGAAAAAGAAGAATTTGTTGATTTCTTCTTGGAAAAGAAGATCGACTTTGAATATACATACTCAGATATGTAAGGTCTAGATCCTAATCTTATCATGCATCATTTGTCTATTGCACTTAGAGTGAAAAATGTTAAATAGAAACTCAGAAGGATGCACCCTCATGTGACACTTCTTGTTAAAGTTGAACTAGAACATGGATTGTGATCAAAGGTTAACACAAATCAAGAAGTATCTTTCTAATCTACCAATATTAATGCCTCCTATTTATGGGAAGCCATGAATTTTGTACATCTCTAGACTTATCTCTAGGTATCTTATTGGCTCAAGAAGAAAAAAACAATAAGGAATCAACTATTTACTATCTCAGTCATACATTGATCTCATATGAAATGAACTACAAAATTATTGAGAACACTTGCTTGGCTATTGTCTTTTTTCCCAAAAGTTGTGATACTAATTTCTCACTCATACTATAAGATTTATTGCAAAACTTGATTCATTAAATTACTTACTCAATGAAGCTACTTTGATAGGAAGGATAGATAAATGGGTTATGATCCTGAGTGAACTTGACATTGAATATGTAGAACAAAATGCTATCAAAGCACAAGCAATTGTTGATCAACTAATAAAGGCACCAATGCAAAGTCATTAGCTTAATGAGTATATTTTACTACTAACACAAAAAACATGGGTTATGTTCTTTAATGGCTCCTTCACAAAAGAAGGATCTGGTGCTAGAATTCTATTCATAACATTGCAGAAATATTCTTTAGCAAAGACATACAAGATTCTTTTTTTTTGTAAAAATAAAATTGTTGAATATGAAGCCTTGATCAATGAGATGAAAATTATTGTTGAATGGAGGATAGACAAATTGAATATCTTTGGTGATTCACAGTTGGTAATAAACCAAGTTAGTGATATCTATTAGAAAAAATATGAGAAATTGACGCCTTACAAGAGAATGGTTGATGATCTAAAAAAATACTTTGCACATGTTACTTTCCAATAGATTCCTTAGATAAAATGGTAGTTGATGCAATGGCCACTCTAGCTTCTATGTTATGAATTATAGAACATGTCTTTCAACATGAGTTCATAGGGAGACATTATCCTATCCTTTCTATGATTCCCCTAAATCCGAAATGATTTGTTATGTCATAGGACATGATTCATCTTGCTACCATCACATCTAATATTACTTATGTGACAAGATTGTTTTGGATACTCCAAACCAGAATGAGAATATTACTTTTTACTTAAAATGATTCATGGTATGTCATCATTGCTAATGACTTGTTTAGGAGAGGTCTTGATAGTATGCTCCTTAAGTATCTAGACCTTGATGAGTCAAAATGTGGGTTAATTGAGGTGCATGAAGGCATCTATGGATCACACTCAAATGGCTTGATATTGGCTCCCAAAATTATTAGAGTTGGTTGCTATTGGCCAGAAATAGAGAAAGAGACAATCAAATATGCCAAGTCTTGTTTATAGTGGCAACTTCATGGAAATTTGAGTCATGCTCTAGCTATGGAGCTAATTTTTGAAGGAGAATCACTCAAGGAGTCAACCAACACTCTTCATTTGAAATGGTATCACAATTGATACAATTTTTAAAGCTCTTTGTACATATCTAGATGTCATGGACAAAGTCTAAAAATTGCAAAAGGTCCTGAATAAAAAATTATTATCTTTGTGAAAATCTAGTAATAGTCATCTTGGTAATACTAAAAAAAAGAAAAAAAATTTAAAATGAGAAAAGAAGAAAAAAAAATTGAAAACAAGAAAAGTATGATTAATGAAAACCTATGAAACATGCATCATGGTAGAAAAAATAGAGTCTCTACCAAGAAGGTGAAAACCTAGTAAAGAGGTGCAGCTTGTTTCAAATGCTACATAATGCATTACATCTTTTGGCTCCTATATAGTTGTTTTCATACTTTCAGCATTTAGCATTCCTACTATAGTTTATTTCTTTTTCTCATGCATATACTCTAAGTTATATTCAAGAGTCTGATAGATATCTACATAGATTGGAATTGGTCATAGTCTAGGGGAAAATAACCTATAGTTTTAGAGGATCCCCTTTATGTTAGTCACTATTTTCCCTAACTATTCCTTTCTATTGTCACTTAGTCTACTAATGAGATTCCCTCAAAGAAGATCTCTTTTGCATCAGTCACCAGTTTTCCTAACTATGTTTGTCTACTATCTCTTAGTCTACTAATGAGATTCCTCTAAAAGAAGATCTATTTAATGTCAATAACTAGTTATCCTAATTGTATTTGTTTATTTTTGGTTATTCTATTGATTAGATTCTTCTCATTAAAGATCTCTTTGACGTTAGTCACCAATTGTCCCAACTAAGTCTATCAATCATCGTCCCAATACTAAAGAGACTTCTGATGACCATTCTAGACATGAACATTTCTAAAATTGAATTGAAAAAATTGAAAATATTTTATATTTTCTTTTTCATCTTTTCCTTTCAATTTTTCATTCCCCTTTGACAAACTTGAGGATGTCTCATTCGACTAGAGAAGCAAGGACTAGGGGCATGATCTTTTCTTTGTTTTGTACTTGATGGTTTGGTTCCAATGATTTGAAGAATACATATAAAAGGGGTGTCCACTAAAAGATCCTCTATATAGTGTTGGATGTCCATGTGTACCTTGACTCATTTTATATGAACACTTTAGTGAGGTTGGATCTTCTCCTTGACTATTTGAGTGAGTTCTCTATGCTACAATACAATACTGATACTCATCCTATAAAGTTAATGAATGGATCATTGTGAGTATACTTAGAAAAATTCTATCTAAGGTTATGAACACAAGGGTTATTTTTGACATAATACTTACTGATTACTTAGCATAAGAAGGATATCTCACATGTTTGATGTATTTTTATTCAAGAAACACTAGTCATCCTAGCGTTTAAGTTCTAATGCTTATGTTTTCTTACTGGGTAAATGCATAGATCTGTGTCACCGTTTGTGATACCGAAACCTATTTTGTTCAAATCTCATTTCTCTATCAAAACTCAATTTTTTTCAAAAATTAAAAATACCCTTTTATAGATCTCAAATTCAATATCATCATTATGTAAATTTTTGAGTGCTTTCATTAGTTATAATATGTTATAATCTCAAAGTATTATTAGTCGATATTTCAACATTTCAAAAGATGCTCCCTCAAAAAAGGAAAAAAAATAGTAAATCATATCCAAAAAATTAAAAAATTATATTTATCTCTAGAGGAGAGAATCCTCTTCATGAATATGTAATTTTTTTTCAAGAAGGTATAGATTCGATAGGAAAGTTTTGATGGGAGGAAAAAATTGTTGGATTCTAATAAGGTCAAACTTGAGTACTTATAACAATGAAAATATACATCAAAAATAATTATTTATTTTTTTGTGCACTAGCTACACATGTCATCTATAAGATATTTTCAAATCAAAACAAAAAAAGATGATTTGCATATACTTGTTTGATGGGAACTACACTGTATATTTTTTATAGTTAAAAAAGGGACTTCAAAATAAAATAAAATGAATAAATTCTTACTCAAAAAAATTATAAAAATTATAGGCATAAAATTCATCGAATTCTACACATTTCATTAGTTTACATCATTTTCATATTTTAAACACAAATACCATTTTTTTGGTCACTAATGTTGAACTGTCACATTCTGATATCACGTTTTTTTATAAAAGGTGACACAGGTTTGTGTTTTTACCCTACTACATTGATGATGGAGAGACATCCAAAGACTAGAAGGAACACACAGGAAAAGGGAAATATTATTATCAATGAAAAATGCCCTATGGGCTTACAACAATATGATTCTGGAGAAAGAAATCCTCCACATAGTACCTTCTCTCTAACTCAACTAAGAGTTGTGTTTACAATGCCAAAAATGTTCTTAAATAAGTCCCAAATGGTTTAGGGTTAGGAATACATTCTAGAATATGATATTTGGCATCCACTGTCAAAATAGAATGTTCCAAAAATCATGTTAGAAGTCAGTGTAAAATTAGAAGAATCCAAAAATTGTAGTCCAACTTCTAGGATGCATAACTTTTGAACCGGAACTCCGATTGACAAACCATTTACATTTCTAGAAAGCTCTCAAAGTGCTCTACAGCCCTGTGGATGGGATTCATTCCTAACCAATTTTTTGGCCCCATACAAGGCCATTTAGTTCCCCATATCTGACTTTGAAGCGCTCTTAGGAGGTCTCTAGGAACTAAAAAATTGCACTAACTTTCTAACTGTGAAGCCTTTTGACCAGATTCTTTTTCTTAAGTGTTTAAAATTAAAAATATAACCATCCCTCTAATTTACACCCTCTAACTCACCATAATTATGGCTCCACTACATAGTCCTACTTTTTAGGCATTTACACGTATCCCAAGGTGCTTAAAAACTCTAACCCAAAACACTAATAGTGGAACTCTATGAGAGTTGGAACCTTTATTTGACCCAAATGGGTATCCAAAAATGAAAAAAACATTAAAAAAAAACTATTTCTAAGCATATTTTTGGGTGATACAGGATTGCTCTTACAACATTGGATGCTCCTACATCAGACACCTAGGGTAGATTGAAAAGTGACCCTCTCACTTTATGGTAGAGGAAAACCCAAATGGGAAACCTCCATTGCTTATATCCAAGTTGAGTCCTCTATTGGTCATCCTTTCCACTTCACTAGGTACTCTTCATATTGCCTATTTCGAGTACTTCTACCCACACAACTATCCAGAATCTCTTTTATCTCCTCCTTCTTAGAAGTAGGAATTGAACATGGTTCTAGCATCAACCCCTCATCTGCACCATCATCATGATATTCTATTATGTCTACAATGTTGAAGATAGGAGAAATGCGAATCCCATCTAGCAACTCCACCTCATATGCATTTCTCGAGTCATGTTTCTTCAAAATTTTACAGGAGTCAAATTTCTTCATCTTTAGCTTGTTGTAAGTACCCACTAGAAACTATTCCTTTTGGAAGTGTACCATAACCATATCCCCTACTTGGAACTCGTTATGTCTCCTCCTTTGATCAGCCCTAGGTTTATACTATTGATTCATCTTGGTTATGTGTGCATGGACCTCCTCATGTAGACTCTTGATATGTTGAGAAAATTCTTCTACCTCAGCACTTGTCCTCTCCCTTGCTCTATCTTCTTCAATTTGGTGCAGTCCTTGGGCTACTTCCATAAAAAATTTGGAATGGTGACCTATTGATACTCCTATTTAAAGATTTATTGTAAACAAATTTTTCTTGTGGTAGAATCCAATGCCACCCCTTGGGCTTATCTCCCACTAAACACCTTAGAAAATTGCCCAAACTACTATTTACCACTTTAGTCTATCCATCAGACTATGGATGATGTGTAGAACAAAACCTCAATTCTTTCCTTAACTTCTTCCATAAAGTCCTTCAACAATATCCCACAAATTTAGTATCTCTATCGAAAACAATACTCTTTGCATGACCATGTAGTCTCACCTCCTCTTTCAAAAACAAATTTTCAATATGTACAACATCATGAGTCTTGTGGCATGGGATGAAATGTGCCATCTTAGAGAACCTATCAACCACCACAAATATTGAGTCATTACCCCTTTGTGTCCTCGGCAACCCAAGAAGGCTTTGATGGAATAGACAATGGCTGATAAAGTCCAGTATTGTGACTAAATCTTTTGGTTGCTTGACATACTTGACAACTCTGCATAAATAAATTCACATCTAATGACATTTGAGGCCAAAGATAATGTTCTCTAAGAATGGCAATGGACTTATCTCGACCAAAGTGTCCTGCCATTCCCCTACTGTGTTTCTCTTTGATCAAGTTTTCCCTCATGGAACTCCTTGGAATGCATAATTAACTATCCTTGAATAGCATACCATCCTGAATCAAATAATCTAGCCACCTAGTTCTTTCTACAGTAACAAGTTCTTTCCAAGCCATCCATGCTTCAAGAAAATTAATTTCCTTAGGGTACAGATTCTTGAGTTCATCAAATCCAACCACTTCAATCTGCATTACTGTAAGCAAAAACTATCTCCTACTGAATGCATTTACAACCCTATTAGACCTTCCACTTCTATGTTTCAACACAAATGTAGAGTTTTGCAAGAACTGTACCCACTTCATATGTCTCTGGTTCAATTTACCTTGGCTATTTAGGTATTGCAATGTCTAGTGATTAGTATACAAGACAAATTCTTTTGGCAATAAATAATGCCTCCATTTCTTTAAGGCCTGAATGATTACATAGAACTCCTGATAATAAATAGAATACTTCTTCTTTGCATCATTCAATTTTTCACTAAAATATGTAATAGGCTTACCTTCTTGGATCAATACAGCCCCAATAGTACTACCACTAGAATCACAATCTACCTGGAAGACTTTATTAAAATTTGGAAGTCCCAACATAGGTTGCTCTATCACCTTCTTCTTCAACTATTCAAATCTCCTTACATTTGTTGTAGTCCACTTTAACTCTTTCCTATCCCCCCTTATTGTTTCAATCAGGGGTGCACATATGCCATTGAAATTCTTAATGAACTTTCTATAAAAACTAACTAGACCATGAAATGATCTCATGTTAGTAGTAGACCTTGGAGTAGACCATTCCAAGATGGGTTTTACCTTCTCTGGATCCATTTTGAGACCCTCAGATGATACAACAAACCCCAAGTAGACTAACTTCTTTTTTTACAAAGCTACACTTCTTCAAATTAATCAACATTTTCTCTTCCCTCAACCTTTCAAGGACTCTACAAATGTACAATAAATGTTCATCCAAAGTCTTACTAAAATTTAAAATATCATCCAAATAGACAATAACAAATTTTCTCAAGAATTTCTTTAGTACCTCATTCATAAGCCACATGAAGGTGCTTGGTGCATTGGTGAGTCCAAAAGGCATGACTAACCACTCATATAGACCCTCCTTGGTTTTGAATGTAGTCTTCCACTCATGTCCCTCTCATATCCATATCTGGTGATAGCCACTCTTGAGATCTATCTTTGTGAAGTACTGAACCCCACTCAAATAGTCCATAAGATTGTCCATTCTTGGCAAAGGGAACCAATACTTGATGGTTATTCTATTTATAGCTCGAGAGTCTATGCACATTCTCCACTCTCCATCCTTCTTTGGTGCTAGTACTACAAGTACTACACATGGACTCAAGCTCTTTTGAATCAAACCCTTCCTTAATAGCTCCTGAACTTGTCTTTTTAGCTCCTTAGTTTAAGTAGGAGTCAACTTATGAGTAGCTTTGTTAGAAAAATTAGCTCCAGGGATTAAATCTATTTGATGACTAATCTACCTTACTGGTGGCAGCCCTTCTGGAACATTATCAGAGATGACATCTCCATACTCACTTAATAGGCCTGAAACTTTAGGTGGAATTTCACTACTAGCTTCCTTATCTCTTCGAGGAATCAATGTATAACACATATGTTGATGTTTCATACCATCCAAAAAATTTATTCCATCAACAAGACATATCCTAGCACTATTGCATATCTTTTCACCTTCCTTTATCATGGGCTTTAGTTTGTGGTGAACTCCATCCTTTGTCAAAGAGTATGTATTTGCATGACCATCATGTACAACATTTCTATCAAATTGCCATGGTCTTCCCAACAATAAATGGTAGAAATCCAATGGAATAATGTCACAGAGAACTTCATAATGGTAACTCCCAATCTTGAACTTCACCAAAAAAAATTCAGTAACCAAAACCTTATGATCATCCTTCACGCAAGAAATCCAATAGGGTTGGGGGTGTGTCTCCTTTTTGAGCTTTAGCTTAGAGACCATCTCCTCAAACACTAGGTTGTCAGTGCTACCACCATCAATAATCACATCATAACACTTATCCTTGCACTTGCACATGGTATGAAACAAAATCCTCCTTTTTCCAGGTTTATTCTTACCACTTAGTAAGACCCTTTCATTTATGAGAATCTCTCCTCTTTTTGCATCCTGAGAATGTGATGACTGTGCATCTTTGTCCATATGAGCAACCCTTGCTTGACCATTAGCCCTCCTATCTATCCTTCCTTGTTAGTGAGGTAATTCAAAGGCATGATGACCTTCTTCATTGCAATGGAAACATGTACCACAAAAGCCTCCTCTTCCTGATCCTTGTCCACATCCTCTACCTCTTTCTCTCTAATCTCCAAAGTTTTGATCATGGGGGTAGTTGAAACCCTCATTTCTCTGATTTTTGCTAGTACCCACATCTTCATTTTTCTTTTGGGTTTCATTTTGGCCCCTAGATGACCTACTATGACCCCTTCCTCCTTGACCACACCCTGTTTTCCTTCCTTCAAACCTTTTATTTAGATTTTATTTGACTCATAGGGTAAATAGGTATGCCTCTTCAATGATTGTTATTCTAACTACACTTAAATCCTCCTGAATGGTAGGGCATAACCCACTGAGGTAATGGGAAACCTTCTCCTTATTTTCTTCTACATGCCCTACCTTAATAAGAAGTTAATAAAATTCCTTCGTATATTCCTGGATAGGTTTTCCTACTTGCTTTAATCCTTACATTTTTTTGAACAAATCAAGCTCGTAGTCAATAGGAAAGAATTGCTTCTTTAGTTTGTCCACCATGCGATCCCATCTTTTGATTTTCTCCTTTCCTCTTCTATTTCTTTCCAACTAAATCTCTTGCCACTAGATCTTGGCATGGCCTTTCATTTTGGTCTTTGCAAACTTGACTCTATCCAGATCCCTAATATCCTCATACTCAAAATACTCCTCTAGTTCATTGATCCAATTGATCAACTCATCCGGGTTTAGATTTCCTAAAAAAATCTCCACATCAATTTTAGGTCTTTTTCCAATCTTAGAAATGGCCCTAAAAAGCCTCTCCACTACCTAATTTAGGACTTCCCCTTTGCTTTCCCCTTCCTATCCAATTTCTTCTTCTTAATTTTCTTCCTCACTTTCATCGCCTACGGCAACATTCAGTCCTCTACGGATCTCCTCTTGCAATGCTTGAAACTACCTCTAGAGGGCTCTAACCTCCTCAAGATTAATAGCTCTAACCCTTCCACCATTCTCTCTTCATAGAGTCATCTTCTTCACTCACCTACAACCACACAGTCCTGGTGTAAACTACCTCACAATTGGCACTCTGTCTACACACTCAGGAAAACCAACTCTGATACCACTTGATGGAGACACATCCAAAGAACAGAATGAACACATAGGAAAAGGGAAATATTATTATAAATGAAAATTTTCCTATGGGCTTACAACAGTATGATTTTGGAGAAAGAAATCCTCCACAGAGTACCTTCTCTCTAACTCCACTAAGAGTTGCTTTTACAATGTCAGAAATGTTCTTAAATAAGCTCCAAATGGTTTACGGTTAGGAATACATTCTAGAAAATGCTCATTGGTATCCACTACCACAATAGAAGGTTCCAAAAATCACGTTAGAAGTCAATGTAAAATTAGAAGAATCCAAAAAAGGTAGTCCAACTTCCAAGAGGCATAACTTTTGAACTAGGACTTTAATTGACAAACTGTTTACATTTCCAGAAAGCTCTTCAAGTGCTCTATAGCCCCATGGATAAAGTTTTCTCATCCCCATTTTTTGGCTCTGGACAAGGCCATTTGGTGCCCCATATCTAACTTTGAAGCACTCTTAGGAGGTCTCCAGGAACTGAAAAATTGCAATAACTTTCTAACCGTGAAGCCTATTGACCTGATTCTTTTTTTGGAGTGTTTTAAATTACAAATATGACCATCCCTAAAATTTACACCCTCTCACTCACCATAAATATGGCTCAATTACATAGTATTACTTTTTTTTTACATTTACATGTATCCCAAGGTACTTAAAAAATCTAACCTAGAACACTAATAGTGGAATTGTGAGAGTTGGAACCTTTATTTGACCCAAATGGGTATCCAGAAATGAAAACACATTAAACAAAAATTATTTCTAAGAATATTTTTGGGTGATACAAGATTGCCCTTACACCATTGGATGCTCCTACATCAGTTAAAATGAAAAGATGTTCTGGTTATTCTAGCTTCATGTGCCTTAATTCTGACAAAACTAAGACAAATATCATATTCATATTCTCATGAGTAAAACATCAGTGAGGATTGTATGGAATTTGGTGTCCTTAATGAAAAGCTCTATGATGGAAAATATCTTATGTGATTAGCAACTAGTCTTAGGGACTACATCCAACATAGGATTGCATTTCATGATAAAATTAAATATGTGCTCATAATTGATATTATAATTAATTAAATAATTAGTTTCAACAATTATGATGAGGAAATTTGTTTAAATCAATATATTCAATTCCTTTTTATGTGTAATAGCTAAAGAGGGTGGATTTAATTAAATTAAAGTTCTTAGGACTTATAATTAAATTAATTAAATTAGGAGGCTAACTTAGCCAATTTTAATTAATATTAAGAATTAAATAAAGTATGTGATTAATACAAATTAGGGACCTTTTGGATTTGACACTTAGGTCAAGTAAAGATGACTAGAACCAGAAATTCTTAGTACAATAGGACTTAATTGATCAATAAATTAATGTGTTAGGATTGATGCATCAAAATTGGTTCAAAATGCTAATATGCAAATTTAGGGGTATTACACTTACCCCTCTTTGAATAAATGTGCAAAAAACACATTGATTAAAAGAATTAAAAAGTATGGGATATAAAACAAGAACTAAGATTGATGACATGGAAACCAATTCATGAAATTTTTATGGTTATCTCCAAAATGAAGCTTATCCTTCCAGAGTTGAGATAGAACATGTAGATACCGGTCTTAATAGAATAAAGGTTGTCAAAATTTATAGGATTATTCCAAGAATGAGACTCGATCCTCAAGAGTTAGAGTTAGAATGCCTCGATACTTATCAATTAAAAGATGACAATATTAATAATGATTTATAGGATTGTTCCCAAAATGAGGCTTAATCCTTGGGAGTCAGGGTAAGAATGCTGAATACCTGTCCATTAAATAGTGATTGAAAGAAAGTTTAGAATTATCTCCAGAATGAAATTTAATCCCCCAGTGTCTAGATAGAACACCTGAATATTGGTCCATAAAGAAAAAGATAACAAGACCTATCATGAGTTGTAGGATTTTCCCCTAAATGAGGCTTGATCCTTAGAAGTCTAGAAAGAACATCTAGATACCTATCCACTAAGCTATGAATTTTTATTTTTTGAGGTTGATCAGTTGATCAACAAGCAATATTAGATAGCATATGATGCTAGATAGATGGAACAAAGATGCCCCTAGAAATTAGGAAAATTCAAAAGATTCAATGATGTAATCATCCTATCCCTATAGGAGGAAAATTGAAAGATGACACATCTAAGAAATAGACTTGAAGATAATGATGTGATCATATATACAAAAGAATATAGAATAGGGTAGAAGAGCATGTAGAAAATCTTTACTTGATTCAAAGTGACTGAGAGGTCTAGTTAACCAAGTTTGACCTCAGTTGACTAGAGTTGACTTTTTTTGAAAATTTTGAAAATTTTGAGAATATGCTCAATTGATGATCTTCTAAGACCCATAGAGTATTAGAAAGATAGATTGCACAAGCATTTGATCGCATCGGTCATAAATTTATAAAATGTAATTTTGAGTTATTTAAGTGTGTTAGATTTTGACTTTGATTTTGATTTTGATACCAAAAATGAGTTCAGAGTGGTCCACTTAATCAAGGAGGTGATTTTCACATGCATCGGAGGACTTTGAGATATTAGGTCAAAACCTGTATAAGATCCCAATGGTTTATTTACAAATCATTTGAACATCTTTCTTTTATGGAGAAGGAGCTCTAAGGTGAAAATGGTGGTCCCTGTGCATTCTCATCATTTTGAGCAATCGAGGTGACATAGCCGGCCAACTAATTATAGACCACATGTGACTAGTTAATAAACCTCATTATTCTTCAATTTTCATGCATTTTGATAGAATTTTTATAAATTTTGGTCATTTTTAATTTGATAACAATCAGGTCTTCATGTCAGAACTTATTTTCTTGTACGAACCCCTAAAAGATTTTATGCAAAGAAGTACTAGTACAACATAATCTTTCACGAGTTCTAGGAATTTCACATGTGAGATATACCCATGTCTCACATGTGAAATCCTAAAAAAAGGGTTATGTGCACATATGTTTATAGGATTTTTGCATGAGATTATATGCTCACGTTACTCTTAGAGTTTCCTCGCCCAAGGATATAGCTCATGGGCACAAGATTGGGAGCAATTTTGAGTCAGTTAGATGCAAAATTGTATGTTTTTTGTCCCATTTGCATCATCATGATTTTTTTTACCATGTTTGTATGATGTCTATGTAGAAATAGTATAAAAATATCATGTTTTTTTTGTGAGCACATACTAATCATGCTACGTTGTTTGCATATTTTAGGTCACCAACCATTAGGGCACCAATTAGACAACTTGATGTAGCTAAGTTGGCATACATTAATTCACTTGGTCTTTTGTATTTATGTGATATCCTTGATATTTGGGTGAATCATGACTTACTAGTTGCATTGGTACAATATTTCCATTCAGAGATGAACATTTTCCACTTGCCCCTTGGAGAGATGACCATTACACCCAAGGACATCTATAGGATTCTATAGATCCCCATTCTATGGGCCTTAGATAGAGTATAATACACAACCATGACTAGGGACATTGGCACTAAGGGCCATATTCTAGGATGATATCATAATAGTTGAGGCTATCCCCTAAGAGGAGAAAATATATGTTTAGGGTCCTACACATAGATTGGTAGTGGTGTTAAGAACCATCCTTAATTGCTACCTAATTCTTGATAGAGGCCAACATGGGGTAGAGTGCTAATGGGGTTGCATTCTCTAATGAATGTTAGAGAAACCACCACATTTTGGGTGGGACTAGTGTCTATTGGCCCACATATTCCATCAGATACATGAGATCTCTTATAGAGAGGGAAAATACATGGCAACAGTGGTTTATGCACTATAAATATGGTCATGAGAGAATTTTCCCATCACTAGACCAATATGTAAGGACATGAGACAAATTTAGGAGCC
Organism: Cupressus sempervirens; assembly: GCA_028749045.1. Lineage (NCBI taxonomy): Eukaryota > Viridiplantae > Streptophyta > Pinopsida > Cupressales > Cupressaceae > Cupressus > Cupressus sempervirens. Next base: position 420,707,697 of record CM053789.1, on the reverse strand, counting down.
CTATATTTGCAAATATATGGGATAGATGACATAGACTATGCTGGGTAAGACTGAGTAGTGGAGGGCTCAACTCGATGAACTTGTAGTAGTTGTACAATGACCCTGGTGAGTGACAAATAAGTGGGATGATGCATGAGCATAACTTAGTTATATGTTCACTTATCTACCATTGATTGACCTATCCATTCATGTTATTGAGTGGTTTCTACTGACACATGTGTGGAGATAGTGTAATGTCCCCCACTTAGCTAGTTTGGAGGTATGTTGTCATTAGCCCATTCTTGTATGGTCTCGAGGGCTAGCCAGGACTTCAAAAGGGGATCCTGAGGTTATTTGGCCTAGTCAAATTTAATTACAGGCCAAACGGAGTTCATTTGTTGGGTTTTCAGAAAGATTTACTATTTTTAGTAAGCCAATAGGAGGATGCAGTGCCTTCAATTTTCAGTGATAGGATGAGATGCATTTTGTTGGGCTCTTTTTGATGAGCTATTATATGTGGGATTTCGAGTTTATTTGGTATATTATTTTAATGTTTAAAGTTACAACAATAAAGTGACTATTTAAATTAAATATTTTAATGTTTCATAAAGTCACTTTATAAAAAATCAAGAGTCCCCCTTTTGAGTACATACATGGACTTTGTAAAAGGAAAAAAAGAAGAAGTTATATTAAAACTCATGTATTATCTCACATTGGCAAGACAGAAGCGTGGAGCAAGTGAGGAAGGGATTAAAAGAAAGAAGATAGCTCTCATTTATTCATGCTTGGAAATATCAAAGAAATTGGGATATTTTTTGGAGATTATGTCTCAATATTTTGGAGGATGTAATGCCTTCAAGCTAGAAATATTGATGCCATTGAAAGATATGGTCTTGAGATTCAACATAGTAGCAGTCCGAAAAAGTAAAATCGAAAAAGCAGGCTGAAAAAAGTAGGTACGAAAAAAGCTATCTGAAAAAAGTAGAACTGAAAAAGTAGGCTGAAAAAGAGGGTACGAAAAAGAAGGCTAGAAAAGTAGTTCAAAAAAAGCAAAGCAGAAGGGGCAACATAGAAGGAAATTATTTCTGCCATCTACAACTAGGTTCTTTTGTTAGTATTATTTTTTATGGTGTTATAAGCTTTCAGCTGTAAGTGTGCATTATACCAGCATTATCATTTTGTAATCCATGTAAATGCCAAAGTCTTGGCCATATTTCATGAGCATTGTAATCTTCATTGCAATTAAGAAGATAATAGTTGCTGGTGTCATTTAAGCAATTTACTATCATTATTTATCAGCTAGTTAGTTTGCATACCAACTATTTGTAAAAATGCCAGTTGGCTGTAGGTGTTCATTTCTCATGCTTAGATCATATATATGCACTAAATATTGTCAAAATTAGTAGCACACTAAAATCAGAGCATTTATGTTTGAGCATGCGACAAGGGCCTTATAATTTCCAAAATACCAGAGCAAGACAAAATAGGATTTCAGACCTGCAGAGCAAACAGTCTAGTTCATCCGTGTAGGTGGACATAGAATCAAGTCATACAGACACAGAGGAGATATTCTTTGATCAAGGCAGCAATATGGGAGATAGGAATGCTTGAGATCCTGGAGAGAAAATATTCTTATAGTTATTAGAGACCTTGGCATAGAGACAACGATTAGTAGAATAGAGGGCATAGGAACAAAATCAGAGAATGGAGCTTATGATGCAGATGATGGCTCGTCAAATGGGGTTGAATGCTAACATGGGTGGAGGAAATAATCAGAATGGTAATAATCAGGATGGGACACATAATGGAGGTGAACAAGTTGTGAACAATTTTGGTCATGCAACCTAGCAAGCTAGGACAGTGAGTTCAAGGCTCGTGATTCCCACATTTCCTCCTAGAGCTCCAGAGCAGCCCATACCAGAGCCCCAGATCACTGATAGATAGGACTAGTTGAGGAGAGATTGGGAAGCCAGAGGTCTAGATTTTACTATTGCAATCACCTTTAGGGAGTATATGGATGTGCGGATGAAGCATATGCCACATGGACATGATAGGAACCAAAGCTATGAGCTATGGAAGAAAGTAGGAAAACTTCAGTTACCATATCATGATGGCTTGGGGAAGTCTAGAGCAAGAGCTTGGGTTCAAAAGCTTGACACATACTTTCAATTCAACCCTAGGCCCAAGGAAGAAGCTATTAAGTATGCAGCAATTCACCTGGATGGGTTAGCACACGAGTGGTGGCATCATGGTATGGTCACTATGGGTCATGCACACATTACCTCATATGTGGAGTTTACGAAGAGACTGATTGAATGTTTTGATAGGCCTAAGGATCACAACTTCCCTATGATAGGCAAAAACTTGTATGAGGAGTTTAACAAACATGCAGATTCGAAACAGGGAGACATTAGCACATCTTCAAGTAATGGTTTATCTGCATCATCTTCACAGATAGAAGGGGTTACAGATGTTGTGCAAGTTGAGCCAACAGCATCAGGAGGTGATATCACAAGCACACTAGATTGTGTGATTGACATAGATAGTGATTCCAGTACAGTTGGGCTGGATGAAGTTACAACAGTTGAGGATACTGTCATGTTTGAGGATAGTACAGTTGATCAAAAAGTGAGCATTCAGGACTTTGCAGAAAATGAGTATCAAGCACAGTTGGATGCTTCTTCACATGAGGTAGAGGGTAGTAACTCTTCACTTGGTTTGGCAAGCCAACTGAAGACAAGGGACAAGGATATTGTCGCAGCTTTATCTCATCATGACAGGATGCATGGATTGATTGAGAATCACATTTGGATGATTCAACTATAGGAGAGATAGAAAGGAGTCACAACAGGTTCTTCTTGTGATGACTTACATCAGATGAAGGAAGGAATGGAGGCAATGAAGGTAAGTTACATACACCTACTTTCAGATTGTGATCATCTCCTTAATCTTGCAGGGATATATTTAGATGCATTGAACAAGAGAGAGGAGGAGGTTGACTGGCTTTCTCATGAGCTAGAGGATACTCAAAATTCCTTGGTGTGTACTCAGTTGGCTCTCCAAGATTTTGAGAGACACGTGGATGAGCTTTTTCTTGAGGTGAGTTCAGTTTGAGAGTCGATGGTATAGCAGGGACTCAATTTTCTTTTATAGTCAGGTCACATGTTGATGATTTTTTAGAGATGTTAGAGTTTACAAGAGAGTTCCAGGATCTGAGTATTACAGATGATAGCTATTCTGAGGTGACTCCTTTAGACAGGGTACCGAGGATAGATTATAGGAGTTTGATCAGTTGGCACAATCATGTGTCTAGTCAGCTAAGAGTTGGCAAGCGAGACATTTCTATTGCTTGCGAGCATTTTGATGTTATTTTTCAGTTGTTAGCAGTTTATGGATGGGGTTCTCCTACTAGTGATGAGCAGGGAGGCAGTTATCTTTCCTTGACAGAGATCCACTCTTTATGGGAGGCTATCTAGATTTTGAGACAGAATTATATGCAGTTGGTAGCCGGTAGAGATTATCTTATGGAGTGGGGTAGTATAGCATATGACGCATTATTGGTCAAGGAAGATGAGGTGACTTCTGAGTTTCTTGAGAGTACACAGTTGGCTTTCAAGGAGTCATAGTTTCATTTAGCTAAGGTGACCATGTTGTTAGAATGACTTCAATCTTTACTAGATTCTGTACAATCATGGACTATGGTTTCTGGTGATCCACGATTGTCCATGGTCAAGGTTGATAGAGGTAGTGGAGATGAGGATATATCTATCCACAACACTAGTATTGCTATATTTGGTCTGTTTCCATTAGAGGTAGGTTCAACTGAGTTGGGCATTGCAGCTGAGCATTGTGGTATGTTTGACTTGGAGGGCATAGAGAATAGTGATGTAGTTGTTGATTCTGCACTCTTGGCTATATCATCCTCTGACTTAGCTGATGATCAGTCATAGTTGGTTGTATCACGTCTACAGGATGAGTTTTTGACTGGGATTGGTTCTTTTTACCAGCATTACACTATAGGATATGTTCATCAGTTCTCTTTTGATCCATGTGTTGAGGAGTTGATGGCAGACAGGTTTGGTCTGGGCTCTCGTTTTTGCTATCTACCATATAATGACTATTCACCATCAACAATGCATGGGTGTTATGGTTATGAGATAGTGGCCAGTGATCTACAGAGTTGTGTTAATTGCAGTAGGTGTGTAGTGTAAGGATTCTCTATATTTGGTGCAGTTTCATGCGGGAGTATTCATCATTGTTGCAAAATTGTATTGTACATTCCACATAGGCTAGTGGGATGTGTTGATGGTATTTACTATGTTGGCAGTTTGGGTTATCTACTCTACTTGGGTTTTGATATTTCGAGAGCTTGTTTCTCATGGGTTCCTAACTTTGGAGTTTGGGTGAGTTGTATTTGCCAATTTGATTATGGATTCCTCTTGGTTAATCTTTAGAGGTTGTTGTAGGAGCCTATGCTGACTGATAGTAGTATAGTTCATGACTACATTTGGGATCCAGGTGGATTGATTGGGTTGTTGTTTGACCATTGCTTGGGGACAAGCAATTTTGGGAAGGGCAGATTGTAATGTCCCCCACTTAGCTAGTTTGGAGATATGTTTTCATTAGCCCATTCTTGTATGGTCCCGAGGGCTAACCAAGACTTCAAAAGGGGATCCTGAGGTTATTTGGCCTAGTCAAATTTAATTACAGGCCAAACACAGTTTGTTTGTAGGGTTTTCAGAAATACTTACTTTTTTTAGTAAGCCAATAGGGGGATGCAGTGCCTTCAATTTTTAGTGATAGGATGAGATGCGTTTTGTTGGGCTCTTTCTGATGAGCTATTATATGTGGGATTTCAAGTTTATTTGGTATATTATTTTAATGTTTAAAGTTACAATGGTAAAGTGACTATTTAAATTAAATATTATAATGTTTCATAAAGTCACTTTATAAAAAATCAAGAGTCCCCCTTTTGAGTACATACATGGACTTTGTAAAAGGAAAAAAAGAAGAAGTTATATTAAAACTCATGTTTTATCCCACATTGGCAAGACGAAAGTATGGAGCAAGTGAGGAAGGGATTAAAAAAAAGAAGATAGCTCTCATTTTTCATGCTTGGAAATATCAAAGAAATTGAGAAATTTTTTGGAGATTATGTCTCAATAGTTTGGAGGACGAAATGCCTTCAAGCTGGAAATTTTGACGCCATTGAAAGATATGGTCTTGAGATTCAACATAGTAGCAGTCCGAAAAAATGAAACTGAAAAAGCAGGTTAAAAAAAGCAGGTAGGAAAAAAGCTGTCCGAAAAAAGCAGAACTAAAAAAGTAGACTGAAAAAGAGGGTACAAAAAAGTAGGCCAAAAAAGTAGTTCGAAAAAAGCAAAGTAGAAGGGGCAGCATAGAAGGAAATTATTTCAGCCATCTACAACCAGGTTCTTTTGTTAGTATTGTTTTTTAGGGTGTTATAAGCTTTCAGCTATAAGTGTGCATTATACCATCATTATCATTTTGTAATCCATGTAAATGCCAAAGTCTTGGCCATATTTCATGAGCATTGTAATTTTCATTGCAATTAAGAAGATAATAGTGTCTGGTGTCATTTAAGCAATTTAATATCATTATTTATTAGCTAGTTAGTTTGCATACCAACTGTTTGTAAAAATGCCAGTTGGCTATATGTGTTCATTTCTCATGCTTAGATCATATATATGCATTGAATATTGTCAAAATTAGTAGCAAACTCATGTTAGGTCATTGTGTAGTCCATTGTAGTCTTCTAGCACAAGATTTTCATTGATGAAAATTGTAAAAAAAGTCATTTGAAGCTAGCTGAAATACTATATTAGTCATACATCCCTTGCATGTGAATTGTTTGATGAAATTCCTTGAGCTTTCATCAGCATTTTTGAGGGCAGATTTGAGGAGTGTTATTACAGATAGTATGGTCATCTAGAGGACATCATACAAGAGTATTGTGCATATGTTCACTTCACTGAGGAGGTGAAGAAGGGTTTATTAGTGTAATTAGATCCTAGGACTAGGTCGATGATAGATGTTTGAGGCCTAACACTAACCCATTGGGATTATATGCCAATTTTAGTTGATGGACTGATGACTCTCAAGTTTAGGGAGCATTTTGTTAGTAATCCATTTCCTTAGTTCATAGACCTAGTTGGTATGATAGTTCCAATATAGCTAGTGAAAGCTCCTTGATAGGTACTAAAATAGGTGCAACAGTTGGGGTCTCAACAAAGGATTAAATAGATTGCAATTTTGCCTCGACAAATGAGAGCAAATATAGGTGTTAGTTGGAGTGGTTTGGAATAGAGTAGGTGAACTGGAGAGATGGAAATCTGGGGTTCCATCAGGGGTGATGCACATATATAGAGAGTGGAGGACCACCCTCCATAGTAGGAAAAATAGGGAGGAGCTGATGAGGAGATGTGAGATCAACTTGGTCCTAAGCCATAGGGAGGAGATGCTCTTGCATAAATCCAAGATACTTTGAAGAGATCATGAGACTAGGTGAGGATGACACATCGATAGCTTGGAGACTTGTAGATTTAGGTCTTAGTATGGGATGTACATCTAGTAGAGTGAGATCAAGGGATCTAAGAGCTACAAGATTACCTAGAGCATCAATGGGACAAGACCCAAAAATAGACATGAAGAGCAACATACAATTATGAAATTATGTAGGGGTAGTCCTAGAGGTAGTGAAATAGGTGCCCTACTTCTTGGAGTATGTGAAAGCGTTAAAGGGTGCACAACCATCACCTAGAGAAGATGCACCTCCTCTGCCTCCACCACCTAGGGATGAAGGAGAAGGATGTAGTTAGCCCACACCCTCCTGTCTAGTTTTGATAATGTATATGAGATGTATCAGCATCCTTTTGTATCATTTTGATATTGATAGTGCTTTAGTAACAATCATTTTTGTATTGATGTACATTTTAACTCCATTGGATATATATATATATATATATATATATATATATATATATATATATATATATATATATATATATATATATATATATATATATATATATATATATATATATATATATATATATATATATATATATATATATATATATATATATATATATATATATATATATATATATATATATATATATATATATATATATATATATATATATATATATATATATATATATATATATATATATATATATATATATATAATGACAACTTTTTTATGGTATCATTGCATGTGTCACATTTTGTTTCTATTATGATTGTTTGTACATGAGAGGTTTAGCTAGATGATTTTGATTTATGCAAATGTTTATGATGAATGAATACGTAGCATAGATGAGATGGATTGCTATTATACAAATGTGATGAATGAGATACAAAGATGTGATGTATTATTACAACATGATTTGATGATGTGTACTAAAATCTCATGTAGGATTTTTAATTGTTTTCTCATGATAGGTGCTCTAGCAAATTCATAAAGATCAATCAAGGGATCAAACACTTGTGCAATCAACATGAAACATGATAAATTGAAGAAATCAACAACCTCTCTAGTTGAAGAATGAAAGTAAAGAAGTAACCAAAATCATTCCCTAATGAAATTTTAGTATGAAATGCAATCCTATCCTAGATGCAATCCCTAGGACTAGTTACTGAACCTATAAGACAGTTTTCATCATAGATATTTTCATTAAGGGCACAAAATATTGTACAATGCTCACTAATATTGCAATCATGAGAGTATGAATATGACATTTGGGTTAGTTTTTTAAGAGTTAGATGTAAGCATTAAGGCACAAGAAGCCATAATAACAAAAACATCTATTCCTTTTAATGTAGCAAGAAGACATAAGCATTAGAGCATAACTACTAGGATGAATAGAATGTTTCTTGCATGCAAATACACTAGAAATGCAAGAGATCCTTCTCATGCTAAGTAATTAGTAATTATTTTGTCCATAATGTCCCTTGCATTCATAACCTAAGATAGAAGTGTGCTATGTATACTTGCAGAGACCCATTTGTTTAATTCATAGGATAGGGTCAGTATTGTACTATAGCATATAGAATTCACTCAAACAGTCAAGGAGAAGAACCAACCTCACTAAAGTGTTAATATAAAATAAGCTAAGGTACACATGGACATCTAACATGAGATATAGGATCTTATAGTGGATACCCCTTTTATATGTATTTTTCAGATCATTGGAAAAAAACCAACAAGTAGAAAACAAAGAAAAGATCATACCCCCCATCCTTGCTTGTCTAGCTGAATGAGATATCCTTGAGTTTCTCAAAGGGGAATGAGAAAGAAAAAGAAAAAGAAAAAGAAAAAGATCAATATAGCTCAAATAGTTTTAGTGTTTTCAATTTAGTTTCACAAATGTTGTTGTTTAGAATGGTCATAAGAAGTCTCTATAGTAGTGGGATGATAGTAGATATACCTAGTTAGGACAACTAGTGACTAACATCAAAGAGATCTTTCATGACAAGAATCTCATTAGTAGACTAAATGATAGTAGATAGATACAATTACGATAAGTGGTGATCCACATGAAAGATACTTTCTTCAAGTGGAATCTCATCAGTAGACTAAGCGATAGTAGACAAACATAGTTAGGACAATTGGTGACTAACATGAAAGTGTTCTTCAATAGGAATCTCATTAACAAACTAAGTAATAGTAGACATAAATAGTTAAGAAAATTGGTGACTAACATGAAGGAGATCCTCTAAAAAATATATGGTGTTTCCCCCTAGACTATGACCAATTTCAATCCATGTAGATATCAAGAAAAGTCTCAAATATAATTGAGAGTATATGCATAAGCAAAAGAAGAAAACTGAACAAGGAATGCTAAATAGTGAAAGTAGGAAAGAAATTGTACAAGAGCTAGAAGATGCATTGCAACATGTAGCATTTGAAACAAGAGGTGCCTATTTTCTAGGTTTTTACCTTCTTGGTAGAGATTCTATTTTTGCTACAATGATGCCTATTTGCATGGTTTTCATCAATGAAACTTTGCTTGTTTTTCAATTTTTTGATCTTTTATCTCTTTTTTGCTAGGTTTCCACCAAGAAAATATATATGTTTAGGACAATTTTCAAATTTTAGACTTATTTAAGGATATTTAGATATGTATAAAGATCTTTAAAAATAGTATGAGTTGTATAATTGTTTTAGATGAAGAGTGTTGATTAGATCCTTAAGTGATTCTCCTTTAGTAGTAGAAAGTTGAACTAGGATAGTATCATTAGTATTCTTAGAAGAATCACTATCAACTTTAGTAGTACCAACACATGGTACAAAGTGATCCAGTTCTCCAAAGAATGTAGAATGATTCACCAAAATAGGATAAGGAAAGGTATCCTCGTCATCAAAACTTTCTTCTTGGTTGTTAAACTTAGTTTATGACTCATGCTTAGATGAACTATCAGATTCTAGTACAAATTTGATGATCCCTATATGAAAGGAAACTTTCTTGAAGCCTAGGTCTATTGCTTCACAAGGCATTCTAGATGTTTCTTAGATTGCATCAACCATTCCTTTATTTTTACATCCTATAGGACCATTTCCTTTTTAGCCAAGGAATTTTATTAGTTTAAGACCTAGGCCATACTTTTTAGGAGTTATTTAATGAGACTAATTTGTGAGATCTACTGCGACTTATTCTTTGTATTATAAAGCAACAATAGATTTGTTCTCATCTTCATCTTCTAGAGCTACAATGGCCTTTACAAAGACTTCATTGAATATAGTCTTAGGTGATACCATAAAAGGTCTCTTAATTTCAAATAGTCTCCCATAATGATAGGGAGATTTAGGAAGAGATGTCAAAGAAAAAACTAGTTCAATGCGATATTCACCCATTCTAGTTTATGTTAACTTAAGAGTCTTCTTGATTTCTTTGAGTTTCTTGACATGATTGCCTTTTGACTCTCTATTAGTAGGAACAAAACTATGAGTAGAATTTAGCATGTTACATGTTTAATGGTATCAGCAGGTATAGTAAATTTTGATCCTTGGAATAGAAATTTGATGCATTGATGGTACGTTGAAGGTACTACTTTCATTTTATGAATCTATAGTCTTCCTAATCATATATTTTATGCTAAAGGAATATCACTGACTTGGAAAATAACATCTCATTCTATAGGACCAACTCGAAGAGGTTACACAAAAAGACCTTAAGATTTTCGTTCTACCTCATCATATGCTTTAATGGTAATTTTGCAGTGAGGATCAATACACTCTTCATCATAACCCAATTTTTTGAGAAAACTAGAAGAAGATATATTAAGACCAATTCCATTGTCTATAAGCACATGAAAGGCATGTTTTTGATGTATCATGACTCCAATATGCAATGGTTGATTGTGAGGATGACTCAAAGGATTATCGTCCTCTTTAGAAAAGGAAAAATAATGAGGTGGGATGAATTGACATAAAATTGATTGAAACCTATCAAGATCAAGATCATGAGGCACACTTTTCATAGTAAGGGCATTGTCAAGAATATGCATATGAGTAGGTGATATTGTAAGTAATTCAAAGATAGTTATTTGAGATAGTTATTTGAACATTCATTCATTGCAATTGTTCAAGGATGCTATAGTTTGCAACTATGGAGGATATTGAATTTTTTGTGTTTTTTCAAATGTAAGAGGTATGATACCTCTCAGAACAAATGGAGTCTTAGGGTTTGTATTGTCATTTTTTCCTTTAATTGTGATGATGACACAATGTTCAAAGTTGAAAGGTTCAACCATGTTGATTATATTATCATCATTGGTATATGTATAGTTGACCTTGTTGGTTTTGTATAAGAAGGAAATGGTTCTTTAAAATCTTTATGATCAAAATTCTTGTTATGTCCACCCACAATGATTTTACCATTATCAATGAGGTCTTGAACCTTATGTCTGAGGTTAATATAGTTGTTTGTTTTATGGCCCTTATTTTGATGGTATTCACACTACACATTCTCATTCCACCATGTATTTCATGGTTTTGGATCATTAGGATGACAATTATCAAGTGGAGTAATAATCTAATTTTGAATTAAAGTCTTGTAGACCACTAGAAGAGGTTCACTCAAGGGTCTGTATTCACATTTAGGTAGAGAAATCCAAGATGAGTTTTTAGCTTTTTCTTCCAAATGTCTTGTTATTTGTAGTTTCTTGTTTAGTGGTTTTAGATGAATGCATGCTATCTATGAGATTAAAATCTTCCTTATAATATTTGGAAGTGATATTTTTCACCACTCTATCATATACTACCTCTCAATTTTTGTTAACATAGTTAGATTTGTCTTTTCTAGAGGTAGACCCTTGTTTGATATCTTTTTGAAGGTTTAATTCACCTTTCTTTACCATGAATTCCTCTACTTTTATAACTTGTGTAATCATGTTTTTGAAGGTATGTGGACCTTGAAGTTGTCTTTTGTACCCAAAATTAGGTAAGAAATTATCCATGAAGATATCAAGTTTTTCAGTCTCAAGTATCTTATGTGAGTATTTGGTGTATAATTGTCTCCATCTTTGGAGAAGTGTTAGGAAGGATTCTCTAACTCTTTATTTAAGGTGACATAGATCTCTTATGTTTACTAGATATTGGTTTTTGTGTGATTACTTTTGTATGAACATATTAGAAATCTCATCAGAAGTCTTAACTGCAATAAGTAATTAGGATAACCATTCCATATCCTAGCCACACATACTTCATGGTAACAAACAATGAGATATGTTTGATTATGAATTAATTCCATGGAAAAAGCACCAAAATCTCTCATGTAATCTTGGCTATCAAACATTCCTAAGTAATTGTTGTATTTGGGTATCTCAACTCCTCTAGGAAAAGGAGGCATGTACAAATCCTTGTCAAAAGGAAATGGACAAATAATGTCTAGTGTGTATTGTTTAGTTGGTTTATCTTTGTCTTTCAACATTTGGGAAAATTTATCTTGGATGGCATGTAGTCTTTTTTGTAACTTGGAGGTTTTGGATTCCTCGTCTTATATGACAATTGATTCAACATTGTAGTTTTGAGGTAATTTTTCTCCTTCTTGAGAAAGCTTGAGGAAATATTTCTCTTTCTCATCATTGAGCAAGATTTCCATCATTTTTTGAATTTTTTTTCTTTACAACATTTCTCTATATCTTCTCGGGGTATTTCTTTAGTATCCCCATAATCATATGTATAGGTTTAAGGATCCTTAAGCCTTTCAATTCTTTGGAATTCCTCTATGTTTTCTCTCCTACTATTTTGACATGTTTCTTGATCTTGATCTTCCATTCCAAGTGTGTAGAAGCTTTTAGTTTGTTTTAGACTATTAGTGTTTCAAATAGAAGTTCAACTAATTTAAGATGTAGGTGTCTTTTTAATATCTTGGATGTTCTTGAAATAATAGATTCCTAACTTGTTTAGTTTATGGAAAATACTCATTGAGCACTATGTGGACCAACAAGTGAAGGAGACCATGAGGATATTTCATAGTACTTAGACTTTATGTAGAATTGGGAATAACCTCTATGCTGATTCCTTCCTCTATCTCTACCTCATCTAGGTCTATGGGGAGGAAACATGTTTCCACTCCTAGTTGCAATAGTCATAGACAATGTCTTATGACAAAGTTTAAAAAATGACAACACTTAGAACATTAGGTCAAAGTAAGTAAGTAATTAGTAAGTTTGATGTATACTAGGATATGAGTAGTGAGGGAAATGCCTAGAATAGGTAAGAGTTTTGACTATTGTGATACAAGGTATGACAACCATAATAGAATAGATAGGACAATAGAGTAACGAGACTAGTTCATATGCAGGTTACAAGTGATCAATTAAGCAAATTGTTTGACTTTTAGACTATTTTGAATAGAGGAATGAATTAGTAGTCTTGTAAAAAGAACAAATTTAGCTCACTATTTTGGACAATTCTTAACAAACTTGGGCAAGGAAATGACTATAAGGAAAGTGAATTATCTTAACAAAGTGAATAAATGACTTTGACAGACAAGTTTTAAGAAATTTTTATTGTATAATGACTAAATCTCACAAAAGGATCCTAATAGATCCACACAAGGAAGTAGGTAGACACATACAAGAAAAGGGAACAACAATTCCCTGGTCCTTTTCTCGTGCAAATTTTCACACTAAACTATACAAGGAAGTGACAAATAACAAGTTTAACAATCTTTTTGACCAATTTTGGACAAGTTGATAGTGTGTTGGTACAATTTTGCATGAGGAATCTTAGACTCCCATGTGAGGAAGTATAGAGTACCATGTGAGGAAGTGCAGACTAAAAGACCCAAAGGTCCTAACTCGCACAACATTTTACAATAAACTAGGAAAGTAAAGCATAAATTAATAGGTTTGGATTAAATTTGAAGAGACTTTGATAAATTCTGATAGGTTTTGGACATAGTACATACAATGTTTGTAGTTTTTTAGTCAAATTTGAACATTGTTTTTAGGTTTGATGTCATTCTAGATTGATTTGGCAAGTAGACAGTTAGTTTTTAGACTTGTTTGTAAAAATAGACAATGAGATACAAGAAATAGTCATAAATATCCAATTGAGGACAAAGAAAATTGGAGGGATGAGGGAGTTTGGACCTTTTTTTTGAATAGTTTGGATAGTTATAGACTTGAAAAAGACACTCTTTTATCCCTATGACTAAAAATGATAGAGGCAACAAAATCTTTTTCTCACAACTTATGTGCATGTGATCACCTCACACAACCATGTCACTCCACTAGAGGGCACCAATGTGTTTGGTATATTCCAAGGACTCAATAACATATATATTTAAAACTAACATTTGAGGTAGGGGAAAGTGTCATATATCACCTTCTAGTCTCTAGGTACATGTTTATGGTGTAGATCTACATGAGAGATTCTTCCCCCTGCTTGCACAAAGATTATGTCCCCTTTTAGAGGTGAACAAGGTAGCAAATGACTGCAAAGTTTTTAATAGGCTCCCATTAACATTCATGATCGATGGCCTCGTGAATGAGGTTAAGGCTAGAAACCATACCGATGCTTGAAAGTATAAAGTGAAATAGAAAGAGCCTCCTCTCAATATATGATATCAAAGGCAAGAGAAAGAAATTAACGTGGATTTGGAGTTTTTGACTCTACAAAGCTTTTTTACCATAGTGAGGTGGAATAACCAACAATAGGTGCATGCTCAGTTGGGTCATTCTCGAAGGTTGGATCACTCTGGTAGACCATCTAAAGGTTGACTTGGACTTGGCTTAGATTCAATAGTCCATTTTTCTAATTTTTCCAAAGGGAAAAGAGCATAACACTCTACCTTTTCACCTTTACCCAAACATGCAAAACATATTCATTACCAAGCTAGATTATCAATTCCAAATTGTCTTCTTCTAGGGTTTTGATTTTCTTAAAAGGAAAAGAGCATTATCCCTTCATTAATATATTAATTTGGGAGAAGCACTACCTTTCTTTCCTCCCTTGGGTACCATCTTGCAAAGGTATCTAGGTTTTCAATTTACTCTTGGGCATCACTTCCAAGTAGCAAAGAGCATAATCCTACATTCCTTTTTCTAAAGCCCTATTAAACTATGCGTTTTAAAAAACATGTAAATAGACACATTGTTTGAGTGGGTTGGAATTGTTCTTTGACAATTGATTATTTAACAAGCATATTACAATCAAACCATTAGTAAATTTTGCATGCTCATCAAAAAATAAGTGTTTCAGAAATAGTGGTTAGAAGAAAATTATTAATGAAAAACTGTTAAAAATGAAAATTTGTGAACTCTTTGTTGTCAAGTCTTGCATGAGACTTTGAACTAGGACATGCAAGGAAGTTCTTTGTGCTGTGAGAGAGAATTATCTCATGGCATGGGAATATGCAATTTCATGCAAGTAAGTACATGGATATTTTTTTCCTTCTAACTAGATGGGGTCTTACTATATGATCTCAAAATTGAGAGTTCAATAACTAGATCAAGCTAGTATGAAGAATTTTAATGAATTAAAATGCACTATTAATCTATTTTTTTTACATTTTTGCATGAAAAGATATGAATTAATCTAAGAAAAATGATAAGAAAATTAAGCAAAGTGAATGCATTGTAATCTAGATTATGAGCATATAAAAGCAATACAAATTCAAATGCAAAAATCTTGAGTGTTCTATCCAACAGTGGTTTGATACTCTTCACTTGCATCCCCCTCAAATGAGAGGTTAGTGGTCTCTTTTATAGAATCTTGGACCCAATCAACAGTCAAGATTGAATTGAGTGTATGGTTCTAATTGACTGAGAGATTGAGTCTTCCATTTTTTGATGCAATTGAATGAGATGAATTAGGGGATAATATTGATCTATTCAAATATGTGCTCATAATTAACCTCAACAATTATGATGAGGATATTTGATTAAATTAATATATTTAACTCTTTTTTTATGTGAATTAGCTAAAGAGGGTGGATTTGATTTAATTAAAATTCTCAGGACTTATATTTAAATTAATTCAATTGGAGGTTAATTTGGCCAAATTCAATCAATTTTTAGGAATTAAATAAAGTATGCGACTAATAGAGATTAAGGATTTTCTGCATTTGACACTTAGGTCAAGTAAAGATGATTAGAACTAGAAATTCCTAGTACAATAGGACTTAATTGATCAAGAAATTAATGTTGTAGGATATATCATAGTTAGCATATAGATCACAACATTTCACTAAAACTTTGCATAAAGTTGTGGAATATGACTAGTACACGGATTGTGATTAGAGCTTAACATAGATCAAGTAATATCTTTCGAATATACCAATACTAATGCCTCCTATGTATGAAAAGCCACTCATTTTGTACATCACTGCAATGTACTTGTCTCTAGGTATATTGTCAGCTCAACAAGGCAACACCAATAAGGAACAAGCTATTTACTATCTCAATTGTACATTGATATCCTATAAGATGAACTACAATTATTTAGAAATCTTTCTTGGAAGTTTTTTTTGCTTCCCAAATGTTGCAACACTACATGCTCACTCATACTACAAGACTGATTACAAAAATGGATCCATTAAAGTACTTACTCAATAAAGCTACTTTGATAGGAAGACTGGCTAAATGGGTTATGATCTTGAGTGAATTTGATATTGAATATATAGAATATAAATCTTTCAAAGGACAAGCAATTGATGATCAACTAACAAAGGAACCAATGCAAAGTTATCAAGTACTCAATATTAAATTTCTTGATGGTCCTATTCTACTTCTTACACACCAAACATGGGTTATGTTCTTTAATGACTCATTCACACAATAAGGACTTGGTGTTGGACTTCTATTCATAACACTGCAAAAAAACTCTTTACCAAAGGCATATAAGATTATATTTTCTTGTACAAAAAATATTGTTGATATGAAGCCTTGACCAATGGGATGAAGATCTCTATTGTATGGAGGATAGAGAAACTGAATATTTTTGGTGAGTCACAGTTGGTAATCAACCAAGTTAATGATATCTATTAGAAAAAAGATGATAAATTGACACCTTAAAAGAGAATGGTTGATGATTTGAAAAAGTACTTTGAACATGTTGCTCTCCACCAAATTCCTTAGGAAAATAAAAAGGAAGTTGATACAATGTTTACTTTATCTTCTATGTTCCAAATGCTAGAAAATGACTTTCAATGTGAGTTCCTGGTGGATAAATTATTGTACTCTTCCTATGAATCCTCTAAATCTTGAATTATCTATTTTTTCATAGGACATGACTTATCTTGCTACCATATGCATCTACTCTTACTTATGTTATGAGATTGTTATAGATACTCTAAACCAAAATGAGAAACATTACCTTATCTAAAATGCTTCACACTATGTGATCATCATTGCTAAAGACTCATTTAGAAGAGGTCTTGATGGTACACTTCTTAAGTGTCTAGAACTTGATAAGTCAAAACATGTGTTAATTGAGGTACATAAAGACATTTATGGATCACATACAACTAGATTAATATTGGATCACAAAATTATTAGAGATGGTTACTATTGCCCAGAATTGGAGAAAGAAGCAATCAATTATGTTAAGTCTTGTAAATAGTGCAAACTTCTTGGAAATCTAATTCATGCTCTAGCTAGGGCCTGTAAGGTTGCCTCATGTCCTCACATATTGGTCTAGTGATGGGAAAATAATCCCATGCACATATCTAGGTCATCTGTCCCATATATTTGCAAATATAGGGCTCTTGAGGTTGTCTCATGTCCTCACATATAGATCTAGTGATGGGCAATTACTCTCATGCCCATATCTACAATACATAAACCCCATCTGCCATGTTCTTCAACTCTCTATAGGTGATCTCATGCATCTCATGGAACATGTAGGCTAGCATACACTAACCCCACCCAAAATGCATTGGTTGCTTTAATATTTGTTGGAGCATGTGATCCCATCAACACTCTAGCCCATTCTAGCATTTGTTAGTCTACAAGTAGAAACCAAGGGAATCTCCTAACACTACTACCAATATATATGTAGGACCATAATCCTATACCAACTCCTCCCAAGGGATTGTCCTACCCATAATGATATCATCCTAGAATATGATCATTAGTGCCAATGTCCCTAGTCATGGTTGTGCATTATACTCTATCCAAGGTTGGTGGAATGGGATCCATAGCATCCTACATATGTCCTCGGGTGTGATGGTCATCTTTCCAAGGGGCAAGTGGAAAGTGTTTATATCTGCATGGAAACATTCCACCAATGTAGTTATTAAGTCATGATTCACTTAAATAACAAGGATATCACAAAAATGTGTGTCAAATCGGCTATATCAAGCTTTCTAATTAGTGCCCCAATGGATAGATAATGTGATTTAAAATCCACATCTATTAAGTCAACCTGAAAACACTAAAACAACATAGCACGATTAGTATGCACTCACAAGAAAACATAATATTTTCATACTGCTACTACACAAACATCCTAGAAACATGATAAAAAACTAATGACGATACAAACAGGATGAAAAAAATGCAATTCTACATCTAAGTGACTTAAAATTTATCTCAATCTCATGCAAGATTTTATAATCTCACACCCAATAGGTATATCCTCACACACAAAAACTATGAGAGATGCATATGCACACAATATTGCATGACAAACCTCTAAATATATGTGCACATAATCCTTTTTAAAGGGTTTTTTGCTCAAGATATGGGTATGTCTCATGTCTAGAATCCATGGCACCAATATGAGATTGTATTGTACTAGTATTTCTTTACACAAAATATTTTAGGGGTTTACATGAGAAAATGAGTTCTCATGCAAAGAACTCGATGCTATCAAATTTAAAATGACCAAAACTAAAAAAATTATTATCAAAATGCTTAAAAATTGAAACAAACATGATTTTTATTGACTACTCACATGTAGTTCATAATCTATCAACTAACTATGTCATCTAGATAACTTGAAATGATGAGAATGCATGGGGACCACCATTTTTTCCTCAGAGATGCTTCTCCACAAAGATAAATGATCAAATGAATTGTAATTGACCATTTCCCACTTATATAGGTTTTGAAGTAATTTTTTAAGTGTCTTCGATGGACATGAAAATCAATCCCTTGATTAATTGGACCACCCCTGTGAGCATCACCTAGATCCAATGAGTGCTAAGTGTTCCATTTATTCTCATGAGAGATGTTGAATCACTACTCATGAAACATGGGTCAATGAGTTTGACCCAAAAATCACACAGTTAAATCCTGATAGCAATATCACAATAATTGGACCACTCTAAACTCATTTTTGGGATGAAAATCACAATCAAAATTTGACATACTTAAACAACTCAAAATCACATTTTAAATTTTTTGAATTGACATGATCGAACACTTGTACAATCTATCTTTCTATTATTCTATGAATCTCATAACATGATCAATCAACCTATTCTAAAAATATTCATAATATTCAAAAAAGTTAGCTTTGGTTAACTAAGGTCAAACTTGGTCAACTGGACCTCTCAATCACTCTAATTTGAATGAGAAATTTCTATATGCTCTTTTCTCTGTTCTATATTCTTTTGAATATTTGATCACATCATTATCTTCAAATATTTTTCTTCAATTTGTCATCTTCCTATTTTGCTCCTGAGGGGGCAGGATGATTACATCATTGGATCTTTTAAATTGTCCTAATTTCTATGGTTATTTCATCACTCAGGGAATCTTTGTTACCTCTATTTGGAATCATATGCTATCCAATCTTACTTATTGATCAAATGATCTACCTGATAACATGCCTTGTCATAGCTTGTTAGACAAGTACTAGATGTTATTTCTGGACTCCTAAGGATTAAGCTTCATTCTAGGGATAATCCTATGACTCATGATAGGTCTTGTTATCTTATTCAAGTTATGGACCAATATTCAAGTGTTCTATTTGTACTCTAGAGGAAGTTTCATTCTAGAGATAATTCTAAACTTCATTTCAATCACTATTTAAGGGACATGTATTAGGGCATTTTAACCCTAACTCTTGAGGATTAAGCCTCATTTTGGGAACAATCTTATAAATCACAATTATTATTATCATTATTTAATGGATGAATATCGAGGCATTGTAACTCTATCTCCTAAGGATCAAGTCTTGTTTTGGGAATAATACCATAAATTGTGATAACCTTTATTCTATTAACACCGATATCTAGGTGTTTTATCAAGAGTCTAGATGGATAAGCTCCATTTTGGAGATAACTCTAAAAATCTCATCAATTGGTTTCTATGTCATCAATCTTAGAATTAATCTTAATTCTTGTTCTATACTCTAGAATTTTTATTTCTTTGAATCAACATCTTGCTCACACATTTTTTCAAAGAGGGGTAAGTGTACTACCCCTAATTTGCTACATTGGCATTCTAAACCAATTTTAGTGCATCAATCCTACAACATTAATTTTGTGATCAATTTTTTCCTATTGTACTAGGCATTTCTAGTTCTAATCATCTTTACTTCACCTAAGTGTCAAATGAAAAAATCCCTAATATGTATTAATCACATACTTTATTTAATGCCTAAATATTGATTGAAATCGGGTAAATTAACCTCCTAATTGAATTAATTTAGCTAGAAGTCCTAAGCATTTTAATTAAATTAAATCCACCCTATTTAGCTAATACACATAAAAAAGGAATTAAATATATTGATTTAATCAAATGTCATCATCATAATTTTTGAAACTAATTATTTAATTAATTAGAATAATAATTATAAGCACATATTAGAATGGATCAATGTTATCCCCTAATTCATCTCATTTAGCTCCATAAAAATGGAGGACTTAATCTCTCATTCAATCTAAACCATACACTTAGTTTAATATTGACCATTGATTGGGTCCAATATTCTATAAAAGAGACCCCTTACCTCTCATTTGAGGGGGATGCAAGTGAAGAGCATCAAATCGTATTTTAATTCCACAAGTCTATTGCTTTTAGATGCTCATCATCTAGATTACAATGTATTCATTTAGCTTAATTTTATTATCATTCTTCTTAGATTAATTTGAATATTAACTATATTAATTCATATATTTTCATACAAAAATATCAAAAACATAAATTAATAGTGCATTTTCATTCATTCAAATCCTTTGTACTAGTTTGGTCAAGTTACTGAACTCTCAATTCTCAGACCATATAGTAAAAGCACCTCTAGTTGGAGGGAAACATACCACCTTGTGTACACATTCTAGATGAATAATCTCATGTTCATTCCAAGATGTTACTGACAATTAATGGTCATGTTGAAGTGTGTGGTTGAATTAGAGGCCCATATTTAACACTCACACTTATGATTTCCTTTTGAATTAATTAGCTATTCCATTTGTTGAAATCTTATATCCATATGTTGCCACTAAACACATTGCCTTAAAAAAATAATTATAGCCAACCAAAAACTACATAGAACACTCTTAAAAAAATGTAATATGAGGAATATGAGTTTTGAGGGGATCTCAAATGTTCTTTTTAGAGCAGATTCTCTTAAACCCTTATTATTCTATGTGATATATAAGTCATGTTCAAGGAGAGCTGACTAAGATTCAAAAGAATGAATGTTCATAGGTTTTAATAATTACTTGATTTAATTCTCCCATTTCTCTTGATTTGTTATCTTTTTTTATGATTCTTTAATTAAAAAACCAACAAAATAATATTTGCCAAGGTTTTTCTTAAAGATTAAATTGGTTTTGAAAGGACTTGAAATCCTTTTCAAATATATACTTTCATGGTTTTGGAACATATTGGCCCCTCATTTAACATTTTTTGAATAACCCAATGATAAAAAAAATATAACTAAGGCATAGCTAAGTCCCATGTTCAACACACCTATTTAGACACTAGGCCAACTATAAGATTGAAATCCTTCTTTGCTTTAGGCTCTGCAAAACCTAGGCAGGTAGACCTTAGATTCTATTATGTGACCAGTGCAAAAAGCATAAACTAGAATCTATAAAAAGAAGATTAAAAACCCCAATTCCTTCTACATGTATGTAATAAAAGAGGCATGAAATAGCTACTAACATGACCTATGCATTCATAAACTAAGTGAGGGGTGACCTTTTCAGCTCTACAACATGAAAGGGAAAAGATATTGGTTATAAATGTATATTGGCGTAACCCACATATAAAGCAATAAGAAACATGCTTGATCCTCTAACTAATCAATGTCCTATCTATTGGGTATTCCATAAATCACAATCATACAATATCAATGATATATCACATACATCAAGATATCAGATCAATCCATTCACCTTGTGAATTAGACATCTATACTCAAAATGAATCTTGTACTCATAATATCCTTCTCATGAAACCTACAATCCTATTATGATAAGTAAGCATTTACTCGATTCCTTGAATCAATAGAAAAGGCTATCAAGATGTAAAATTTGAAGGAGTTGCAAATTCATTTAAGCTTTTTGTTCATAAACCACAAAACATTATTGACAACAAAGATAGGAGATGATAGTCATAATGAAACTAAAATAATTTTCTACTCTATATTAATTTTTTTGAAAAAAATACATTAAAGATGTAGGAAATAACTCATGAAACAACTAATAGATCATAACTTTTACTAAAAATACCATTAATGTTGTTCATACAAGAGAAAAATGTTAAGGATGTGGAAACTAGAGCTCTTCTCAATAGATTGGAACCAACCAACAACACAAAAATAGAAAATAAGAGGATAAGTACAAGAGGAAGAAAACCTAGATGTGATTTGAAACTACCAGTTATCCACTTGAAAATCTTTGACTTGTTGCTTGCAAAATATTTCTTCTCTTCCATCTTCCAATTGAAAATCAAATCTAATCCCCCTTAAAGGATCCAAACATGATACCAAATTTTTGTACCAAAATACCTTCTAAAGGTTTTAAAAGAAAAATAACACCTCTAGTAACATTTCTACAAAATTTGGTGGATACCCCCTTCACTAGTTTCTCCAAACTAAATCTAATGCTCCAAGGTAAAGACAAGAAGTTTTGTTGAGAATGCCCTCTATTTTACAAAATCGTGGATAAATTTTTATTGGTTATACTTGGTCAACTCCTTTGTGTGACACAATTTTCTTTTTCAATAGAGAATACTATCTAAATCATCATCCTCATCATCACAATCAACTCACCCAAGGTGGGTTTAATGTGCCATGTGGAAAAATTGTGCATATCTAGCATTTTTCATGTTGTTACGCTCCTAATCACCCTTGAGTTACAACTAATAACTACTTAGTGTGTCATCCAATGCCACATTTCCATGCATCTTCATTATGATGTTTCTACATGCTGTAGCATTTCTTCGATGCTTTGAAACCTATAATTGTGTCATGTGGTAGCAAGTCCCACTTCCCACATTATTTTTTCCCCTTTTTTGGGTCACCTTGATCTAGTAGCTCTAATGGTTTTGTATCCTTTCCATTCTGCCACATAATCTCTTTGTGGGAACCACATGCCACATGTCTAAATAGTGTAACATTCAAAGTCTCCTAAAAATTAGGCCCTTAACTCCCTTGACCATACAACTAACTACTAGTGGTTAGTCATAAGCTCGTGATAGTTTTCTCAATCTATTCCAACCAAATGCTAACTACTAGTGCAACTTCATAACATTTATTCTAACTATGGATTCAACTTCATGAACTTATGCTTTCCTTAGGTTGTGTGTTATGTGCTAACATTTCATTTTCCTAGAGATCTAAGTCATCAATAAAAACATGCATCAATCTACTCAAAATTTGTTACTAGTTTCTTTCAATTATGTTGGGACCCACATGTGAGCCTTGTGTCTGAAAAGGCTCACACCTTTTAAAAACTTGAGTGTTGTGTTGTCACATATTAAAAGACTTTAAGTTTTCCTCACTTGATGAATGTGGGAATAATCATCTTGACTATACTTCTTGTAAAATTAGAACTCATGTCTCTTCAAGAATATGAGGTATTCCCTCAAAACATTTGAAATGCACAAATCTACAATTTATAGATTCTCTATTCATCTAAGACATCATGTTTAGTTATTCTCCTCATGTGATTTCCATGATTGATAGAGAGTGGTCTTTTGCCAACATAAAATGATCTTCTTTCTAGAGATGGTTGGCACACCACTCAATGATAATTTGCATCAAGTTCCTTTGTTTTTATAAGAGCTTATAGGATTTGATACCAACCCTAGTTCATTGTCTCCTAGGAGTGACCCTTCTCCCCCCACCATGCGAATGAACCATGGAATTATTATTTGGCATTTGGGATGGAATGGGATCAATTCCTCTTTATCCAAGTGTGGATCTTGTGATTGCATATGCTAAATAAGAGGTCTTAAAAGCATGAAACACAATGTAGGCCTCGAAGTGATAATCAAGTACATATGAATGAATAGCTCGTATAGGGGCTTTATTTCAACAAAATGTTCAAAATGGTAGTCCAATTGAGCTTACAAATTTGAGTCCCATCAATACACTTGAGAGAATTTATCATGCCTAAGATACTAGGGAATAACCTATAAAAAAATTGTGAGCCTCTTATTTGGGAGGTGTTAGATTTAGTTGTACTTCAACTTAAACATTATTAGCCCTATCCTTATGCAGGAATAAACTTCTTGAAAAAACTAGTGTATCTCTTGTAGAAAATATTAAAAACATAAGATTTTGGACATAACCTACAATCTAGTCCAACTCATGCTGAAAACATTACAAATATAGGATTTTGAATGTAGCCCACAAAGGGAAAGAGAGCATGAAGCCACAAGATCTAACATGAGATAATTAAAAAAAGAAAAAAAACTTGTAGAAATAAAAAAGAAAAGCCCTAACTAAATGAAAAAAGAACACAACTAAAATGGGCTTGAAAAATCACAACCACCTAAAGATCACAACCTAAAATAGAAAAAATAAAATTAAGGATGAAAAAACTAGGCTTCCCAACCAATACACAACAAAATGTCTCAATGGAAACTAGCCACCAAGGGAAAAAAAATTTTAAAAAAAAAGAAAAAGAAAAAACACCAAATCACAAGTACAACGAAAAAAATCTTGACACCATAGATATAAACAACAACACTAATTTTCCTTTAAGAAAGAGAAGACTGACACACACACAACCTACCAACAAAACATCACACATGTGTTATATAGTGGTTGAGTACTTTCTTTCATGTTTAATTTTGGTTCTATTAGTATATAAGGTATTTTAATTAAGTTACAATCACCTTATTGAATAATCAAAATTTCCTATGATTATTGTAAAATTTCTCAAATATTTTAATTTTGTACATCACTATTAAACATGTGTATATATGTATGTATTTGTGTGTGTGTATTTATATATGTCTATGTGTGTGTGTGTGTGTGTATATATATATATATATATATATATATATATATATATATATATATATATATATATATATATATATATATATATATATATGTACGTATGTATGTATGTATATGTGTGTGTATGTACGTATATATGTATATGTATACATACATACATACATATAGATATAGATATATAGACATATATATACATACACACACACACACATATATACATACACACACACACATATATACATACATACATATATATACATACATATATATATGTATGTATATGTATGTATATATATATGTATATATGTATATATATACATATATATATGTATGCATATATATATGTAGGTATATGTATATGTATGTATATATATGTATATATATATATATATATATATATACATATATATACATACATATACATACATACGTATATATATATGCATACATATATATATACATACATATATATACACACATATATATATATACATATATACATATATATATATACATACATACATATATATAGATACACACACACACACACACACACACACACACACACACACACACACACACACACACACACACACACATGTATGTATGTATATATGTATGTATGTACATGTTGAAAATTACAATTAGACAAATTATTATGTTGTCATTAATGTCAAACCTTATTGGTGAGACAATTTTCTATCTGATTTGAGTGTCATATCTAGATGATTGATGAAGAGGATTTGAGAAGTTGGTCATGATAAAAAAAACATGTAGAGGAAAAGTTGAGTTATGAGAAGAAACTATAATGGACACTTGATTAGTTACACTTTGACAAGATAAAGTGATTGGTTAATTATATTACAAGTTGTCATGTCCCCTAATTAGAGTAATATAAGTGAATGATTATAACTAAATAAATCTATTATTTCTTAATATTATAATATATTAAAAGAAATATTGATATATTATCAATGGTGTAATGTATTATTAAAGAATAAATAATAATATATTATTGATATAATAATAATACCTTACTAAGGTAATAAGGTAATATGGTGAAATCATTATTAATAAATAAAATAATAATAATAATATAATGTTATTATCATACAATATGATATTACATTATAATTATAATGTGATAATGGTATTAAAATATAATAAATAAAAGATTGATAATATTAGTAAGGTAATCAAGATTCATGGTAATCAATTGTACACATAATAATAACAATAATCAATAAATTATGTACATTATTATTAAATAAATATTGAATATATAAATATTAATAGTAGTACATAAAGCACTATTACATATAATTATTTTATTGAAAAAACCATAAATAAATGAATGACCTAAAGAGGGTCATCACATATGCATAGGCAATTTCCAAATTAAATATATATATATATTTGAAATATAATATAATCTACCCTTTATAGTATTTCATATAAATAAAATATAAACATCACATTTAAAGATTATACATAATGTAATCATAATAAATGTAAAATAGCATTTTAATAAACAAGTAATTAAATTCCTTCAGCGATAAACAAAGTATTTCAATTGTCAAAAGTAAATATTACAAAAGTATATTCCCGATTTCAATTCACAAGCAAAAGGAACGACTAGCCAATCAAAGTTGTGATATCAATATATAATATATATCGAACGATCAAATAAAGGAGGAGGAGAATGTGGGCAAAATGTATTATAGAAGTTATTACCTAAATGGCACAAAGTATTAGAAAGAACTCTAATCAAATCTACGAATGGTTTATAAAATTAACAATCATCAGGGAGTATTAGAATCGATTACTTCTTTTACTGGACTTATCTAAAATGAGCATTATAATGGTTAGAGAAAGAATGGGAATTGGGAACAACAACAATCAGAAACAAGTTAAGGGATTGTACTGCATTGCATCTCTCATAAACCAATCTTGTGGATATTGACTTCAAGATGTATCACTGGTAGCCTTGGGATCAATAAGCACCAATACAAGGTGGGCAATGATGGAAGTAATAACATCCAAGTCTAATCGAACACCATAGATAGAAGAAATAAAATACCAAAGGAGCACATTGGCATCTATTTCAATACTCATGCTTGCTAAAGGTTTGGTGATCAAGATCACCATTAACGTGATCATAGGAGTTGGTCTCTCATTTCCCCAAATGGGCATAGAGTTAAGCATGAAAGGGTAAGGAAGATATAAATGAATGTACATGATATGTCAATAAATTCTATCAACAACATATCATACAAAAATCATTATTTACAAATGTTTTACTTTCGTTTACTGGTAACATAGACAAATGACAAATCATAAATAGTTTCCAATTGTTGGAAGCCAGTCAACTATTTGTAGACATAGCAGTACCTTAAGCATAACATAAGCATGCCAACATATTATACACAATGATTATCAAGAAGGATCAATTTTATGACTTGAATGGTTGCATTGGAGAGAACAAATTCAATTGCAATAGATAGTTTCTAAAATCAAATAAGAGCATATTCCCCATTATAAAATCAAAGAAAGTATTAGACCATCTTAACCAAGTTATATGAGATGTATTAATCATTTTATAGGAGAAAAGATGGCAAAAAGGGATAAAAATTAAAGAAAAAGTGAAATATACAAATGACCCCCGATTTGGGTTCATTACAAGTGGTATCAGAGCTGGTTTTCCTGCCAACCTATAAGAGTAGTATAAATTCACTCTTGTGTCAAATTGGTAAAATCTTTTTTTATAGAATAGATTGAGAAATATCATCTAAAGGAGTGATCATAAGAATTATTGAAAATAATGCTTGTAGAAATAGCATCTTAAGGAATTAATTAAAGAAACACATTCTTCAAAATGATGATTATGGTTCACTTTTCTAGATCTATTATTGTTTTTATCTCTAATAGTCTCAGCCAAACTCCACAATATCTTGATCACTGTAATATACATCTTATTCACACCTTAGTGTATTTCATATAATTTCCAAAGAAGACCTCCCAATATATACCCATTGTAAAATGAAATCATCTATCCAGTTGGCAAAAAAGAATGTAGTAGCTAGCCAAAAAATGAATTTTGCATGCATGCAAAGCCTTGACGAAAACTTGTGAAGCATTTTAACATACATGAAAACTTTCCTCAATATCCTACATCTTCAACATATACATTGGATGTTATCTCAAGAATAAAGAAGCATTGAGTTGGCCCAAATAATGAGCTTGATGATTAGGTCAGTTCGGGTGAAACACAAATCACAAAACTTGTTGCAAAAGAAAAATCTATCATCACGAAATTAATATACAAGCATGTAATGATAATGAAACCACCAAAATACCTCTCCAAGATGAATGTGAAGCATTAAATTGTTAATCTATTTTCATGTCAATCCGATAAAAAGAACACAATGACTTTATCATCTAGTATAAATTGAATCACCAAAACTTTGAGACAACATCTTCTAATAGGAAATAATTTGTGATGATTGTTGGAAATAGATATAGTATAAGGAGAGGTCAGGGGAAAATAGATAAGTTGTACAAGATGGAAACATTCAACACCCAAAGGGGATAGATATTGAACATTATATACTATAGAGAACTTTGGGGGACCACTAATGACCATCATTGTATAAAAAGAAGACAACAATACAATACCACAACGATGGGAATCAAATCCAGTAGAGTCTATGGTAAGTCTAAGCACTTTGAGGATTAGGAATCAACATAATATTGGTTGTGAACAAATATAGAGAGGTAGACAGTAGGAGCATCATCTCTATGAAGCTCAAACTTATGTTGATGGAATTAACAAAGTGCTTGCCTATTAAATGGGACTTTGTTCTAGGAAAGTTTGTAGCATCTTCACATCACCTCTCATGCAAGGCAATATGTGAGCATAAGGAGAGAACAACCATAACAAATTAGAGAATATCCATATAGAGAAAAATAATCATCAAATAAGAAGAGAATAAGGAGAAATACATACGTACCCACCAAGGTGTAATCACATCGAAAAACCTCAATGTTTATTTGAGAGCAATATATAGACCATACATAAACAACATCAATATTATATGCCCACTACTGAATAGATAGAGATTGAGTATGAGCAAGGTAATATGATAAAAAGAAAGATATCAAAAATATTGTGGAAGAAATTCATTTTCCAAGTTATTACAAGTAGAAATAAAGATATATGTGGCATGATGGATCAAGAGATCACAATGGGCATACACCAGAAACATAAAGCAATTTTTTCAAAGAAAGACGTATATACAAACAATGAATATTACATGATGACAATATGATTTAATTACTCCAGCAAGAAATGATTTTTGATATTGTAATAGAGATTAAAAAAATAGAGATTTGCACCAAGGTTTGACACAACATAGAAAGGAGACTTAAAAAAAGGCAAAAAGGATACAAATAAAAGGAAAAGTCATAAATAACGAATGATCCCCAA
Source organism: Cupressus sempervirens (assembly GCA_028749045.1). Classification (NCBI taxonomy): domain Eukaryota; kingdom Viridiplantae; phylum Streptophyta; class Pinopsida; order Cupressales; family Cupressaceae; genus Cupressus; species Cupressus sempervirens. Next base: position 420,678,328 of record CM053789.1, on the reverse strand, counting down.
ATGGGTTCATTACACAAGTGAAGAATATAGTTTTACTAAAGCCTTGAAGAAGTGATCAAAGATTGACCAAATATGAAGGCTTAACCAAGCAATAGAGAAGAAGATTAAGGAACTTGAAGTTTGTGCCAAGTGATGCTAATGTCGATCAAGCCATAGTTTGTGCTGAGTAGAAATAGTATTGACCAAGAATTAGTATTGAAAGAGTATCAATATATGTGCCAAATAAAAAAAATAGTAGTGATCGAGTCATTCAATGATGATTCAACTTTAGAACATAGTGTTGGTAGATGGACAACATTTTGATAGTGTATGAGAAAATCATGATTTCTAGTCGACAGAATTCATTACTTGGAATATGTAAAGTGTGTTAAAGATTGTTGGCATTAAGTTATTATTGCCATTAATGAAAACACTTATCTATATCAGTATAGCTACCAATCTTAGCACTTAGTTTCCTATACTCACCAAGCATTCTAGTATTAACCAAGCTTTGAAGTGTTTAGTAGTTTACACCAAGCAGAATAGTGGCTATTGAGTGAATTTAGGCAAAGTAAAGAACAACATTGTATACTAAGCCTCTTAGTGTCTATTGATCTTCACAGTGTCTACTGAGCAGTAAGTTTGTGTCATGGAAATTTAGTGTAAATTGAGTGTTGGAAGAAGTAGTGTTTTCCAAGTGAAGCAAGGCAAACTCAACATGCAGTATCTACCGAGTGACACTACATCTATCGAGTCACCAATGATCACTAAGTTTAGAACTACATCAAGTGATTAGTATGGACCAAGCCTTCACTTCTACTGAGTGAATGACAATGTTGTGTAATTCAGTGGATGTCAAGTATCAGAAGGTCACCAAGTTAGTTTAGTGAACCTGCATTATTTACTATTGGGCTGACTTTGTAATGTGTTATTCACTTGTATTTTGGCTGACCTTGTAGTTTTGTTAATTGGAAAGGTATATATGTAAGATGTATTATAAGATATCATTGTATTGATGTATAATTGAAGTAATTTTTGAGAAATGCATGTGAAGGATTATCAGTAGCCATTTAAGAAATGCAGTAAGGTTAATACAAAAGAAAAAAAGTCATATCTATCAGATAAGGTGATCAGTGTATAAAGGATCTTATTAGCAATCAATTGTAAGTAGATCCACTACTTCATCTTAATAGGTGACTTAGTTTCCAAATCCTTTAACAAGGTAGACTTAATAGTCTTTGTAAAAATCTCTTAACCGAGTGCATACTTCATTGTATGTTTGTAAATCCTCTAACAAGGTGGGCCTAGTAGTATTTTGTGCTCCTAACAAGGTAGATCACTAGGAGTGATCAATGTAAGCCTTAATAGGCCAACTTTGTGCTGTAGTAGTGAATTTTTTTGGGTACCATCCCCATCCTAGTTTTGCTTTCTATTTGGAAGGTTTCTAGGTCACCAAAACATTGTGTTCTTTTGTGTGATGAATGTTTAATCTTTTAGTACTAATGTATGCAAAAATATAGATGGAATTATGGTCAATTTAAAAAAAAAAATTTTAAGTTACTGATTCACTACTCCCCTCTTAGTAACTTATCATATCTTGAATATTTCCAACAATTGGTATCAGAGCTTTGTGGTTCATAGGATAAATTTTAACAACTTGAGCAAAGATCTAAGGACAAATGGAGATATTCAAACTTGACAAGGCAATTGAAAATGAAAAGCTAGATCTGGAGATGGCCATAGCTCAACTCAAGGAAGAAAAAGAGAATATTTTGCAATCCCTAAAAAGAAGGAAGGAACTTGCAAGACAAATGAATCATCATTAGTATGTTGAAGAAAGGATTGAATACTTTTTCCCATCAAGCAGTTCAAATAAAGCTAATAAGGCAGTCAGAGAACTCCTAGCAAAGAATGGCTCTCTGCAATAAGAGGTAAGAAATTAAAAAGAGAACAAAAAGTTCAATCAATAAGAATATGTGAAATCTTGGAACAAAGGAATAAGGAAAATGAAGACTTGGAGGCAAGAAACAATGAAGAATAAAATCAATCCAATTAGCATTAGGACCTTATTAATCAAATCACTGAAGAAAATGAAGAAATTAGGATTCTCAAAGCATAGAATGAAAGAATAAGAAATGATCTAAATTTTGAAAGAGAAATTAATGAGAGAACTAATATTTGAAAAGAAAATTATTGAAAAATTGAAGAATGACCCAAATACTGAGAAATAAATCAATGAGTGAATGATGAAATCTCAAGAAGACATGAATCAATTGAATCAACAAAATGAGCAGAATCTTCATAGGAAAAAAGGTAAAGTAGGACTTGGATACAACAAAGATGAAGGTGAATCTTCCAAGCAAGTTGCAAAAATCAATTAAAACCCCTCATTCAATTATCATTGTGGGAAAATTGGTCATACATCAAACAAATAGTAGAGCAATGGAAAGGAAAAATTTAATGGAAAGTACTATAACTGCAATCAGCATGGTCACAAAGAAAATGAATGCAAGGAGAAACCAAAGTTTTAAGGTAAATGTCACGAATGCAAAAATCATGGTCACAAGGCATATCAATGCAAATCCAAATAATTCAATCCAACTGAACAACTTGTAAATGCAATATTTGGATGAGACTACAATACCTGGTGTAGATGTCATTATTGTGGAGAATACAGATACACTGGCATAAATTGTGCAAGGCATCACCTAAGCAAGAAGGATACTACTATAAGGTGTTACACATGCACTAAACTCAATCAAATAGCTAAAAACTACATGAATACAAGCAAAATTGAAGATGAAAAGAAAGCAAGGGCTGACAACATAAGGAAACAAATGAAGCAACAATGGATTCCTAAATCTACTGAGGATACAAGCTCAAATCATGGAAATGAAGTCACTCAAGAGGTGGGTGACTCCATCCTCTCAAACTAAATTCCTAAGATTCTATTGGAGCTATACTTAAAAAGAAAATCATAAGGAGTTCCAACAAATACAAAGAATGCAAATGATCCAATCAGTATTCTAGATACACAAGGATCACAAAAAGGTTATCTTTTGCCAAGTTGCATTAGACTTCACTGAGGAAAGTTAGTTGAAGACCTTACTGAGTGAGGTTGGGAGTAAAGAAAATTTGGTTTATTTGTCAAGTTGATACTCTTTCCAAGTTAGGTCAATGGATGACAATCTATCATGCACTCTTTCACTATGGCACCAAGCATTTATAAAAATTTCTCAAAAAAAAGGGTAATTTTGACTTCATTTTTTCACCGCATTCACAACATTTGAAAGAGCATTACAATGTTTTTGAGAAATTTAGCAGTGAGATCTTCACAAATTCTATCATCTACTAAGTAGTAATGGCATCTACTAGTGGAAGCAACACTAAACCAAAGAAGGGTTCCAAAATGTTGGTTAAGGGCATCAAATGGAAAGCACCAAACTTCAAGCTCATTCTGGCTATTGTTGAATCACTTGATGCTTACGATGCTCAGTCGCAAATACTGTCAAAGGTACTCCTAATTAATGATATAGGAACTCATTTTAAATGTACTGTTCAAGAATTAGGGATATTAGAAATGGATAATGCCCTAGCTGAAATGTGTGTTGACGGAGTTTTGAAACTTGAGTATAAGCATTTGGAAACAAAAGGGTTAACTCATATCCCTCACATGTCATAGAAGTTCTAAGTAAAATGGATAAGGTACATATTGAGTTGGTTCCACAATGGTCAATTATGGTTGGAGCAACCCATTCTAATTACAAAGAAGATGATACACAAGGTTACAGGTTTGCCAATGCTAAGCAAATCTAAGACAACCAAAACCCTAGGTTAGGAGGAACTACAAAATGAAACCCTATTCAAGTGGGATGGTAGAGGTTTGAAAATAAAAAATGTCACTAACATAGAGCTTAGGTTTGGCATCTACATCATTGCACACAAAATCTATAGATCAAGTTTGTTGAACAGTGTTCCTTGTGAGGCAATTGACCTAGCATACGAGGTTATAAAGAAGAACCTTAAATATGATCTGTTAGATGTGTTACTAAAGCAATTGAACAAAAACATTGATAGTGTGAAGACTTTCAAGAATAATTCCTTCAATTTTGGTTCATTTCTTATTTTATTATTCTTTTATGTTAAAAAATTCTTTCCATCTAAGGGCATAATCATGTGGAAGAAAGACAGCCTTTTTCTTTATCAGATAAATGAATTTATTGAAGAAATGGGTGAAAATTTTGAAAGGGCATTGGATAACTAATTTGAGGTATTTAAGGAGAAAATGAGGAATAGATTATGTATCCCAGCCAAGCTTGTAGAAGACTACAAGAATTATATATGTTTCATGGTGGATTGTGATAGAGTGTACATTCAAGCAATCATACCAAGAGTGGCGTGGATAAAACCATTGCCTTATGAAATTAACATTGATGAAGCTAGAGACATTATTGAGGCATTGGTAAATGACGTAGGGATTCCTAATCTTCCTACATTTGGCACATAGGAAGCCAAGAAGAGGATATATCTTAGTATTAAGATTCCTCAAGCTCTCAACAAAAGCAAGAAGAGAATTGCTAAATTAAAGATAGCTGAAGGTCCTCTAATGCTTACTGAGGGCAAGGGTGAGGATGAAGAGGAGGAATATGAAGAAGAAGAAGAAGAATCAAAGAAAGAGGAACTAACAAGGAAGAAAGGTAGAGTGATTATCACCGAACCTTAGAAGCAACCAGTTGCTATGTTCACTAGAAGATCTAGGAAAGGTAAAAGTGAACCAGTATTTATCCACTTTGCACCTACATTTGAGGAAAAGATGAAACAACTAAGAGTTGGAGTGGGAATTTGCAACTTCAAAGTTCTCAAATATGAAACTCAGGCTCTAGCTGAGAAAAAAAGAGAATGAGGACTTAGTTGTGGAAAAGATGGGTATTTGGAAATACTCCCCTACACAAATACAACCTCAAATCCATACAGATCTTTTTGCTAAAATCAATGTTAGATGGGAGAGGATGGTGCAAACTATAAAGTACATCTTTGAACAATAGTTGAGACAGTTGGTACCAAATTTGACTGATGCAGAAGTGAAGAAGGCAATAAAAGAGCATGAAGATAGAATGATTCTAAAGCTTAACACATGCTTCATATTAATGAAGAATATAGAATTAGTGGTTAAGCATACCTCAGATATTTGGAGAGAGATATATCATCTTAATGGGCCATTAGAAGAAACTATTGAAATTAAAGATGATGATAAAAGTGACAACAATGATGATGATGATGATGAAAATACTCCTTCAATCATAGTTACATCAGGAGATTTGCATGCTCTAATGGAAGAGAAGGAAGAAGAAGAAGAGGAAGAAGTAGTAGAGGAAGAAAAGGATGAAGATGATCCTATCAGAATAGCCACCAAAGCAATTGCATCTCTTCCTCACACTTCACCACATACTATCACATCTATGGAGATAGCTTCTACTAGTGAAATTGTGAGAAAAATAGTAACATCAATCGCTCAATCTTCACCAGCCACCTCCCAGCTCCAAGTATCTATAATGGAAGTGTCAAACACTTCATCCACTAAGCTAATTGTTACTTCTTTAGCTACCAAGTTAGCTCCCTCTACTCCCACATCATCAGTAAGTGCAATAGTTAGTTCTACAATTTTGTCTTCATCAATTCTAGTTAGCTCTACAGTTTTGTTTTCATCAACATTATCTACATCCACTTCGATACTAGTCAGGTTAGATATTTCTATGTGTATTCTACTAAGTGTGGCACCATTTTTGGGAAGTGTTTTAGTTGTTAATTCAGGTAGTACTCCTATTGGTATTCAATCCTTACCATTTTTCACTACTAGCCCTTCTATCTCCACTATTGTGTTTGTTCCAAAGGTAAAGCTAGAAATCACAAAAGTAGAACAAAGGCAACCATTGAAACTTTTGATCACTGGAAAGGGAATTGAAGGAGATATTAACTGAGACGTAGAGATAGTAATACCTAAGATTGACTTTGACACTACTACTATTGAAGAGATGAGGTTAGAAAGTCAATTTATAGAGAAGAAAGCTATGTAGAAGTAGTTAAGGTCTGAAAGGGACAAGGAGTATAGAATAATTAAGAATGCCAAGAATATAATTACAGAAGCTATAGGTGTTGAAGTAGATTCCACTCAACACATTTTGATTTAGTTAGACGAGGTTGTACCAAAATATAATGAGGACTCCTTTGAACAAGAGAAACTAATTGAAAAGGCTGAAAGGAAGTTTAATGACAAAGTGCAAGAGCATATTTCTTAGTAGATTGCAATAAAATAAGTAGAGTTGTCCACATTTTTGGATAATTTTGAAAATTCCTTTAATAGTGCAACATCACTTTTTGCCAAACTTTGTGATGTCTCTAGTTTTACTAAAGAAATAAAGAAGAAGCTAAATAAGATTGAAGTTGATATGCAATCAAGTACATCAAAGTTGTAGACTGACCCCTCCTCCAGCTCCTCTCATCACACCAAGGTGAAATATTTGGCAAACATGCAGGCATAACTTCTAAGAAAAGAAGCCTAAATAAGAGAAAACCTAATTGATATTTAGAACATGGTCTTGCCAATAATGGATACAATGCAAAAATATAATGCTCATTGCAAAACATTGGTCTAGGATTAGAACTTCTCAGTGGCTAATTACATGATCCAATTATCAGCAAAAGTTCAGATTGCTCTCTCCACCTATCAAATTTTGCAAGAGAATTGGGACAATTCATTCGCCCTCATCCTCAAGGTACATCAAGAATTTATATCTCATTTTGGTGTAAATATATGGACAGTATATGTAGCCCTTTGGCAATATGTCAAAAAGGGGAAGTGATATTTTCATAAGCAAAAAAAGAGAAGGGAAACCTTTGTATATAAGGAGAAATATCAATATAAGTGAAATGGGGAGATAGCACTCAATAGAGTCAGCATGTATATGTGTATAACTATGTACACAAGTATCTTTGTATATACATTATGTGTCATCAATGAGATATATATAAGAATGTATATGGAGTAGCTTTACAAAGATCAATTTTGAAAAATCAAAATTCAATAAGTAAGATTGTGTATATATGTTTTGGCTTATAAGTGTTTTTTCACTAATGCCAAAGGGGGATATTTTTGGCATTAAGTTATTATTTCCATTAGTAACAACACTTATCTATATTAGTATAGCTACTAAGCTTAGCACTTAGTTTCCTACACTCATCGAGCATTCTAGTATTAACCAAGCTTCAAAGTGTTCAACAATTTACACCAAGCAGAGTCGTGGCTACCAAGTAGATTTAGGCAATGTGAAGAACAATAGTGTCTACCAAGCCTCTTAGTGTCTATCGATCTTCACAATGTCTATCAAGTAGTAAGTTTGTGTCATGGAAATTTAGTGTAAACCAAGCATTGGAAGAAGTAGTGTTTATCGAGTGAAGCAAGGTAAACTTAGCGTGCAATATCTACCAAGTGACACTACATCTATTGAGTCACCAGTGGTCACCAAGTTTAGAACTACATCAAGTGATTAGTATGGACCGAGCTTTCACTTCTACCAAGTGCATGATGATGTTGCATAAAGCAGTGGACACTGGGTATCAAAAAGTCACTGAGTCAGTTCAGTGAACTTGAGTCATTTACTATTGGGCCAACTTTGTAATGTGTTGTTCACTTGTATTTTGGCCAACCTTGTAATTTTGTTAATTTTAAAGGTATATATGTAAGATGTATTCGAAGATATCATTGTATTGAAGTATAATTGAAGTAATTTTTGAGAAGTGCATGTGAAGGATTATGAGCAGTAGTTTAAGAAATGTAGCAAGGTCAATACGGAAGTAGAAAAGTCATATCTATCACATGAGGTGATTAGTGCATAAAGGATCTTATTAGCAATCAGTTGTAAGTAGATCCACTACTTCATCCTATGAGGTGAATTAGTTTCCAAATCCTTTAAAAAGGTAGACTTAACAATCTTTGTAAAAATCTCTTAATTGAGTGCATACTTCATTATATGTTTGTAAATCCTCTAACAAGGTGGACCTAGCAATCCTTTGTGCTCCTAATAGGGCATATCACCATAAGTGGTCAATGTAAGCCTTAACAAGCCAACTTTGTGCTATATTAGTGAAGTTTTATTGGTACCATCCCCACCCCAATTTTACTTTCTATTTGGAAGGTCTCTAGGTCACCAAAACATTGTGCTCTTTTTGTGATGAATGTTTTATCTTTTAGTACTAATGTATGAAATAATATAGATGGATTTATGGTTAATTTAAAAGAAAATTTTTTAAGTTACTAATTCACCCCTCCCCTCTCAGTAACTTATCATACCTTGAATATTTCCAACAAAGATAAGGATGAATGACATAGAATATCTAAATCAAGGGAAACCATGGTTGCATTTTTCTATGCAAGGATTCAAGGACATGTTTGAACAAGTTTCTAGAAGAGAACATAAGAGAAGAGACAAAATTTTGGAAGGTTTCGATGTTAAGCTAACCCTAAGATTTATGATGATGTTTAAGTGGAAAAAAGATAAGAGATACCTATTTAAGGAGATACAAGGGCTAACCTAATAGGGTTGGAGCATTTGTTGATGCTATTTATTGGAAACCTTGAGTAGAAGGTTAAGAAGAGTTGAGAAGAGGTGAAGCTTGATTTCTTGAAGGGTTGTTAATTTAATCAAAGATTGAAACAACAATGAAGGCCAATTAGTGAATCAATATTTGAGCATAACTAAAATTTGTATTTGCAAAGTGAGTTATATTTGCTAAATCAAACCTATTATTCTTTTCTAAAAATTGTATCAATATTGAAATTCTTTAATAAAGGGTGACCTAATAGTCATATGTAAATCCTTTACTCTAGGTGGCATTCTAATGGAATGTTTTAAAGTCCTCCAATAAGGCCACTCCTAATAGGGAGATTAAAATCATTTAACAAGGTCACATTTAATAGTGTTTTGTAACCTTTAAAAAGGTTGGCTCCTAACAAAGCTCAGTTTAGAAGAGTGAGAGATTGGTGACATGTTGCCGGTTTTTTAGTCCAAATTGGGTTTCCATGTTAAATCCTAGTGTCAAACTTGTGTGGATTTTATTTGTGGTGATTTACTATTAATGTTTACATTTTGTAAGTCTATTTTATGTATGACAGTGAACTGCTAGTTTATGTTACTAAAATTTTACTATAGAGGCCAAGCTAATATATTTGTTACTAAAATGTTAAGGTTTGAAGTTGTTAAAGTTTTTTTTTTGTACAATTTTTACATGTAGACCTTGGATAATTGATTCACCCCCCTCTCCCCCTCCCCACCCCTCCCCCTCTCATTTATTATAAACATTCTAAAAATATGTATGTATGTATGTATGTCTATATCTACATCTACATCTACATCTACATCTACATCTACATTTACATCTACATATACATATACATATACATATACATATACATATATATATATATATACACACACACACACATATATACATACATATGTATATATATACATATATATACATATGTATAATATGTGTGTGTGTGTATATATATATACACATGTACACACACACACACACACACACACACACACACACACACACACACACACACAGAGAGATATACACATACATACATATACATATACAATATTACCACTATATAACCATATTTCAAATAATAAAGAAGTTTTATAATTGACATACTTTTGTATATTAAAGTTTAAAGCATAAGAAATTTAAATATATTACTTATATATTTATATATAAAATTATTTTCAATTTATAAAAAAAAAAAATCATAATATAGTATAATGTACCTTTCTTTGCTTTTCTTTATTTGTTTAATATTTCTTGGAATAAGTGGCCAGCTAAGTAAAATTGTTAAAAAGTGAATTAAAAATGTTAGTCATTCCTAAGATTCTATATATAAAACTTTAAATCTATAAACCAATCATGATGAAGAAAACATAATTTTTAAAATTAAAAAAATTCAAATAATATGCATGTAACTTTAGAATAATAAAATAAGTTAAATAAATTAGCATAGTGATTATTTGTTTAAATGATTTTTTCTAATATTCATTACAATAGTATTATGTCTTATCTCCATGTACTAATAAATGTCACACAAGAAACCCTAAAAAAAAGATAAAATAAGGGAAACTAGAAATAGTTTAGTACTCACACCACTAATAATCTAAAAAGAAGTTTTTTCATTCTTTAATCTCATAGTTTAACCAATTTAAATGTTTCTAAATAGTTATAGATATAAATCTCTTTAATTTATTTTAGTGGACCTCATTCTCTATGGATCTCAAAGATACATAAACTTTTTGAAATCAAGGACAAGATATTTATATTTATTAACAACTAGAAAGGAACTATAAATTAAAAGGAAGTTACTAGTCAAATGTTCTTTATATTAAAGATAAAGATCAAGGCCTCAACTTTGTTGGTTTTAAACTATATTCCAACCTCCTAACAAAATAATTTGAAAGAATTCAAGTTCTCCATCAAATTTTGTATTGTTTTAGAAATTGAAATGAGAACATCTACCTCCTAAATGAAAATGTATCACTTAGCTAGTTATATTACCACTCTCACCACCAATAAGATAGCCATATTATCACTCTCACCACCAAGAATTTTATGGACTCCACTAATTTTTCAGTGTATAACCTCAATAATGTGGGAGAGAGTAGAGATTCCTATTGAGCCCAAATATCATTCCTCAAACATTTTAATAATTATTCGCTATTTTAATCTTATCCTAATATTTAACATACATCATATGAATTACAAATTGACTTTGAACTTCACTCATGACAAATAATATTGTAGACAAAGAATCCCCTCCAAATCTAGAATAGTGTTGTCTAAATCTTTACCTTGTCATTTCTTCTAATGGGGACCCCCCTTTCTCCAAGGTCATCTCCAACTTTGATAAGAAGTTAATTTCTAGGGAGCCATGGGTTTATTAGATGATTTGGAATTTCTTTACAATTCTTGTCCCAAGGAAAGCTTGGATAAAACTACACATGTTCAAATCCCAAAGCCAAACGAAAAATGTGTGTTGGTGGGATAGTCAAAAGACGATGTCCCACTTGAGGAACTTCGAAATGTTTCACATGGAAATAACGAGTTAAAGATTATTCTCTTGGATTATGTGGTTGATAATATTTCTTAGGGTTTTTCCTTGAGTTTAGTAGTAAATTTCACGTCATTCAAACCATCCATTGCTACAGTCAAGATACAAGTCTCAAAAAAATGGAAAATCAAAGGCCCAGTGGAGGTGGCTATTATGGAAAGTTCCCTTTTTCTATTCAAATTTTTGGTTGAAGATGATGAAAACATGTTTTGGTAGGAACATGGAGTTATGGAAAGCACTACTTTCCCTATCCAAATGGAAGATGGGTTTTGACCCAAGTGTTGATCTCAATAAAATGGCCCTAGTTTGGGTAAGGCTTTTAGGACTAACCTTGGAATACTAGGATGAGAAGATATTTAGATGGATTGAAGATTCCTTTTAATATTTCATCAAGGTAGACGCATTAACTCTCCGTAAATCCTAGTTTGGATTTTCCAAATGTAGTGTTTATGTGTCTATTAATAAACCCCTCCATAATAGTATTTCTTTTAGATCTAAATAGGGCTCATGGACACAAAACGTCATCTATGAAAATATGAATTTATACTGCCAAAAATGTAAGTATGGTCATGTCATAATAGACTCCAAACCCATTGCTCATGAGGAAGAGAAGATGAAAGGAAAGATTTTCTCAGCTAGAGTGATTGCCCCACGAGAGAATGACTCAAGCTACTTTTATGGAGTTTCTCTAAAATCCTGTTTGATTTCTGATTCTATAGCTGAGTATTCACATCATGCTAATGCTCTAGATGGATATCCCTTTGTGGAGAATATTGATAAGTTTGTTTCCTCTCTTGAGAAGTCTAGGAAAATAGAGGAATGTAATGGACATTTGGAAGAGTGGGAGATCCCCTCAAATATTGGGGGAGGATTTTAGGCCTCTAAGACCCCTATGAACAAGTCAATTGATTTTATTGTGGGATTTTTGGGTTCTAAAACCCCTATGTTTCTTGTTAGGCTATTTGAGGATCCCAATTCCTTCTCCACTTCACAAACTGACTTGGTGAATATGATTAGTTCATTAGTGTCCACCCAATGGATTATTTTTCCCTCCTTGAAGGGTACCCTAATGGTATCTTTACCTTCCTATGACCAAGATTCCATGACCTCTCCTACTCCTCTTACTCCTATATTGGATGATAGGGGATAGAATGTTCTTAATGGGAAAACTTGTGGAGTTCCAAGGCTAATGTGTGCTTGGAGACTAGAACTGACAAATTGTCGACAAGAGTGGAAAGAATGAAGGAAAATTCTCATGAGATAGCCCAAGGGAAGAAATTGACCTTAGAATAAATCTAGAAAGATAAAAAATAAAGTTCATCACATAGAACATGAGGGGCTTCAATAGCCCTCAGAACTAATTTTCTTTGAAGAAAATCATTTTTTATCATAAGGTTGATATTATTCTTATACAAGTGGTTAAATTGACCAAGAAAAATTTTAATAGAATAGTTGGATATATATTTGATGATGCTAAATATGCATATAGTAAAGTGTTGGGTTCCTCAAGGGGGATTATGACTATTTAGAATCCTAAGAAGCTTAATGGGGAGGAAATTCATATTCATCGTTACATTTTGGTGGTGGATTTTTCTGATAAGGTATGTAATTGAGTTCATTTCAAATTTTACCCTCAAAATATCCTCGGGGGAGATTATAGGTTTGGTAGGAGATGTCTATGTATATTTCTATCTACAACAATCATATGTACAGGGGATTTTAATACTATATACCCCTTAGAGAAATTGGGAAATTTAGATGACTTCTCTAAGAGTATGCATGACCTAGATGGGTTCTTGAGGAGGAATGACCTAATTGACATGGACCTATAGGGAGTTATTTTCACCTAGTCTAATAATCATCTAGGCCAAAACCTCATAAAAGTTAGGCTAGAAAAAGTACTTCCTTCAAATGATTGGAATATACTCCCCTTCACCTCCTTAAAATATTTTTTTAGGACTATTTATAACTACTCTATGCTCCTATTCAACTAGACTAGCCATAATTTGAATAGGAGAAAACCCTTCAGATATGAGATTATGTGGTACTCACACCCTTAATTTAGATACTTTGTTAACCAATGGTGGAGTATTAGGGCCCAAGATACTCATATGTTTTGCATAAGTAGAAAGATAGATAATACTAGTAGGAAAGTTGTGGGAAGGAACAAGTCATCCTTTAGAGATATTTTTAAGGATAGGAAGAAAATCAAAGTTAAATTAGAAGAGATTCACGGGGTATGGAAAGGGGGTATTTGTTTGTCCCTAACCATGAGGAGGAACGTCAATGGTAGGGGAGATGGAAGTTAATTATCGAGAGAGAAGTTTTTTTGGAAGCATAGATATCATGTTGAATGGATAGTTGAAGGTGATAGGAATACAACATTATTCCATAGGTCATCCTCTAAACATAAGAAGAAGAACACCATTACAAAACTCTTTGATGGAAATAATGTTGAGCTTACTAATGAGGAGGAGATTGGGGCTTGGGCTACTAGATACTTTGAAATGATGAATCAATATTTGAATAGAAACATTTCTAAAGAGGAAGTCAATGATTTTTTATTTTCTATGGGAATGTATAAAGTATTGGATCCTAATGGCTTTTATCTAGCCTTTTATCAGGAATTTGTGATATCATCAAGTATGATATGATACATGTGGCTCATGATTTTATTATGACAAGTAGAATCATCAAAAAAATCAATCAAACTTATGTTTTTATCATTCCCAATACTAGAGAACCAACTAGGTTGGAGGAATTTGGGTCAAATAGCTTATGCAATACTACAACAAGACCCTATCCAAAGTTATGGTGAATCACATAAAACCTCTTCTGGATAAAGTTATCAGGCCCACTTAGGATGACTTTGTTCCTAGGCATCAAATACTAGATAATAGTACAAAATCCCATGAGGTTTTGCATTCTAAAAGAGTGGGAATCTAGGTGTTGCAATGAAACTAGAGATTTTAAAATCCTATAATAAAGTTTGGAGGGAGTTTATGTTGAAAATACTGGAAAAATTTGGTTTTGAGGATCATGTCATTACTTTAATGAAGGAAGTCATCAACTTGGTTTAAGTCTCTATCTTAGCTAATGGTTCCCCAGGTGATTTCTTTAATTCCATAAGAGGGTTACACAATGGGACCCCCTATATCTTGTTTCCCATATACTTATTCCAATAATTTGTATTAGAGCTTAGTTCTCTTGTCAAGAAGCCTAAAAACTATTGGAACCATGAATGTTGATGATATTCCTATGGGGGAGTATTTTATAGACATTAGTAGATCATTATCATGATGATATGTTATATTCATGTTTGTATTTTTTATTGATGTTAACATAAGAGTTTTTTGTGGTATTTGATAGAAGAAGAATGATAAAGATTAAGTTGGTACAGATAGATCATTGAGTATTTTCACTAGCAAGGTTAATGGGAGATACTAATGAGTATCTAGTACATTAGGCTAACCTTAGGTGCACAATTATTAAGTCTAGAAGAAGTTATGAAAGTTTTGGTGAAGATTGTTTGGAGATAGAGTTTATAGAAGCATGTTTTGGTAAACTTGTTATATCCCTTAGCAGATTTGTTATTTTGGGAACTAAGGTTAAAGGTGTGTAGAAGACATGTTGGAGATGACATGGCTAAGATTTCTCATCATAATATTTCCTATACAAAAATTTAGAAAATTTATAAGGGGACAAATTGATGTTATTGCTAATTAAAATGTGTTCTTAATGAGGTCCTATAATAATTAATTGAGAAGGTGTAATAGTAGAGACTAGGGAATTGTTTTATGGACTTAGTATAAATGGAGGACATTTTCCTTTGTTAAAAAAAAAAGTAAGAAGAGTAAAAGAGGAGAAAAGATATAAATGCTGAGTAATCAAGTTGATATGTGAAGATAAGTAGAGCAAAGTGGAGTTGGAGAAAACTTCATTGCTAAGGTTTTATTTTGAGATCATAGGCTTGATACTAACAATGATTTTTAGAATGAAGGTGAGCTAACAATGATGAAGTATTCTTTGAGAATAACAATGATTTGTAGAATGAAGGTGAGCTAAGGTAGGAATAAAGTTTAGAACTTAGAATAGAGCTAAGAGTTGAGATAACAACTCCTACTTTTGGTAAGAATATGACAATGAATTATCTTCTAGAGTAGATCATCGACAACAAAGATAAAGGTGTTATGGAAGAAGTATAATCAATGAAGAACTATGTTTGATATCTCAAGTAGAACCAAAGAATGCATATAAGGCATGTAAAGATGACTATTGCAAGAAAGCTATGAAAGAAGAATTGGATTAGATAGTGAAGAATGAGACATGGGAATTAGTCCCTAGAGCAGCAAACAATAATGTGATTGCAACAAAATACGTATTCAAGAACAAGATGAATGAAAAAGGTGAAGTTGTATGGAGCAAATTAAGATTGGTATGTAAGGGTTACTCACAGCAAAAGGGAGTATACTATGACAAAACCTATGCTTCTATGGAAAGAATTGAAGTAGTAAGGTTATTCTTAGCCTATACAACACATAAGAAATTCAAATTGTATCAAATGGATTTCAAGTCAAGTTTTCTGAATGGAGAACTTGAAGAAGAGCTATACATAGAACAACCTCAAGGTTTTCCTTTAACAAATGATAAGTACATGGTATGTAGATTGAAGAAAGAATTGTATGGCTTAAAACAAGCACCAAAAACATGGTATGCAAGGTTGGACAAGAATTTGAAAAAACATGGATTTAGCAAAAGTATGTTAGACAATATTCTATGCTTGAAGGAAATAGGTGATGGATTGTTGATTTTGGTAATATGTGTTGATGATATCATATTTGGAGGAGATGATCTAGTGAAAGTGACAAGTTTGTAGAAGAAATGAAGAAGGAATTTGAAATGAGCATGATAGGGGAAATGAAATACTTCCTAGGATTAAAAATTGTGTAGGATAAAAAAGGAATCTTTATTTCTTAGACTAAATATTTGAAAGATCTATTAAAAAGGTTTTGTTTAGAAACATGCAAACTAGTTGGAACACTTATGATAATAGGACACAAGTTACCTACAAAGGATAAGACACCAAATGTTGAATAGAAGAAGTAAAGATCTATCATTGAAGGATAACAATAATATACTCACACAAGGCTAGATATATAAAATGTAGTTGGAATTATTGCAAGATTTCAAGTTGACCCTAGAGAAGCACATTATACAATAGTTAAGAAGATATTTAGATATCTGAATGGAATATCAAAGTTTGGATTATGGTATGAAAGATCTAATGATTTCACTTTATATGATTATACTGATGTTGATTGGGTAGGTAGTATGGATGACAGAAAGAGCACTAGTGGTGGATCATTCTTTGTTGGAGAAATATCGGTTTCTTGGTTAAGCAAGAAGAAGGATTGGATCTCATAGAGTACAATAGAGGAAAAATATGTTGTAGCAACAAAAAATTGTAATCAAATTGTGTGGATGAAGTAGATGTTGAAGGATATAAGGATAGAATTTAGTTGAACCTATTGTCATGCATTGTGATAACACACACACAATGAATATCTTTAAGTATACAATGTTGCATTTTAAGAATAAACACATTTATATCAAATATCACATGATGAGAGAGAAAGTTGTAGAAAAGGAAATCAAAATGGAGTATGTAAGCACCAAATAGTAGATTGTAGATATTTTCACTAAGCATCTTCCCAAAGAGACTTTTGAGAATTTTCAAGGTATATTAGGGGTTATGCCCCTACCTACATCAAAGTAGATGATGCAAGAGTGAATCAATCCATTGGTACAAAGCACTATTGTTTGTTTGAACTAAATGTTGATGCTTCTTGTATGGGGGAGTATTTTTTATGGATAGTCATATAGATCTCTTGATAGATGTTGTCTTGAACAATGACTTTGGACACTTGAGCAGGTCAGAGATAGTTGTTGCAAAGATTGACAGGATGCAATGATAGATGTTGTTGAAACCTTTTTCATTAATGTCAATGGGGGAAAGATTACAACATGAAAAACATTTTGATACATGGGAGAAGAATGTGAACAATTGTTGTTAGTAATAAGGTTAAATAAACATAGAAGCCAGTATGATTGATGAGGAAAATTTGAAAAGAATTTTTTAATAGTTGGTATTTTGGAACTAGATCTTTTTCATCTATGTTTTCATCAAGTAAAAAGGGGGATATTTTTGGAAGCATGGATGTTGATGATATTCCTATGGGAGAGTATTGTAGAAACATGTTTAGATCATTATCATGATGATATGTTACATTCATGAATATTTTTGTTACAGGAAAGAGAATAGTCATTCTAGAACGTGGGGACTTCAGTAGATGCATTGGGGTTCCAATCTATAAGCTCAGGATGTGCAAGTGAGAGAGTAGTGGCTGGTTCAATTACGTTCATAGTATATTCATTAAGTGCATGGACCAACAATTCGAGACCTATGGTCACCTCATCCACAGGTGTATTCAAATGCCTCAGAGTACGAACATTAGTAATTGATGACTCTAGGACACTAGTTGGATCAGACCCCCGTGACCTAACCCTAGACATTTCACTCACTTCGATTTGATTTTCATAGACATGCACTTGGTCAATGTCTTTATCAGTAGTTGCTTCTGAAAGATTATCAAATTCATACTCATGAGAATTGGTGCTACATGGTGAGAGACTATAGAACTCCCCAATAGTGATAGGGACATACTCTCCTTTAGCCTCTAGATTCTTACACAAATAATCAATATGGCATGACTGACTAGATTCTCCCTTTTCTAAATGATATTTGAGTTGCTCAGCATTGTCCTCAGAAGAATCACTAGTATCATCCACAGTGCTAACACGTGGCACAAAGTCATTTGGCTCAGCAAAGAATTTAGCAAGATCATAAGGAATAGGATGAGGGTAAGAATCCTTATCATCAGATTCTTCCTCTCGAGTGCCTAACTTAGATTGTGACTCATTTTCAGATGAACTCTTAGGTACGGGTATGAATTTATTGGATCCCAAATGGAAAGGGACCCTCTTAAACCCTAGGCCAGTTGTGTCACTGTTGCTTTGAGTTGTTGCTTTGATAGGATCTATTAGACCATTGTTATTGCACCCAATAGGGTTGGTTTCCTTGTAACCAAAACACTTCATAAGCTTAAGACCAGGTCCATATTTCTTAGGATTGATTTCTTGAGCTTGTTCTGTTAGGACCACTGGAGCTTCTTCTTTGTAAAGCCATGCAACAATGGCTCTATTTTCACTTTCATCTTCTAAGGGAGCTGTAACTTTGACAAAAGATCCATTAAACTTAGTCTGAGGTGTTAGCACAAATGGCTTCTTTGCTTCTGAGGGTCTCCCAAAATGTCGAGGGGACTCTGGAATAATGTTAATGATAACACTGGTTCCATGTGGTACTCTCCCATACCAGTTTCTTTCAATTTAAATGACTACTCAATTTGTTTTAGCTTATTGTTGTGACAATCATTAGACTCATGGTTAGTAGGGATGAAAGAATCATTATCTTTGAGCATATTGCAAGTGTAGCTAGTAGTGGCAGGAATAGTAACTTCAGAGCCATGAAATGCAAATTTAATGCATTGGTGGTATGTGGATGGCACAACACGAATCTCATGTATCCATTGCTGTCCCAAAATAATGTTGTAGGCTAAGGGAATGTCAAGCACCTGACAGGTGACATCCCTTTCGACAGGACTGACGTGAATTGGTAAAGTCACAAGACCTAGTGACTTTTGTTCTACTTCATAGTACGCTTTAATAGTGATCCTTCATTGAGGATCAACAGAGTCCTCAAAATAATCCAATTGTCTAAGCAGAGCAATAGAAACAATATTTAGGCCAGTGCCATTGTCAATGAGTACCCGACGAATACGTGTTTGGTGGATCATAACCTCAATGTGTGGAGGTTGATTGTGTGGGTGATTCAGTGAGTTGTCATCCTCCTCGGAGAAGGTCATAAGATGAGGTGAGGTCAGGTGACTTACCATGGATTGAAATTGCTCAAGATTAAGATATTGAGGAACGTTTGCCTCAGTGAGGGCTTTGTCCAAAATTTTCCTGTGGGCAGACAAGATTTTAAGCAGCTCAAATATGGAAATGTGAGCATTGGTTCGTTTCAACTAATCTAGAACACTATAACTAGTTGCAGTCAAGTTTGTTGTCTGTTTTGAACCTTTACTGGATGGACCAGCAAGGGCTTTGTCCTTGTGTTGTTCAAAATTTGAAATGGGAGGTGCAGGGCCTTTGAGCACCAATTTCGCATGAGAGCGAGTAACAACATTAGCACAATGTTGTGAAGACGCATTATCCATGTTATTGGAAATAGGGCCTCTTAAGACAAATGGTGTCTTGGGTTTGTCATTATCTTGCTTCCCCTTTATGGTAATAACGTCGTAGTATTCAAAATCTATAGGTTCAACCATATGAATGACATTGTCATCATTGGAATACGTATAGTTGACCTTATTGTAAGGTTTTGGTTTTGAAGTCTCTCCTTTTTCATAAGCTGGGAAAGGCTCTTTGAACGCCTCGTGGTCCAATTTTTTTTGTCCATCTACCACAAGTTCACCAGCATCAATCATTTCCTGGACTTTATGACGCAAGTTTATACAGTTGCTGGTTTTGTGTCCCTTGTTTTGGTGATACTCACAAAATGAGGTCTCATTCCACCATGGTGGACGTGGTTATGGATAATAGGGATGAGGGTTATCCATTGGTGAGATAAGCTTGTGTTGTAGCAATGTTTTTAAAACCACATCCAAAGGTTCTCCTAAAGGCGTATACTCTCACTTGGGTCGTGTTGCCCATGAGTTTCTCAGTTTGTTTCCAGATGTCTTATTGTTAGGAGGAGGCTTCTCAGCATTTTTGACCACTTTGAGGCAATCTGTGAGATTAAATGCTACTTTGGCAAGTTTGGTTGTGACATTATCAACAACCCCATCATGTACAATTTCTTGGTTCTTGTTGACATGTTTGGTTTTATCCCTGTTGGAAGTGGAACCTTGTTTTGTGTCTCTCTGAAGAGTGAGCTCAACTTTCTTGACCATAAATTCTTTGATATAGATAGCCTATGTAATCATGTCTTTAAAGGTACGTGGACCTTGTAGTTGGACTCTATACCCAAAATCAGGTAAGAGGTTATCAATGAAAATGTCAAGCTTCTCCATTTTTGGGATTTTACGAGAATACTTAGTGTAAAGTTGTCTCCACCGTTGGAGGAAAGTGAGAAAAGGCTCACCAACCTTCTTGCTTGAGGTTGCATAGATCTCAAATATTTACAAGATGTTGTATGTTATGAGAATATTGCTGAACAAATGAATTAGTAATTTCGTCAAACGTCTTGATACCAGGAGGTAAATGTGAGAACCACTCCAAAGCCTGACCACCTCTGCTTTTAGGGAATAAATGCATGAGGTACATTTGATTGTGTATAAACTCCATAGACAAAGCACCAAATTCTTGCAAGTGATCTTGGGGATCAGTAGTACCAAAGTACTTGTCATATCTGGGTAGTTCTATGCCTCATGGGAAAGGCGGCATGTTTATACTTTTGTCAAATGGGAATGAACAAAGAGCATCCAATATGTATGTCTTTGTGGGTTTCTCTTTCTCATACATCATCTGAGCCAATTGGTCTTGCATAATTTTTAGTTGTTTTTGGAGTTTAGCGGTCTCAGTTTCTTCTTCACGTGTGATAATGGTCTCCACATTGAAATGTGTGGGTAGTTTAGCTCCCTCTTGGGAAAGTTTGAGAAAGTACTTTTCTTTGTCTTCGTTGAGTAGGATTCCCATGACCTTCTGAAAGTTTTTGTCTCTTCGACATTTTTCTATGTGTTCAGGAAGGATTTCCACCTCTTCCTATTCCTCATCAGTGTCATATTCTTTCTCTTTCTCCTTGTCATCCCTAGGTTGTTCTTGATATCGACTATGACTACCCTGTTCAAGTTCATGATTACTCATTATAGGAACGTGTTTAGTTTATGTACGTTGTGTTTCAAAAGGGTCTATGGAGAAAGGATCATACATTGTATTTGGGAATTAGGACCTCTACCTATTTCAGTATCCTCTTGGTAAAAAGGATTCCTACTTTGTTGCAAATTGGAAAATGTTCATTGAACTTGAGATGACCTTACAGGTGAGGAAGATTGTGAAGATGCCTCACTAGCCAAACTGGATATAGATTGCGTAGCAAAAGGTAAGATACCTATGCCACGATTACAACCCCTAGCATAACCACATCTAAGGTTATCAGGATAAAACATGTTGCCACTTCTAGTTGTGACAGTCATAGGCAAGGACAAGAAGCTAGAACCTGGACAAGGACTACACTAAGACTGAGTCTTAAAAAGGACAAGATAATAGCAAGAATGTTGTTCACTAAGGCACAAATGGTCTAATTTAAAGGCTAGAACAGCCAGAGATTATGACCATTGCCACACAACATATGAAAAGCATTAAGATGAGGACAAAAATTACTTATGAGATGAGACTAGTCAAAGTGTAAGACACAAGCCTTCAACTAAGAGAAGTTTCATTGTTTCAGGACTGTTTGCAAACAAAGAGCAAAAAATAGACGCAAAAAAGGACAGTGACAAATAGCTAGAATAGACCCAGATTGGTAATGCTGATACAAAGTCTCATGTGAAAAACCTTTATGGGTCGCGCGAAGAAGTTTTACGGCTCGCGTGAAGAAGTTTATGTCTCGCGTGAAGGTTAGTAACAGTGATTTAATTTCACGCGAAAATGTTTGCAGGATCGCATAAAGATGCACAACAAAAATTTAATTTCACATGAGGAAAAAATGGCTTCGTGCAAGTGTCAGATGATTTCACTCGAGACCCAAATGATTTTGCACAAAAGGGCAGAATAGTTTCACAACAGCAACTGATTTTGACAAAATTTTTGATCGTTCCAATAACTAGGCAGATAATTAGGCATGTAGAACAGTAAGCAAGTTATTTCAAGCACGTCTAAAAATAATGAGCAAGGGCAAAAGAAACCTTGTGCATGAACAATCAAGTGACTTAGTTTGTGCTAATCCCTAAAAGAGCTATTTGTGTACATTTTCAAAGAGTTTTGCAATCATGCATACATCCCTAGAAAATAAAAGTTGGCCTCTCTAAGGTATTTAGTAATGGTTTGACTTTGCAACTTTTATGACTCACAAGGGTGACCTCCAATCCTGGCACACCAAGGTTTTGACACAGTCCAAGAACTTAATCTTCAAGAGTTGCTAGCGAGATTTGACAACCCACAATGAACCACACCCATGGAGATTTATTCCACAAGGAAATTTATATAGCGGTTGTCACTACCATGGCAAAAATGGCTATTACCGCTTGAGGTTCTGTCATCACAGTTTTCCTTGTAGAGGGATTGTCTACTATGGTTAACTCTCTCTAAAGGTGACCGACTCACAACAGTATACCACAAGGGGACTTAGCTTCCAGATTTAAGGTTTTGAAACCTTTTCACCTTTAGCCCAATCAAAGTAGATAGATTAATATGACATGCTAAACTAAGATTATCTCTTAAAGATCTATGATATCATCTCCTAGTGATCTATCAACCTCTTCGGAGAAAGGATGCTTTAATCAACAAGTTGAAGATTCATCTATCTACGAGATGTTCAAAGTATCCTCCCCACCTACAAGGAATCTATCTTAGAGAGGAGTTTCACTAGGAACCCACTCCCTCAAGATCCACGAATAGTGTTAATGGGGGTTTAATTACTACGTGCGTACAAATGTCAATTTTTGAAAGCAAATATATCCAAAAGCAATCAAAAAAGCACAAGGTGGTACACTTAATGCTTTAACTAATGTGAGGTGAGTCCAAAGATGTGGAACATTTAACCCCTCACACAAGCTAACATGAGTCCACAACTCAGAAACTAGTGAGTTCTAGAAAGCACAAAAGGGTTGCCTAGTGGAGGCTTTAACGCTTCTATCCTGTAGACCCCTCCCCTTTAACATGGTGCTGATCTTGCAACCACAAGGTGGAACAAGGGGCTGACGGATTAGCGAGTCCAATAACCCAAAATAGCTATCTAAATCTATCACTAGTACCTAAGCCTGCTAAATGAATACTAATGGAGATCACACCCTAGTATCAAATTATGCATGTGTTGTAAAATGAAAATATGGAAGGAAACACACACAAGCTCAACACAAGAGATGTTTGTTTTAGATCCAAATGAAGTGTTATCAGCTGAGGAAGATTACCTAGTGATCCTTGCAATGCGCTTAGTAGATTTTACCTATTTTTAGCAACTTTATCATGCTGTTCCAAAAAAATCAGAAAACACAGAAACACTAAAAACCATGAATAAAAATCAGAAAAACAAGAAAACATGAAAATCAATGCAAAAAATTGCCTCTGTCAGCAGATTTTCGTGCGAAATTCTTGACAGTCCGCGCAAAGAAGTTTTACGTCTCGTGCGAAATTATATTTGGCTCGCGCGAAGAAACAGGATTCGTGCGCCCAAGAACTTTCTCGTGCAATCCGAAAAGAATCTTTGCATGAAGATTTTGGATCCTCGTGTGAAAATGAATAGTCTTGCATGAAGATTATCAAATCTGTATGAAACAGTATGGACAAAGAACAAAAAAATGATTTAAAAAATACAGAAAGAGGCTAGAAAAATTGATTTTCGAGCCCCAGGGTGGGCGCAAGAAATGTATGCATGAATATGTGGCCTCTGCTAACACACACACTTCAACACGATCATTGTATGCGGATTCATCTCGAAATGAACATTGGATTGTTCATCCAAAAATCAGCCTGCAAAGCGACCTATTGCCTTCTATCTAAAGGGAGTTGCTTGTCAGATATCCTTAGATTCGAGGTGTTTAAGAAACCAGACCCTGTAAGAATGAAGGATTTGAATGCAATTTAAGCTATATGAATGTGCAAGTAATCTAGATGAAGTACAAGAAATTAATCTAAGAAATAAAAGACATTAAACTAAAAATGTATGCATTATTAAGCTAGATGAATTTAAACTAAGAATGCAAGATGTATGTAAAAATATGAGCAAATGTGAGTATGAATTCCAACAGCAATTCGATGCAAATTCTCCAAAATTCATCCTCTTAAAATGAAGAGATGAGGGTCTCTTAAATAGACTTTCCTAGAATCCATCAACGGTTGAGATTGATTTCAATCAACGGTCAAGATTAAAGGTGAAGTTCAGTCATAAAGGGAGATTCCCAAATTAAAGGGAGTTAACAGATTTAATTTGAGTAAAATAAGGAGTTAACTAATTCAATTTGAGTAGAAAAAGGAGTTAACTAATTTAACTCATTTTGATCAATAGTGAACTAGAAATTTCCCTTTTTGAACTAAAGAGAGATTTTGGTGAAATATTTAATTTAATAAAATGAGATATGCTCTCATAATTACCTTTTCTATTTAATTAAATAATCTTTTAATTAATTTAGAGGCACTTTTCTTATTTAATTAAATAACTTCATTTAATTAATTAGGAATAGTTTCTCATTTAATTAAATAATTTTGTTTAATTAATTAGAAGTAAGTTCTCCATTTAATTAAATAATTTCGTTTAATTAATTAGAAATACCTTTCCCATTTAATTAAATAATTACATTTAATTAATCAAGATAGGCGTATTTATTAAATTAAATAAATTTAATTCCATAGTACATTAGCCTTAGGAGAGAATTTAATTTAATAAAGTATAAATACTTTAAATTAAATTATAATTAAATCAAGTAGGTTTAATGCGACTAATATGAATACGTACTATAAGAATTAAATAATAAGCATGATAAATGCAGATTAGGGTTTTCTGCATCTGACAATTAAGTCAAGTAGCGAATAGCAGAATAAGAATTGCCTATTAGAATAGAACTTTAGGATTGATCAGAAATAGACCAGAATTGGTTGAGATGGCAATGAGCCAATTTTGGAGTATTACAACAAGGTGATAAATTGATGTTATCACTTAGTAAAATGTGCTCTTAATGAGGTCCTATAATAATTAATTGAGAAGTTGTAATAGTTGAATCAAGGTAATTATTTTATGAACTCAATATGTAGTGCCTACCCTCGTTAACATCTTTTATGGACATACTGTTGCTATTATTATCAGACTATGATGGACTAGTTTTATTTGATGGATTAGTGGTATTGTTTTGAGACTATCAGACATTATGTTATGGATTCAGTTGATATATGAAGAGATCATTTAGACTTTACATTTCATGCATACATGATGATCATTATATTGTTTTCAGCTATTATTGATGATTAGTTAGATGGTTATTATCTCATGTGTTTTATTATGGATACTTACACCATACTTGCATGTGTATGGTGTGCGTGTTTTCTTATTGTATGGTGTGTCTGATGTGGTTAAGGAAGGGAGTCGTAGTCACCTTCTTAGTCGAGATCTACATGATGCACCACTTCCTGTCATTGTCTGTTTAGCTTAGCATTATATATTGTATGTACATGCATGGTTTCTTTGCAGGTTTCAAGTATCGAGTATCGACTTCCTTGAATTTCCAGGATGAGCGTACCCTATTATACTATCTCAATGATAAGAGAAGG
This sequence comes from Cupressus sempervirens, assembly GCA_028749045.1. Classification (NCBI taxonomy): domain Eukaryota; kingdom Viridiplantae; phylum Streptophyta; class Pinopsida; order Cupressales; family Cupressaceae; genus Cupressus; species Cupressus sempervirens. The sequence goes on along the minus strand of CM053789.1, from coordinate 420,652,587 downwards.
GAGATAAATTCTCAAGTCCAAATCCCAAACATTTAAGCCAATTGTCCTAGTAAGTTAGGACAAGTATATAGATATTTTACCCACTGAATGTGTTGGATGACATGATTCATGATTTTTAACCCTTTAGACTAATTTTGAGTGATTTGCTCTATGATGGGTTTTCATATTTTATTTTGGAGGTCTATGGTGAATTTTCTATTAATTAAGTCTTAATAAATAGATTTAATCAATAAATTAATTATTTGAGAAAATTAATATAAAATATCATGTTATTTGATATTTTGATTATAATTAATTAAATGAGAATTAATTAAGGAAAAGAATTAAATAAAAGAAAATTAGAAATTAAAATTAATAATAATAATAAAATAATAATAATAAGTAATAAATAAATAATAATAATAAAAGTTATAAAAATTAAAATGAAAGTTATTAAGATTAAAATGGAAGTTATAAATATTTAAATGGAAATTATATAAAAAGTGAATTGGAGTTATACGCTTGCATGAGAGTTAATGCACTTTTCGATTTCTCAAGTGTCAACAACATGGGGGTTAGTGCATCAATTAAGCACATGGTGTCTACAACCCTATGGCTCATCTTGAAGGTTGGAAAAGACCCATGCTTAGTTGGTGACACCTTCCAGCTATTTCTAGAAGCATTCTAGATGTTTCCTGAAAGCTCTTTATATTTAGGCATTCATAGAAGCTTAGAGATAGCGGTTGGAGTGCAAATTGGAGCATTGGAGGACTCGAGAACTATGAAGAGAGAGGAGCTTGCTCTGCGGGTTTATGAGGAAGAGCGAATTAGCATCAGAATCTGGGTAGATTCTTATGATTTGAATAATGCTATTTCCGAATCATGCATTCCCTGTCTTCTTCGTGTCTTCCATATGTCTTCTGAAGAATTTCATAATTTATTGTGCATTCTCAATATGGGTAGATTAATTTATTTGAAAATTTTTATTTGCATGGATCTAAAAAGAATACGGGGCTAGGGTTGAATTTTAGCCATTTTCATTAGAAAATTATTGAGAAAATTTAGAAATTAAATATTTATAGAAAACTCATAAAATTATATATATATTCTTTGTGAAATATATATATATATATATATATATATATATATAATTCAGATCTACATTTTCGCATATAAATATATACTGTATAAATGTTGCGTATAATTATATATATAAACACACACATATATATACATATATACATTTGTATATATATATATATATATATATATATATATATATACATACATACATAGATATATATATATATATACATACATACATATATATATATATATACATACATATATATATATATATACATACATACATATATATATATATATACATACATATATATATATATATACATACATATATATACATATATATATATATATATATATAATTGGAAAAGTCGATTGTCAAATTGCAATAATAAACTCTATTAAAAATTTTGAATTCGCGTCGAAGGGAAAATGTTTTTAAACATTTATAGAAAAAAATAATAAAAAAAAAATTTACATATTGGGTGGGGCCGGAATTGCACCCCCCCCTTGTACCCATGCCTTTGAATGGATAACTGCGTACCTGCTACACAGTGTACCTATGACAGTGCCATCAAGGCAACAGTCGCAGGGTACTTGCGTAAGTAGGGTACCTGCAGCCGATGTCACTTCGATGACAGTCGTTGATATGACAACATTTATGATTCGGCTCCGTTTTGTTAAAAGGAAAGAACATAAGCTATGAAATTTGACTTTTATTGTTATTAAATTTTCATATGTTATATGATATAAATCGAAATTATTAATTTGATTTTATAAAATGTGATAATAATTATTTATATATTTATATATGTATGTGTCTATATATATATATGTAATATGTAAATATGTCATTAATAAATTTGAATTATTATTATTTGATAAACGAATTAAGGGTTCATCTTTTATGATGAGGAATTCTTTTATAATATTAAGGTTTAATTAATAGTTTTTAATTATAAAAAAAGTATATATATGAAATTAGTTGGTAGTTTGATGGGGAATGATTTCAACAAAATATTATAATTGGAAAATAGGGTTTTAGACTTATAAAGGAAAACCTTTATCCATCCAAAATAATATATGAGTTAGGAAAATTGTACAAAATGTTCCTTCATTCATTCTCCAAACTTGGAAACATAAACTGAGATCTCTACATGTAAATTCAAGTTGTAAATTTAGCAAAACCAAAACATGTGTTTGCATTGTGTATTCTTTATGCTATTGTTTTGGGTTTTGGGTTGACTAGTGTTGACTAGTATAGGATGTCTACCAGAGGCTTGGGGATTATGTGATTGTGATGTCATGATGATGTTTTAATCTCGATCTTTATAAACCCAACCATGGTTATGTGATGGAATGCTCTATGTATTGGATGTGATTACTGATTGTTATAGTTGAGATTCTTATGTGTGAGACACTTGACTTAACCATTATTTTGGTCATTGATTAGTTATCCTTGATTATTTTCTAGTCACCATGATGGGACTGAAATGTGGATTTATTCTTGATGATTTCATGATGTGACATGTTTGACTCAAACATTTTTGGAGTCTTTGATTAGTTTGATTGAGATATATTTTGGTTATTGAGAACCATTGGATACTTTGATTATCAATGATACTTCAGTTGCCAATAGAGAACTGTTGTGTTCATGATTTTCTATGGATGTTTGCTCATGGAGATTTGATGCTTTTATGCATATTTGATGATTTTATTATGGTTTATCTTTTGTGATTTTGAGATTTATGGTTCCATGAGCATTAGGGTAGGATATCTACATGTCGTGATGGGAAGTGGCTTGCAATGGGGGCTGAGGCCCTAAGAGGCTGCCAAGGTAACTCATTGTAAGTTGGATTAATAAGTGATAACATTCACACCTAATTCTAACTGAATGAACCTAAAAATATAAGAGTTTTGTTCTCGCCCATGCCTTGAGTGCTTGTACAGGCTAGGATGGGAGTAGTGAGATGCATGGTTGTGACCTTGCATTCCGTAGTATGCCTCATCAGTATGAGAGGATACTAGTGGCTACATGAAATCAGTATGGACCCATGGAGTTTAGCTGACTGCCAAGGTAACTTGTACGTGATAATTGCGATGACACTTACCCGCTTGCATAGTAGGTTCCTACATGATGTAACACCCCAACCTTGCTTCCAAACCCCAAGCTCTCTCTCAGGGCTACCTTAGGTCATTCACTAGACCCACTAGGGCTTCTTCACACCCTATAATTACTAGGACCTTGCTCAAGAGATCCTAATCCTTCAGTTGGGGGTACACCAACAAAGTAACATCAAATTTCTTACTAGCCGGCTCCAGTCCGCTATTAACCCTCAAGTCCATCTATAGCTCCAAGGGTACCAGTTCTTCATCTAGGTTTTTTTTTAGAATCCTTCTAACATCCATGACCCTAAACATTGCTGATTTCATAGGCGCATTCAATCTACTAGGGAAGATACACCAAATTGCTCCAAAAAGGCTACTAGGAATTAGCCCTCCTAAATAGCTGGAAACAAGATTTCTTGAAAAAATTCTTAACAACCCTACAAAAAAATTATATTTTTGGATACCCTTTTTAGAGTAATTCAAGATTCTATAATTTTCTAGCCTCCAAAATTTCCGTACAATGAAAGTACAATTTTAGGCCAAAAATGAGGATTTCAAGTGCTTTATCGCTGTTGTGATGGAAAACCACCTTAGACACCTTTCCAAGACCTCTCCTTTGGACTGGAGGAAGGTTAGACCTTCTCATTACTCGATGTGTATCCAGATTAAAGTATTTGTACACTCAATCCTCTCCATAACTCATTTTCCAACTGTGATTTCTAGCCAAGTTGCATTTGGCTTGCCTAGGGCATCACCTTAAAAATGCTTGCTGATGCTTTCAAGGGCCCTCCTTCTTGATACATAATGTACATGGATCCTAGTTCCAAATCCAAAAATACCAGAGGTTTCCAATGGTGGGAAGTGGCCCTAAGATCCCATTTTCTAAGTGCAGCCCTGTTCAGATCAGCAACTTGCCAAGAACAAAAAGATTTTTCTACACTAATGCAAACGAATTAAAATGATCAAACCAACACTAAAAAAAGATTAAAAACAATATTTCAGAACTTTTCCAACACAAAAATCAGGCCATTCAATCCTCCTCTATTAAAAATGCCTTCAAATGCATAAAACCGGCAACAAAATACTTGCTCAATTCGTACAAAATGCAAAACCAACTTGTCCAACCCCCTAAAAATGGCTGTCCTCACATTTTTAAAGGCTCCTCCATCAGTTCCATAACTTTTCTAAATAGTTAGGACATTCTAAACACACAAATGCCAAAAAGTTGCTTTTTGCAAGAAAATGTTGTCATGACAACATGACAACATTTCAGCAACTTTTGTTCTACATGGAGTTAGACCTCCAAATTTGGCACAAAAACAAAGTAGACATATAATATTCATAAAATGAATTCAAATAAACAATTCAAAGCCATTGGAACCTTTCTAGACCATTTTAGCCTTTTCCGGACCTAAGTCACCTAGTTGACAATAGTCGGCAACTTCTAGCAACTTGGTCACTTTGGGTCTTGCCAAGTCTCCTAAACACACCTAAGGACCACATAGGACCTATTATTAGAATAGTGATGTGGCTAGCATCACTACAAGCCAAAAATAAAGAAATACCTAGGTTTCACACTTAGCCTACCTAGGTGCTCCTGCACCACTACATGTCATTGTGTGCCTCTGGGATTAGATGTCGGATTTTGTGTTTGGAACCTTTGAGTTAGTATACTTTTAAGATTCCTAGACTTATAGAGATTTGTGTATGTGTTATCGATAGCTTGTTTGGGACTTGAGGTTATCTCCTCAGCATGGTGGGAGTGGACCACTTAGGTACCATGCGGTTGGGTGGTAGTGTATTTTCCACTCTTATCATTTTGAGATTCATTGAGACATTGTGGCTATTGCGTCCTTCATGATGGTGGATATGTATCGTTTTCATTGATGATTAGAATATGTTAGATGATGTTATCTTATGCTTTTATGTGTATGTTAGATTACTTTCTACATATGATGTTGTATATATTAGGAGTAACATTCCTATTATGTTAGTATCGATGATCTCTTCGGTGATTTAGAATGTTATGCACGGAGGGATGGCTAGGATCCACGATGGTCTAATGATGCTATTAATAGTTGGGAGGAACCATGCACTTAGTTTATTATGTTTGATCTTTATGATGGATGTATATGACTTCTATGATGATGTATCATGTGTATCATGTGATTATCTTTACTTGGATGTATCATGGATTAGAATAGGATGATGTACCTTATTCTATGTATGTGTATTCTTTTGAGCTTGTCATACCCTGTGACATGTACAATGGATGATTGAGTATTTGAAATGTAATGTATAAACATTGGACTTATCATTAATATTTTATGTGGATGTTGTACTAGATGGATTTATGTATGTAATTCAACGTTAAGGGATTTTAAAGAATGTAATTTGTTATGTATGTTATGTTTAATTTCAGATGGAAATTACTATTACTTCCATTATTGTGTATAAGTTATACGTGGTATTTACTTTCATAAAAAAAAAATGCTACTAAACTCAGTGAAATTTTAAGTTAATTCTTTGGATCCCTTGGCGGGGCATTACACAATATAAAGGAAGGAAATTTTCTCTTATTAAAAAAACAAAATTAAGAAGAGTGAGAAGAGGAGAAAATATATAAATACCAATAATGAGGTTGATATACAAAGATAAGTAGAGAAAAGAGAAGTTGGAGAAAACTTTATTGCCAAAGTTTTATTTTCAGATTTGAGGTTTCATATTTGGATCCAAAGTTTGTGACCTATTTTACAAGGTCTAACAATGATTGGTTCAATTGATAGGATAGAGGAAAGAGGATGACGCATAGTTTGAACAATTATTCTACAAGGAATAGTTGAGAGATTAGCTGGATAGTAAAGTTTAATGATCTTTCGCCAGAAGCTATTTGGATAGTGGGTCCTTCTACCTTCTACAACACCTAATAGGGTTGGCACAACTCCTTGTAGGGTTTGAATCTTCTAACAAGAATTCAAAGTCTCCTAATAGGGTCCATCCTCTAATAAGGAATATATATATATATATATATATATATATATATATATATATATATATATATATGTATATATATATATATATATGTATATATATATATATATATGTATATATGTATATATATATATATATGTATATATGTATATATATGTATATATGTATATATATGTATATATATATATATATATGTATATATATATATATATGTATGTATATATATATATATATATATGTATATATATATATATATATATATACACACACACACACACACATATATATATCAGTATATCTTAGTGGGCATCATTCCCACCAGTTTTTTCCCTCTCAACAGGGGTTTCCCTAGTTAACAAATATGGTGTAATTTTGTATGTGCATCTTGTTATGGTTGTTTTCTTTAGTTGCATGGTTAAGATTAATTAATATTGATAAATATTTTAGTTGGATAACTAATTCACTCCACCCCACCCTCTTAGTTATCTTGGTGGACTATTATTTATAACAACAACTTGAGAGGATAAGATCATTGAGATGGAAGTGTAAGATAGAAAAAATCATTGAGAATTAGATGATTGAAATCTAGACCATGTTACAACAATTAGAAGTAGTAAAAGAAGAGTTAGGGAAACTCTAAATAGAATAAGAGAGATAGATATTTAGTGAAATAACACTTAGTACATAGAATTTAACACTAAAGGACTACTAGATAATGGAAAGACTGGTAACAATGATGAAACAATGACATAATTTTTAGAAAAGAATAGTGCCCTAGTAAAAGAAGTAAAAGATCTCAAGATAGAACAAGAAATTCAATTGATTATATTGTGTAAAGAATTTGAACAAAATAAGAAAGAATTGGAAGATAAGCTTATGGCTAAACAAGAAAAAAGGAAAATGGCTAACAAACTTGAAGAAAGACCATTTAGGGTACAACAACTTACAAATAACCAACTAGACATGATAAATTAGTTAGTAATTGCAAAACATGAAGAAAACATAAAAGATTTAGAGATTGCAAATCTAAGACTATAGAATAACCAATTGAAAGGTGAGTTAAGGCATGAAAAGGAACCCATGGAGAGATTGAACAAACAATGTAGCAATCAAGCACTTTAAAGAAATGATAAAATTATCTAGAAGAAAAGAAACCTTTGGACTTGGATACAAAAAGAAATAATCTACTGATGGAGGAAAATCATCTAATAATGGAGAGAAAAAGAATGTAAAATCAAAAGGAAAACCTACATGTCATTACTGTGGGAAAATTGGTCATATAATAAACATTTGCAGGAGAAAAAATGGTAAGCAAATTCAAAAATCTAAACTGAGTGGAAATTGTTTTAATTCCAAGAAAACATGACATCAAGAGTATGAATGTAAATCAAAGAACAATGAATCAACAAGAAAGACATCTAAATTCCAAGGTCATTGATATAATTGTCAAAATTTCTGACATAAAGCTGATGAGTGTAGACTCAACAAAAAGTCAAACTGGATACCTAAAAAAAAACTCAGACAACAAAGATAGGTAATTCCTATTATTGGGATTACAATACATGATATGGTTGTCACTATTGTGGAGAATATGGACACATTCTAGAAAGTTAGGTAAAAACACATTTTAGAGGAAATTACAAGAAATGGTTAAATGGAGAGATAGTATGTTTTAGTTGTCTCAAAGTTGGAAATATTAGTAGAAACTAAAAAATTAGAACAACAACACAAACACTAGTAATAGGTAGTGGAAGGGAAAAACCTAAAGTAAAGAAAACATAGATATAGATAGTAAGAGATGGAAGTAGTTGAGTAGAGGAAACTAATGGATCAAGTGATCAAACCATATCTCAATAACTAAAGAAGGTTTGTAGGAATTATATGCTCAATGTTACATTTTACATCAGTTCCTAGTATAAAAGTAATAAAGGTTCATGTCTACATAATTAAAGATGCATTAAGAACTATTGGAAAAATAAAATCATCAAGTTCCAAGCATCACTAGTATAGTCTATATTGACTACACTTTGTAGTATAGACTAAGTGATCAAGGAAGATAACATTCTAACTGAGTGAATTGGTTATGCCTGAGTGAGTAACATTGTTTGAGCTACTTGTGATACACTAAGTATGAAGACATTTATTGTAGACCCAAAATGAAAGATTGAAGGTATTTATCAAATTTGGTGATTCATTTTCACTCACCAAGTGATCAAAGAGATCACAAGAAGATTTCAAGGTGATCGAAGAAATCTTAGTAAGTAGTGCCAAAACATCTCAACAATCTATCAATGAATTTGTGGACTGAAGTAAGTATCACTCTCAGTGTTGAATTAGATATTTAGTGAAGATATTTACAAAATGTCTTGTTTAAAACCCTAGTTTGAGATGGCATTTGGGAGTGAAATGGTGAAAGATAACAATGCTAAAATCATAAGGAATAATCAAAGTCCCCCACCCAACATCAAAAATTTATTTTGCATTGATAACATTGTAGATGATCTTGAAGTATTGTCATCATTTCCACCTAGAGTTTTGACTGTGAAAAATTTAAGATCATGTTATCAATGCAAAGTTGGAGAAATTAGATATTTTGAAATGATAGAAACTTATGACAAGCTATGTGTTTATGGAAACTTAAAGGAATATTATAAGATCATTGCCAAGAAAGGGCTTACCAGTCCCTAGGGTTTCAGAATTTTTTTAATGTTGAATGGATCAAGGTCATGCTCAACCAAGTTCATGATATGAAAAAATGGTTAGAAGTTTGGCCAATCAAGATTAACAAGGAAATTATTCATAGGATAAATGGGTATCCTACATTGAACTGACCAAAGAGCATAAAAAGTGAAATTTAAAATCTAACCAAAGAAAAGTGGAATAGTTGTGGAATGTCAATTGATGGAATTGAGGATCCCTTAATTGAATTTTTTGTTCATTCAATTGCACACAAGTTTTATCAATATAAAAGATTGAACAACATGCCCTATGTAACAGTGAATTTAGGCTATAAAATTGAGAAGAAAGATCATTCATTTGATCTTTCTAAGCTGCAAATGGACAACCTTATAGAGAATTTAGAGGTGGTAAGGAAAGAAAAGGACACCTCTTGTAAGTTTGGTTCCCTATTAGTTTGAATATTTTTCTATGTACAAAATTATTTTCCTACCATTGGAAAAATTGGCTTGAATAAGAGTAAGACTATTATGGAGTAGCTAAATGACCCAATAAACATGTTGGGAGATAATTTTGAAGCATTAATGGACAACTACTTTGAAGAATTCAAAGTTAAAATGAAGAATAGAATAAGAATTCCAAAGTTAGTTGTGGGTAGATATAGTGATGAAGTATATTTGATTATGGACATAGATCTTGTGTATGCAAATGATGTATTACGAAGGATAGCATGGCTAAGACCAATGCCCTATAAAGTAAATATAGATGATGTAACTATAATAGTGATTGCACTCCTAGAAGAAGAAATAGATGCTATTGCCAAGTAGTTTCACACATATGAGACTATTACTTTTGAGATAACTATTAAATCTAGCACACCTAAGGTAGGGAAGCAAAGGAAAAAGAAATATTTATCAGGCTAAAAAGAAATAACAAGGAGAAGGGTCAAGACAACTCATAGAGGCCAAGGAAGGAAAAGGAAAGGAGCTTATAGTTATCAAGTGAAGGGCCACCAAATAGAAAAAGATTGTTATAATTAAACCTCAGGTAAAGGCTGACCTCAATAAAGACATGCAAGAAATGGTGACACCTCAAAGACCAAAGATCAAGGTGATCATCACCACAAAAAGGACTGCATAACCTTCTATTGAGCTATTAAGTGAAAAACCATCCAAGAAGAGGAAATTGGTTGAATTCTAAGAAAAGCAAAGGAGGAAACTGGTTGAATTCTAAGAAAAGCTAAGGAGAAAGTTGATTATTTCACAAGAGGGGGAAGATGATGAAAAGACAAAGTTAGAGAACCTAGAAAATTACAAATTCTAAATAGACTCCCTCTAATGACCATGGATTAGGTATGTGAAAAATTGGTATAATCTAAAAGTATTATTTTTGTCAAAGACATGCAGTATGATTCTTTGAATATAAATGATCAAGCTAAGCTTGAAGGCACAGTGATTCACATGATGATCAATTTCAACCACACACCCTTGGAATTAGGAACTAGATATCTAGTGGGTTAATAAATGAGAGTGGATGCTAAGTGGAAATGGGCATTGTACACTAAGAAGAAAATATGAAAGACAAAATTGGCACAAGCTATGTTAGATTTAGGGAAGACTCATATGTCTATAGTGTAGGAGTTGATGAAATCCAACTTTGTAGCTTGCCAAGATCACCTACATGCAAAATAACCTGTCAAAGGGAAACCAAGAAGGAAGAGGTGGAGCTTGGAAAAACCCTAAATAGACATGAGAGAGAACATATTGCAAAATAATGAAATTGTATTTACAATGAGAATAGAATGAATTGTGAGATAAAATGAGAGAGATCAAATATAAAGGCCTCATGGAAGCTTGTAGAACAAGATGGAAAGTGATAGAAGATAAGGTTGACAACTAAGAACACTTCCACAAAAAAGTGGAACATGCTAGAAGGGAACAAACTCTCGTGTTGTCAACAACTCATCACTACATGAATTAAATACTAAATATTAAATAAATGCATTAACCTAAGTATGCTTAAGTAAATAGAATAAATAATTAATAAATAAATAATTATTTACTCTAACACCCCTGCTTAAGTGCAACTTAGGGGAATGCCTTAAGCTCACAAAAAACTAAGATGAAATGTAAAATGGGTCTCGAAAATGAGGCCATGTTAGGTACCCATGTACAATGCAAAGAAATGCAACCTCTGAAAATAGGGAAAGAGAGAAAACCACATGGGAAAAACCCTCCCCCCAAAAGAGGTAAGAACCTAGCGAAGAACTGAAGAAGCCTCCAAATAGGGGAATGTCCCCTAAAATTCGAATAAAGAGAGATCATGAAGAGCATCACTAAGGCATGAAGAAGCCAAAAAATCTTCCATAAAAAAAAAACTATTGATCTAAAGAACCTCCATGGAAGAAGAAGGCATGAACTAAGTGTGTCTATATGGTAGATGACCCATCTAACCAAAATGCATAGGTAGCCAACCATTGCAATTGCCTCATATATAGGATCAACCACTGAATACATAGCTCACACTATCGAACCATCAAACTAAGGATGCATTACAACAACAACATAACCCCCCCTTAGTGTAGATAGGGTGAGATGACAGGCAATTGAGAAGGTGGGTCAAAATCCATTGTAGATAGAACCAAGAATGACGAGAGAGGAAGAGGTACAAACACCTATAAAGACATGGTCACACTAACATTGCATGGGGAAACAGAAGGAAGAAGTCCTAAAATAGCAAACAACTATCCCCCAATGGTGTTTTATAAAAATAGTGCAAGTACAACTATCTTAAAAACAACGTTCATGAATTGGAAATGCCAAAGTGGCATTTTATCTCAATATGTATACAAACAAGCTTAGAAATGATGTCTACAATTATCAAAAAAGGCAAAAAGCTAACACAAAAGATAAGATAGCCCAAAACAAAGGAAACCATGCTAGGAAAATGATCCAAGGACCTGAAACACCCAAGATATCCACCATAGAGAAAAAACATCAAATACATGATAGAAAGAGAATGGGCTAAAATCTAAGGAAAAAGACTAAATTTCTAAAAAGGTGACAAAACTAGCTTTCCAAAAATATAATATTTTCAAAAAACTGACATGGGATGGAAAAGATATGCATGTCAGAGTCAAAAAAAGAACTTCAAAATTCAACTAAAAAAATGAGCAACAAAACTACAACAAAACTTGAAAACACTTGCACCAATGTCTCCATCTTGGAATCAACTTTGTAACACTTCTTTCAGATTGCTAAAATATCTCTGTATGCTCATGTTATAGCCAAAAAATTGCAAGTAGGTCCAAAAATGACCTTGAAGAGATGCAAGGGGTTGATGCAATGATGTCGTGCTAATGTAAAGCTATCTTAAAATTGATAACTTGGTAGCTATTTCCATAAAAAAGATGCCACATGATAGGTGTACAAGGTGATAGGTGATGTGGTAGGGTCCACATGACAAAGTGCCATGTGGCACCTATGCCATGTATCACCCACACAAAGTGCCAACTATGCTCAAATACATGTAGGAATTCCATGCAGGTGGTGACTAGGTGCAGAGCTTTTAGGAGTGAAGCTAGGGCAGCAATCAGTTGTGGAAGTGGTAGAATCAGGCATTGCACCGACAAACAATTATAGCAACCTGACGCTGCACCAATAGAGGAGAGAAATGGGTCGCCCACTGGTGGCAGTAGAGCCCAAGCTACCTTGCGATGGTGCGGCTAGCCATGGTGGCCTATGAGCTAGGTGCGGGTTGTGCAATTGTGGCTGCTAGGTGGTGCAGTGTTGGGTGCCTAATGGTGCACCCTTTCTATTTTTATTTTATTTTTTAGCAAATTCGTTTGTACAGTCTATATCGCAGGCCCTTGACTAAAAGTATTTTTCCTCCTAGAGCTCTGTCTCCAAAATTGAAAATTTTTATATGAATCCTAACTACAAATAACCTTCCAAATTCAATGGCAGTGTTCGTTTGGGAGCAAAGTGCTCTAAAATAATGCTCTTCATCTAGATTGAAGAAAAATGCACAAACAAACTAGGGTTTGTGTCTCCGAATCATGGCTTCAAAAAACCTTCAATGAAGCAACAATAGGGTGGCTTTGATACCATGTAGGAGTTGATGAAATCAAACTCCATAGCTTGCCAAGATCACTTGCATGCAAAATAACCTATTGAAGGGAAACTAAGAAGGAAGAGGTTGAGCTTGGAAAAACCCTAAACAGACATGAGAGAGAACATATTGCAAAACAATGAAACTGTATTTACAATGAGAATGGAATGAATTGTGAGATACAATGAGAGATCTCGAATATAAAGGCTTGATGGAAGCTTATAGAACAAGCTGAAATGTAGTAGAGGATAAGGTTGACAACTAAGCACACTTCCACAAAAAGGTGGAACATGCTAGAACAAAAAACTCTCGTGTTGTCAACAACTCATCATTATATGCATTAAATACTAAATATTAAATAAATGCATTAACGTAAGTAAGCTTAAGTAAATAGAATAAATAATTAATAATTAATTAATTATTTACTCTAACATATAGCCCTTAAAGATTTTATTAAAAGTCTTATGTTGAGGGATAGGGTATATACAATTTTGAAAAATAAATCTTATGAATTTGAGAAAGACAGTATTAGGATATTAAAGAAAGCATTTGAAGTTCTTACTCCGTTTGTGGAAGTGAGGGAAGGACAAGATGCCATAGAATTAAAATATGAATACAAATAAGAAATGGCCAAGATGACTAAGGAGATTTAGCAACTTGTCAAAAGGTGTGAATAGAAATAAATAATGACAATTGAAGATGATAGTGACACCCGTCCACCTAATCCAAATATAATAACAAAAGAGGAAATTCAAGGCTTAAATAATGACTCAAGAAAAATTTGTACTAACCCAATTTTATTATAGATAGTTGAATATCTAGTGCTTGAAGTCTAGAAGATTGATGATGTTAATGTTACATCAACTATAGAGGATACAAGTATCAAGAAACTTGGTAAGGCATTGATTATATATACTCCACCAACTTTTATACAAAGTTTGAGAAAGGATTTTTTTTTTGAGAAAGATTCTTGCACCAAATTAGTAGAGGATGAAGTCACATAGAAAGAGAAAGAGGATAATCAAGCTCTTATTCAACTATCAAGAGGAAAGGCTATAGAAACAACAAATGTGACACCTATGCAACATGTTAGTTCTACACAAGTAAAAAGGGGAATTAATTGCAACTATTAATATCTAGTGATACACCCTCATGATCTCAGGATATGACTCATGTAGAAGAGGAAGATGATAATTCAGTAAGCCTTACAAGGTAATTGCATTACCTAAGTATGATTTGAATAATCTTTCACTTGAGTAGGTGCAAGAATTGAAAATCTTAATGAGTCATAAGGGAAAACAAGAACAACAAAGAAGAGAGAAAAAGGGAAGATAGTTACTTCATACTATCAAAGATATTTTTACATATTCATTTGGAATCATAGATGTGAACAATTAGAATACAATTGTGGATGAACTAGTGTATTTAGTTGATAAGATTCATATGGATGACATAGAGATAATTGAAAATTTATTACAATGGTAAAAGAGAAGAATGGAGCATAGAGTATTACAAAAAGTTTAACAAGAACTTGTACAAAGACAAGTTGAACATTCTACTTCTATCACATAGTTGGAAACAATTTTGAAAACCATCAATTATATGTATTTGAAATTTTGTGATATATATTTCTTCACAACATATACTACATGTTCATTAGAGCTATTGCATGTAGATATTAGAGCTAATGTTATTACATTGGAAAAGAATGAAAGTTCAAGATCATCCTCTTATAGTCAACTAACATTTCATCAAAAGAGGTTAGCTTAGCTCATAGCTAGGGATACAAAGATAAGGCACAAGTTGACATTGATTCAACTTCAATTATTACCACATATAGAGATAATTTAGAAGATAATCTATTTTTCTAAAGATATTTTGAAGAAAGAGACATTTTTTTCACACATTGTAGGTTTCATTGATCTAACTATTGAGCTAAAAAATTAATTTCAAATTTTGGAATAGGTACAAGAGAGATGGAATAAAGGCTATACCAATATTATGGCAAGTCATCAACAACTCTTTGATAAGCATCAATTAACCCCAATAGCCCCAAGTTTCATTAGTGACAAAAACTAAGGCGAATGAAGATGATAAATGATGGTGAATGGAGATGATATATGAGGATATGAAAGAATAAGACAAGGAGAGTCAATATGTGACATAGCCAAACCCCTTTCCAAATAATACTCAAAAAATAATAACACAACATAGATTTTCAAAACATTAAATTCTTCATTCAACTTCTCCAACTCTATTCTACCTTATAATGAAAGAAAATGCCTACTTATTACAATTCCAAAATTTATCATATTTGGCATATTTTTGGAATTTTTTTTTCTATTTTTGGTAATTTCCAAAATCCATCCTAGGAATCATAAATTTTCCAAAGAAAAGTCTCCAACTAAAGAAAGATTAATTGCCAACTAATCTATAAAATCAAGAGTATGATTTTGGATTTATTAAAAAAGAAAACTTTATAAAAAATTGGAGAAGAATACAAAAACTCAATTTAGAAGGTCAAGATGAAATTTTAGGCTCCCAAAAAAAATGTTCAAATGGCCACCTATTTAGCTAAGCTCAATTGGAAATCCAAATAACTCCTCCTCATATGATTGTGTGTAAAATTTCAGCTGAAACCCATGCCTGAGTCAAATGTTATGACTCATAGAAGTTGATGCATCATTCTCCCCTTATTGAAAGAAACATAGCTTCTACAAGTGACTATCTGTGAATTGCTACAATTTTATTGGATCCAACTATATTAGTTCCCACTTAGATAACCATGTATTCTCTATTTTATAAAATCCTTCCCACTATATGAGGTATATGTTATGATTACCATGCCTTATGGAGGTATTCTACTTGTCAAGGATTTTGGAAATCTTTTCCTTCTTATTGGGAAAGTGATGTTTCTAATCCACTCCTAGGCCCTCATCTACATTAGGAAAATCTCAATGGAATTTGTATACATTAGAAACAATAAAAATAAGGGAAATGTCAAGATTTTCTAGTAAGCTAACCTCATAAGAATTATCATTAATGTTTTTGATGATTTTCCAAGTGCTAATCGTTTTATACTTTAGTTTATGATAGGTGTCTATAGGAAACCATTCACACCTCAAGTAAACCATCACCAAGTCACCAACATCATTTTTTTTTTCTGAGTAGCATCTATTGAAATCTTTCAATTAACATTACTATCTTGTAACTTTTGTTTGACATCCTTTGGTAGCTGGTGAAGGTGTTCAGCAAAGACAACTCCATCATCACTAATTCTGTCTCCCAAGGGAAGTGACACAAGATCTAGAATACCTTGAGAGTTTTAATGATAGAAAATTTGAAATGGAGAATTTATCGTGGATCTATTAATAGAACTATTATAGGTAAATTCTACCTGGGCAAATGCCAAGTCACATTGTTTAAGCTTCTCCCCCACAATGCAGTGTAATAGATTTTCCAAACTCTGATTAACTATTTATGCCTGTCCATCCATTTGAGGATGATAAGCACTACTAAACTATAATAGTGTTCCTAATTTCCTCTAAAGAGTCCTCCAAAAATGTCTTAAGAACTTAGTGTCTCTATTAGAAGTAATGGTCTTTGGAAGGCCATGTAAATGAACAACTTCTAAGAAGAATAGTTTGGCTACTCTAGTTGCATCGTTGATATTTTTAAAAGCAATAAAGTGGATCATTTTTAAAAATTGATCAAAAAGCACAAAAATAAAATAATTACCTCATAGAGTGTGTAGGATACCCAATACAAAATCCATACTCATGTTAGTCCATGGTTTGATGGGTACTGGTAAAGGAATGTATAATCTTATATTCTGTGAATGTCCTTTAGCCACTTGATAGATTCTGCACCTTGCCACATATTTAGTGATGTCCCTATTTATCTTAGGATAATAATACTTATCTTCAACCAAGTTTATTATTTTCTCCTTTCCAAAGTATCTAGCTAATCCACCACGATGAAATTCCCTAATAATATTTTCCCACATGGACACGCCTAGTATACATAGTTGTTTACCCTTAAAGAGGTAACCATCTTGCATAAAATAGTCACCTTTCACATGATCCAACTTATTAGAAGATGAAGCCTTTAGCTATTCTACAATTTCCTAGAAATCATCATTAGTTTGATACAAGGTTTTAATAGCATCAAAACTAGTGACCTTAGTTTTCATTATGATTAATAGTGTAGTGCACCTACTTAAGGCATCAACAACATGATTTTGTTTTCCAGATTTATGGTTCAACACAAAAGTATATCCCTATATGAAAGATACCCACTTGGCATGTCGAATATTCAACTTCTTTTGTGTGTTAAGATATTTCAGAGCAATATGATCAGTAAAAAACACAAAATCATGTGGGACTAGATAGTGCTTCCAATGTCTTAATGCTTGAACAATTTCATAAAACTCCAAATCATAAGTAGGATAATTCTTTCTTAGTTCATTCAATTTCTCTCTAAAGAAGGCCATAACCTTACCTACTTGGCTAAGAACAACACCTATCCCAACATGTGAAGCATCACACTCTACTTCAAAAACTTTGTCAAAATTTGGAATTGTCAATATAGGAGCTTCAGTTAAGTTTTTTTTCAAGAATTTAAAACTCTCTTTAGAATTCGATGTCCATGTAAACTCCCTTTCTCTGATACAGTCTATTATGGCTGATATAATATCACTAATTTTTTTGATAAATTTGTAGTAGAAACTTTCTAGTCCATGAAAACTTCATACTCTTGTTATATTGGAAAGACTAGGCCATTCTAGGATTGCTCTTACCTTTTTGGATCCATTTGAACACCATCTTGAGAAATGACAAAGCCCAGAAAGGTCAAACTAGTTTGCATGAACTTAACACTTCTTCAAGTTTGCAAAGAGCTTCTTCTTCCTTAAGACACTCAAGATGATCCTCAGATGTTGTAAGTGTTCTTCCTTGCTTCTACTATAGATCAGAATATCATTAAAGTAAACTACATCAAAATTACCAATATAAGGTCACAACATTGTATTCATCAACCACATAAATGTGCTAGGTGGATTCAAAAGCCCAAAAGGCATAACCATCCATTTTTACAAACCATCTCTTATCTTAAATGTTGTCTTCCATTCATCTCCCTCTTGAATGTGGATCTGGTGGTAGCCACTTTGGAGATCAACCTTGCTAAAGTACTTAAGCCCCACTAATTCATCCATCATGTCCTCTATCCAAGTAATAGGAAATCGATACTTAATGGTAATCATATTGATTGCTCTACTATCAATGCACATCCTCCATGTTCCATCCTTTTTAGGAGTCAATAATGTAGGTACTACACATAGACTATGCTTTCCCTAACCAGACCATTTTGCATTAGTTCTATCACTTGTTTACTTAACTTTGAATTTTGTGTTGGATTCAACTGATAGACTACTTGATTAGGCAAATTTTCTCTAGGAATAAGATCAAGATGATGCTAAATATCCCTTTTGGGTGGGAGACAATCAAATAGTTCCTCAAGAGCAACATCAACAAACTCCTCTAGCACCTTCATTGCCTTGGGTGGCACCACATTTTCTTGTTCTTCTCCTCTTTTTAGTACTAGTGCATAACAATAACCAATTAATTCCATTTCTTTGACAACTTGTGTTGAAAGCAACATAGTTTCATTCTTGCTTTCATCCTTAAGAGGAAATATAACCACATTAGAGCCATCCTTCCAAAATGTGTAAGTTTTTTTTTCTGCCCATCATGCATGACCTTCCTATCATGCTACCATGGTCTTCCCAAGAACATATGGCAAGCATCCATAGGGATAACATTATGCCATATCTCATCCTTATAAAAGTTTCCTATGGTAAATCTAACTAAAAATCTTTTATCAGCTATTACCTCATTTCTTTTCTTAAAGAATGCAATATGATAAGGGCAAGGGTGCTTCTCACATCATAAATTTAATTTCTCTACCATTTCTCTAGATACCATATTCTCAAAACTATCACCATCAATAATAAATTGACATACCTTTCCACCAGAAGTGCATCCAGTTCTAAAAATGTTGGTCCAAAGCCACAAATCATCAGAGTTCTTTATAGACTCTTTGTCTTTTTTTGGGATGATCATTGATCTTCTCATCATGAAGGTTTCTCCCACATCTAGTGAGACTTATTATTTCTCCTCTTCTAGTTGAGCCAAGTTCACTCTAGGCTATCTTCCTTGATTTATTTCTAGCATGTTATAATTTGAGCATTCAAAGGCTCTATGTCTTTCTTCTCCACATAAATGGGTAAAGGGCCTTTTTTGGGTTTCCCCTCTTCTTTTGCTACTATTACATTGTCCTCAATAACATCCCCTTCCTCTTTCCTATTTTATGGGATCTTATATGGAGTCTATATTTCTTTCAAATCCTTGGGAGGAATCTCCTCAAATGTAGTTACAACCTCCTTGAAATAGTATTGAGGGGCCCCTTCTCCCTCCTCTATTCCTTTGATTGTACTATTAATTATGTTTTTCTTCAGCCTTTAGAGATAATTAGTAGGGTTCCACCATACTATTAACATGATCCATGCTTAGTTCATCTTGGATAGAGAATTTAAGGCCATTCATAAATCTAGTAGCCACCTACTCATCATCTTCTTAATGATCTATTCTCATGGATAATTTATAGAATTGATTTGTGTACTCTTGTACAAAAGAAGATTTTGCTTCAAATTCTAGAACTTATGAAACAAGGTCTGTGAGAAATATAATGGTAAGAACTTTTCCCAAAGATTTTACTCCATCTTGCTCCACATTTTGATCTTTTCCTTTTCTTTTTTTGTTCATTCCTTCTAGAGGTGATCAAACCATATCATTGCATGTCCCTTTAATTTTGTGTAGAAAAACTTCATCTTCATTCCCTCTTCCATAGGATTCCGTTAAAAAAATTTACCCATCTCATTTAGCCAGTCTATAAACTCTTTTGGCTTAAGACTACCAGCACAGTCTGAGACATTGATCTTGATACCTTCATTTTTTCCTTCTAAAGCTCGAAGAACTCTATCTTCATAACTCAACTCTTCTAAGGGTTATTCTTCATTTTGATTAACACCTCTCTATTTTCCCTCTTCATCTAATTTGTCCTCTCCTTGTGCTACTAGTATTCCTTGATTATCTATTCTCTCATTTAACCATTCAATCTACCTCTACATATCCAACATAAATATTTTCACTTGAGTTACACCTCCTATTTCTCTCCTCTTCCTCTTCCAACCATCTTCCCACTCTAATACCAAATGATGTATCCAAACCCCTTTCAAAATAATATTCAAAAAATAATAACACAATACAGATTTTCAAAACACTAGATTCTTCATTCAACTTCTCCAACTCTATTCTACCTTAAAATCCTAAAAATTACCATATTTTGCAGATTTTTGGAAAAAAAATAGAATTTTGAATTTTTTTTAATCTCCAAAATCCATCCTACGAATCAGAATTTTTCTAAAGAAAAGCCCCCAACTAAGGAAAGATAAACTGCCAACTAATCTATGAAATCAAGAGTATGATTTTGGATTTATTAAAAAAAACAACTTTGTAAAAAACTAGAAAAAAATACAAAAACTCAATTTTGGAGGTCAAGATAAAATTTTAGGCTCCTAGAAAAAATATTGAAATGGCCACCTATCAAGTTAAGCTTGATTGGTAATCCAAATAAATCATCCTCATGTGACTACCTGTAAAATTTCAGCCAACACCCATATCTGAGTCAAATGTTATGATTCCCAGAAGTTGATGCATCAATATATAAATCAAAGATAAAATATTAGATTTTACAAGATCATATTATGGTCTCAAGTGGGGTTTTTTTTTATATAGAAATATATGATTTCATGAAAAAGGGTTTTTCCACTAATGTTAAAGAGGGAGATTATTGATCTCTAAGCCTATGTTTCTAATTATTGTCCAAACACTTAGTCATTTACTAGGAAAGATTACAAGGTTGTCACTATGACCAAGTTATCTAGTAAAGGTCGAGCATTCAACACTTATACTGAGCACGATAGTGATTGTTGAGTATTTAGTAGCGACCAAGAAGATGAATGAGATGAGAAAAATAGTAGAGACTACGCATGTTGAGAAGCTAGTAAGAGCTAAGAAAACATGATTATAGAAGCTAAGTAAGAACATGATGATGTTTATATGATTGAGTGTCAGAGTATTCAAGTGTCAAGTAGTTCAATTTTGACATATAAGTTTGTAATGGCACAAACATATGTAAACCATTTTGGCTAACTTTTCTATGATATTTAATATTTGAAAAGATAGCTAAGGAGTTGATTATGCATCATTACACAAGGTAATGATTCCAAGGCTTGTAATTCATCTACTCATAAAATGGAATTTAAATGATGAAATATGATGAAGTATAAATTGCCGATCAAGATATAGAATGTTCACATGACATTTATTTAAGGAGGATTCTAACCCTAGAATCATATAAGTAGAATGTATGCATGTATGAAGAACAAGTAAGAAAAAAGGAAAAGTATCCTTATGCACATGTGAAGGAGTAAAAGATGAAGTCTGGGGGATAAAGAAGATAGAGAGCAATTAGAGCAATGAAGGACTTAAAAAAGTTATCAAATAAGGAAATTAGATTAGAGATACAATAAAGAGGAGACCCAAGATTAGCTTGCAAAGAAAATTGAGGGTCAGGTACTGAATTAATTAGTTTTAATTGAGATATGGTAAATATGTTAATAGAGTGATCCTAATAGACCTATGTAGACCTCCTAATAGATTCCTTACTTCATTATGAGTGTAAAATCCTTTGACAAGGTGAAACCCAATAGTCTCTTAAGCTTTTAACAAGGTAGAACCCTCCCAGGTAGATCATATCTTATGAAAAAACATTGTAAACCTAATAGGTTAGTTTTATTGTTGCAATAGTGAAGATTTCTAGGTTTCATCCCCATCCCAATTTTACTTTCATCTCAAAGTGTTTCTGGGTAACCAAATCATTATGTTATGTGTTGAAATATTTATGGATGTGATGTATTTTATTTATGTTACAAAATTTAAATTTTTATGGTAGATCTATGTGATGAATTAAGTGTGGATTTATGTTATTGTTTTTGGAGATAAAAGTTTAAGATCCTGATTCAACCCCTCTCATTATCTTGTTTCTCATACACTTATTCAAGTAGAAGTATCTTTAGAAATTAGACTTCCTTGCTAATATTTTTTTTTGTTGGTGGTTGGTTATGCAAAATAGTATCCTCATGATTGATAATGCAAGGCATGGCTTCCAGCTTGTTAATTGGTGTGTTCTATGCAACTTTGTGGAGGAAACTATCCCTCACCTTTTAATTTATTGGTCTTATATTTCTATTGTTTTATTGAGTTTATTTTGTCATATTTGGATTATTTGGATCTTTAACATTGACATTCAACAATTTATTTTAAACTAGAATTTTCCCTCCCACCATCCCTTCTTTAAAATTCTATGAAAATCCATCCCCTCTATATATGTTGGAACTAGTTAAAAAACCATAATAATAACATTTGGGTTTGGAGACTGCTATTGATTTGTGCATTTTAAAATTGGTGATCTCTTCTTGTAATTGAGGCTATTAAAGGCTAAAGAAGGATGACTTAAAATGCGATGAGAACAATAAGAGATGGTCAATTTTTTTTGAATAGATTTGTTTCCACCTCTATCCAACATGTATATTGCGAAGGTAACAATGTAGCTAATAACATGGTAGAATATGCACATGGTTTCATAAATTAGAAGGTTTAGAAAATAAAGTATGATCTTTTGACTACTATGTTATTGCTAGTGAAAAAATATAAAAATTTATTGTTATGATGGTGTTCTCAATTTCTTGACGTGCAGGTGAAAGGGTTCAGTTGGTGCCTACCTTAGTGGATGGTTATGCAATAGTGATTTTCAAATGGGTTGTCATTTCAATAAGTACTTTAACTATGCTTCATTATGGAAAGGACATGTCTAGAGCACAAGGCGAGATATGAAGCAATCTTTTACAATCCCAAAGGAATAGACTTTGTAATTTTTAAAGGCTTATTACTCCTCATTTATTAGATGGCCACAGAAGGGAAATGAAGTGGAAAGTGGAGAATATAATGTATTCCCTTTTAACTTGTGATAAAACCAAGTGTTACCATAATATTAAGGACCTAGATATTATAGAAATTTTCTATTAGTTGAGAAAAGGTGATTTTCTCATCTTTCATCCTATTTCCTATGGTTTCTTTGGTCTCTTAGTTGTGGGTATGTCAGAAATTTATAAACATTTGGTGGTTGAGCATGGTGATGATGCTACCATGGAGAGTAATACTTCTCATATCGAGCCACCAATGATTGAATATTTTATCTAAAAGGATAAACCTTCTTGGACTTATCTATGGGAAGGGGGTTTGATTCCTTCCATGGAATACATTGAGAGCCACAATGAAAGGGTCTCCATTCAATTCATTAGATCTTGAAATAACTAATGGATGACTATTAGTGGTGCATCATTTGAAATCAATAAGGAGTTCATTTCAAATGCACATGGTATATCCCTGGAAGGGAATAATTGGAGGAAACAAGCTAGGGTCACGGGCAAATAAAGTTTGAGAAAGTTCTTTTGAATAGGTGATGAACGTAAGTGTTTCCCTAATGGGTTTTCTGATGAAAAAATTCTATAGCCTTGAGACATGGTCTACTATGCTATCATGTGGTATATTACTCTTGAGTATAGGTTCAAGGTCCTATTCTATTATCACTTTCCCATCCTTAATGACTTTGGAAAATAGGGAAATTATATATTTTCCTTACCTGTTGTTACACTTTATTAAAGATTGTGTCTAGAATCTATGTAAAAAAATAGATGAGGGAAAGAGCTATACAATTTAACACCAAGCTCTTATGTTTCATCTCTATATATTTCATAAGGCCCTTAACCCTCAAGTGAGAAATTATGCCCCCTCCCCTCTTAAAATGTTTTCTACTCCACAATATTCTTCCCATTTTGGCCATACCTAGGATGAAAAGGGTCCCTGCTCCACCCCTAAGGAGATTTAATTGAAAATATTAAGGTCTTTTATGTGGATAACATTGCAATTATATTTAAGAACAAAATACTTCAGACTAGTAAGAGACTGAGAGATAAGAATTCCTCTACCCCTCTAGGTAAAGAGAGACTTGTTGGCTCATAATCTATTGAGAGTACTGAGAAGAAGGGCCATCCTAGACCTAAAAGAAAGGCGACTAGGAGAAATTATGTGGAACTAGAGAATGAAGATACTACTTGTGAAGATAAGGTTCAAGATATCCTTGCTGGTGGTCAAGACATCCTTATATATGCCTTCCCAGGTATCAAACACTTTTAAAATTGAATCCAATACCCCTTGATATAAGGTGAAGGTGAAGTTTGTGATTAGGAGACTATGAGTCCCCATTAGAAACCTAAACGTTAATACTAAAAATATAGACACTACTAAGAATGAGGAGACTTAGCTGAAGGAACCTATTAGAGGAGATAATCAAAAGGGTGATAACTCCATACCTCAAAAAACCTTTGATTGCTATAAACCAATATGGGATGCTTTATCTATGATGGAGGAAACCATCACTATGTTATTCAAGAAGAATGAGGATTTGGAGGATAAATTTGATAGGATGGAAAATTTCTCTATTTGTGTCATGGATTTCATGACCACTACCCTTCATCTTCTTCAAAATGCGAAGTAGGAGATCAACAATGCTAAAGATAGGAATAATAGTAGCTTTCTTTATGGATTCTTGGTGGATAAATGGTTGCAGCTCTTACTGGAGATCCTAGATCAAGATATAAAGGAGAGTTAGCTCTTGGTTCCTTTTTAATTATGTTTTTATGGTAAGATTTTACTATATGGCCCATGGGGACTGTTAAAATTATTTAGAACAACTAAAAGGAGTGGGTGAATAAGTTATCCTAGGGTCTAGATGTACCAGTTCAACTTTTAACAATATCAAACAACATAATCAATCTCCTCAAATAGCTTAGACCATATAGTACATCATCAATAATTTAATTTTTTTAACTTTATATTTATCTGTTTGTGCTAAATAACAGTAAAATAAAAAATTGTAAATACAGTACACATAAAGTAACTTACACACATGTAAATAAAACTTTAACAACATTATTTGACATGGAAACCCAATCTGGTAAAAACCACCAAATAACATGCTACCAATTTTTCAGTCTTATGTAGTGAGCTCAGTTAAGAGCTAACCTTTTTAAAGGTCATACAACCCATTTTTAAATGTGACCTTATTAAAGGATTTTATTGACCTATTAGGAGTGGCATTGTTAGAGGATTTTGAATTATTCCATTAGAATGTCACCTTGATTAAAGGATTTACAAAATGAATATTAGATCAACCTTCATTGAAGGGTCCTGACTATCACATAGGTAAGAATGTAACAATAGGTTTGATCTATAAAGTGAAACTCATTTTGCAAATTTAGATCTCCATTTTGTCATTTTCTAGCTCATTGACTGGCCTTCATTATCATCTCTATCACTAGTCTACTTGGCCTTTTTTTAAAGCAATCATAACTCATAAATATCTTTAGTTCACCTATTTTTCTCTACTCCTCACACCTTCTCCTTAAGATTGCTAATCAAAACTGAACCAACTTTAAAAATAATCTCTTATGTCTCCTTAAATAGGTAATTTTTGATATTTTTCTACTTAAACGTCACTATAGATATTAGGGTTTGGTTAGATTCACAGAATCCTTCTATCATTATCTTCTTCTTTTTCAATACTCTAGAAAGTTTTAATCAAATCCTTTTCTTTGATCACATAAAAAACTCTCTTCACACATTAAATACTCCAATTCATCATTCCTTATCATCCACGTGCTTTTACTAATCTAAAATTTCAATACTATCAACCTCAAACTTAATTATTTTAAAAATTGTAACTATTGTCATCACTCAACAATCATTGTGTTCTTCTTCTTAGTGATCACTATGTAGCTCAATATACACTATTCTATTTCTCTTAGCATCAACAAGATCACTTGACCATTACTATGTTTGATTACTATAAACCTTCCTTCATCAACTTCTTCAACAATAACTATAATTCATCTTGAAATATTTGTGCAGCTTCTACTTAAGATTCTTAATTGTATACTTCACTTGCTTCATTGACTAACCAATATTGATACTCAGTCATGCTTAGATTTTAACTCAACTCTTTTTTATTCACTTATAGATATATTTCAACTGTCTTGTTCACTTCATATATTTATTACACAACACATTATATTGTCAATTCCTAACTTATGAAGTTCACATTATAATTCCATGAAACTTAACTTCTCATCACTAGCTCACCTTCCTATCTCTTCTTTTCAAATCCTCTTCATCAATCAATAGATATGACACCCTACAGTATTAGTAAATTTTTCTCTAGTAAGTTTAGAATCAATGACAACATAATAATAGTTTCAATTTTAGTTTCCAATAATCTACATCTTTGGCATTGGTGGTAATGCTTCAATACTTGGACCATCAACTCCCCTTGTACTCTCTCTCTCTCTCTCTCTCTCACACACACACACACACACACACACTCTCTCTCTCTCTCTCTCTCTCTCTCTCCCTCTCTCATTCTAATTTTGATCCATGCAATCTCAAGATGCTCCCTCCCACTATGTCTTTGCCATATATATAGATAACATCTCAACTCATGCTCTTGTTGTTAGTGCTCTCCCTCTTTGATAACTTCAATGCCTCTAGCATCATATATCTACCTCAATATATCAATGGTAACTACCATATTTTCTCCCTATGTATATGTGTATTGTAAGATAACTTGTACATACACTCTCCCTCCTTGACAACAATACCAAAGACATCGACCATTGACGTGCATCTCATCTCTTTAATCTAGCATAAGTTGTATAAAATATTCATATCACAATTCTAACTAATATAGAAATTTCATTCCATCATCTTGCTTCATGACTCCTTGTAGCTTCATCTTCTCATAGTTTAGTGTCTTTCTTTTTATAGCTTTATGCAGCTCTAAAGTGTGATCTTCTACATTAATCTATAACATATTGTAATCATAAAAAACTGATACAATGCAATATCTCTTCTTAGATTGCTTTAGGTAAGGGGATGACCCATAAATTATCTCTTATATACTCAAAGAATCCTTAGGTAGTTCCTTTTTGAATATGTTAGCTAACAGTTCCTTTGTATTCACCTATTCCAATCTTACTTCTTTATCATGTACAAACTCTCTCCAGTAATGATACTTGATTTCAATATGTTTATCTACTTTGTGCATCATAAGGTTCTTTGATATGTTTAGAGAACTTGTGTTATCACAATACATAACAATAGGTTCAATGATCTTTTCCTTCATACATTTCAACAATTGCTTGATCCATACAATGTTTGAACAATTTACTACTGCAACAACATATTCAACCTCTATTGTAGATTTCAAAATATAGTTATTCTACTTTTTTTTCCATGAAATTAATCTTATTAAAAAGAGAGATCCTCCACTTGTCCTCTTTCTATCATCAATGTTTCCTACCCAGTCAACATCTCTCTAGACCTTCTGTTCAAACTTATCACTCTTCTTGTGCCATTTTACATTGTCTATTATTCCTATCAAGTATCTTAGTATCCTCTTTACTACAATCATGTGATTCTATCTTGGATTGATAAAGAATCTAGTGAAAATACAAACTACTAAGGAAATGTCATATTTTCTATGCACAACATATTGTAGTTTTCCAATCATTGACTTATATCATGTTTGATTCACCTTGATAGAATCATCATTATTTGAGAACTTATCTCCAATAATCATATGTGTTCCAACTAATATTGAGTCTTCCATATGAAAAATCTTCAATATATCCTTCACATAATTGGATTATGTAATGTATATGCCTTTATGCATTTGATAAACTTGCAATCCAACAAAGAATTTTATTTCTCCAAACATTGATATCTCAAATTCCTGCTTCATTTCATCAAAAAATCATTTTTTCAATGTATAATTTCTTCCAAATATGATATCATCAACAAAACTTTCAGCTAGTAATATCTTATTTTCAGATTCACTTTTTAGATACAAATTGACATTTTCATTAGGTCTTGAAAAACCATTTTTTACCAAATAATTGTGTAACCTTTCATATCATGCTTTAGGAGCTTACATACCATATTTCTTTTTCTTGGATTAATGAACCATTCTAGTTGTTTCATGTAGACTTCTTCCTCTAAAATTCCATTCACAAATATAGTTTTGACATCTATTAGACATACTTTGAATCCTTTGTAAGAAACATATGCAAGAAAAGTTTTCACTCCTTGTGAATGTCTCTTATAAACTAGTCTTGCCTTGTTTCTTGTAACTTAACCATTCTCATTTAGCTTATTTCTAAAACCCACTTAGTTCTAGTCATATTCTTATCTTTTGGTCTTGGTATCAATGTCCATGTCGTGTTCTATATTTTCTCAATCTCTTCATTCATGCCTAGATCCAATCTTCATTCTCCAAAGCATATTTGATTGAATTAGGTTCAAATTCACATAATAAGCATGAATCATTGTTCAGTCTTCTTCTAGTCATGCCTCCTACATATCTTTCTATAATGATTGGATCTACTACATGATGTCTTCTTGGAATACTTTTCCAAAATAGGTTTAGGCCTTATTTCTTCTTATTTTTGTTTATCGAATTCTGATTGCTAGTCTTCTTTAGGTGTTTCTTGCTACAACTTAGCTTCCTCTTTCTGATGGTCAAAAGTGTTTGTCTATGCCTCAACTCCTATAGCCTGATGCCCTTTAGTCCACTAATGCTTGATAAAACTCTTCTAAAAAACCTTAGTAGTTCCTGGATGTTGATGTTCAACAACCAACCCCTGTAATTCAGCTGAGGTGCTACATTCACCTTCAAAGATATAGAAACAATTTCTATAATCTACAGGTTCCTTCTTGCATTCTACTTCATTCTTTTCTACAAATTCATTAACTCTAACATTTTAACTTTCAAGAATCTTGCTAGTTTTAGAATTCAAACACTTATAAGCCTTTGTTTTACTAGAATATCCTAAAAATATGCCTTCATCACTTTTTGCATCAAGTTTACATTTTCTTTCATCTTTCAATATATAACACTTGCTTCCAAATATTTTAAAATAATTTCTATTAGGTACATAGCCATACCAAAGTTCACAAGGTGTTTTATTTGTTCATTTCTTTGCTCAAACTTGATTCAAAGTCTAGATCGCAGTACTTATAGCCTCTCTCAAGTACTTTTGTTAAACATTTTTCTCCATTGTTAAAGTTCTTGCACAATCCATAATTGATCTATTTCTTCTTTTGGCTATACTATTCTATGGTGGTATTCTTGGTGCACTCATTTATCTCTTGATTCCTTTATTATTGCAAAATATGTTGAACTAAGCTAATATAAATTCACCTCCTCCATTTGATCTCAAGAACTTGAAACTCTTTCATGTTTCCATTTTAACTCCATCCAGATACCACTTAAACATTTAGAATGCATCAAAATTTTCTTTAAGAAATATCATAGTCATTATTCTAGAAAAGTCATCAACAAATAGAATATAATATTGTTTCCCATAATAGCTTTGCACTCCAATAGGACCACATAAGTCAGTTTGAACCAATTCCAAAATATCATCAAAAGAATAGGTCTTGCTCTTAAAACTAGACATTGTCATTTACCCATTTGACATTGTTTACACATCACTTTATCAGATTTGCTTAATCTTGGTATTCCTCTAACTCTTTTCATCTTACTAATGCTTACCAAATTATTGAAGTTCACATGGCATAGGCTCTTATGCCATAATAAAAAATCTTCACATTGTGCAAATAGACATATATCTTCATATAGTTATAAATACTCTCCACATAGTTCATCATTAGCATCATAAATCTTTTCCTTCTTATTTTGGAAATCAACTTTGTAGCCTGAACTAATTAATTGTACCACACTCAACAAATTATATTTCAAACCATTAACCCAATATGTATATTCACATTTGATCTTGTCACTAAGTATAATTGATACTTTACCATTCACATAACATTGTGCATCATTTCCAAACTTAACATTGCTTCCATGATAATTTCCTAGCTTATGAAACTTACTTTTATCACCAATCATATGTGTTGACCATATGGAAAGACATATTATCAATTAGTGACAAAACACTTAAGTCATCCAAGAAGGTAAGTTAATACTGCAATCGATCTTTCCTTTATTCAACATGTTTGAATGTAGCCCAAGAAGATTGAGAATATCCTTTGTTAATCAAGCACTCTCTTGTAACCAAGATAGTAGTGTGAAGCAATTTCTCAGTGTGAATCAAGCTTTTAGTGTGAACTAAGCTAGTAGTGTGAACCAAGATAGCAGTGTGAACCAAGCTAGCAATATAAACTAAGTTCTTAGTGTAAACCAAGCTAGTAGTGTCAACCAAGTTCTCCATGTGAACCAAGATAGTAGTGTCAACCAAGTTCACAATATTCACCAAGTTCACAGTATGATCTATTCATGTAGTTCAAGAAAAGTATTCAGTATTACTATAAGTGCAAGAGGTTGCGTCTCAATTTTGGGCAAAAAGTGGAAGTGATTTTCCTATTTTTGAAATTTCTTATCAATTGATGTCAAAATTTCAAGTATTTAGAGATTGAATATAAAACAACTTTAGAAATATATTTTTTTTGTGCTCAGAATCTTGTTTTTAAATATGTAATTTATTTGTATACCCATATGATAGTTTTTGTTTTTGATATAGATCTTTAAAAACTACTTTTTCAAAATTCTTATTTCCAGACCATACCACACTCGTGTATGGACACCATAATTTAACACAAATAAATGAATTTTCATAAATCCTTTTAAAAGGAGTTACCTAATACACCTAAGATTGATGACAATATTTTTCCTTAATTTTTTATGAATAATTTTTCTATTCTTAATTATTAATTGGCTATAAAGGTAAATTTTAAAACCTTTTGTGTACAGACACCATAATTTGATCAAAATTTCACTTTTTTCAAAAATTCTTTTTTTTAATCTCAAAAGAATTATATGTAGATTGATGACATATAAATTAATTTAAGAAAAATTATAAAATAAAATAGTTACTAAAGTTTTAGTGAACTTCACTATTTTACATTTAGGTACCACCTTTCTTTAAAAAAATAATGCAAAAATAGTAAATAAAATCATAGCACTATAAAATTTATATTTATGCAATTAAGATAGTGAGAGATCTAATGGGTTTTTGTTTCATAAAAAAATTTGATCAAGAAGACCCTCAAAAAATTATGGCAAGGTGTGAATTTCTTAGTTCAATGCCTTAGCCAAATCTTGAGAGGTCAAGGCATAGGTTTGGTCTCACCAAGCCTATCCCAAACCAAAATCTAAGGTAGGAGAAAAAAATCCTGCACAATGTTGTAAGAAATGGGTACCCATTATTTAAATTCAAAAAATGGGTGCGCTTTTTGAAAAAGTCAAATCGGCATATAAAATCCCCCCAAAAAGAAAAATTTTAAATTTTCAAAAATGGGTAACCATTTCTAAAAAATACAAATTTTTTATGTTTTAAAAAATGTGTATTGGTTTTTTGAAAATAAAAAATGGGTACCCAATTTTTTTAAAAATGGATGCCCATTTTTTAAATTTTGGATCGGGCACCCAAGCCTAAAACAGGTACCCATTTTTAAAAAATGAGTACCCATTTCTAAAAGAGCATGATCTCAATCCACAGACTTCCATAGAATTGAGATGCAACTCCTTGCTTCTACCCAATTACCTGAGTGGTAGAGTATCACCTAAGCTCACTATATTTCTCGAGCGTCAACATAAAACCTAAGTGCATAGTGTGACCTAAGCATCAACATTCAGCTGACCTGAAGGTATAATTTGATTATTGTAAAGACACCTCTTATTTGAGTTGACTTTGAATGGAAATATTGTTTGATGGATATATAATAAAGGGAAATTGATTCGTCTATGAGAATATTTATGGAATATGAATAAGTGATATATAAGAAATTGAAGCAAGAGAATATGGAATACAAGAAGAAGATATAGAGTATTGACTAAGTAGGCTACAAAGAAATATAAAGCAAAGTGAAGAGTCATATATCATATTCAGGTGATTGCAATCTTCAAAGGCTCTATATCATAAAATTAGTAGCAAACAAGGATCATCCCACTAATTGCATCTTAATTGTCACATCAAGTAAATCCTCTAATAAGGAGGACCTAACAATCTTTATAAAATCTCTTAACATCATACATACTTCATTGTATTGTAAAATCCTTTCATGAGGTGGACCTAATAGTTCTTCATGCTCCTAATTGAGTAGATCACCAGAAGTAATCAATTGTAAGCCCTAACAGGCCAACTTTTTTATTATAGTATGAAGCATTGTGAGTGTCATCCCCACCTAGGTTTTACCTTCTCCTTGGAGGATTTATGGGTTACCAAATATTTTGTCAAAGTGTTATGGTGTAGATTTCTTTATTGATTTATGTTCATGCATGGCTAAAGATTAGACAATCTAATAAAGTTAAAAAAAATTATTCTAAGTGATAAGTTTTAGTTGTTCCTAATTCAACCCCCCTCCCCACTCTTAGTAACCTATTTGTCATTGTAGTTCAAAAAATTGGTAAAGGATAGACCTAAACCTACCAAAACCCTAGCTCGAGGTGAGCTTGCAAAGAAAACCTTAGCAAAGTGGGGACAACAAGGGCATGGAGCTGAACATTGTCATTGACATGGAAGTCAAGTTTGGAATCCATGTAATTTCTCACAAAATCAATAGCTTGAACAGACCTAACAACATACCCTATGAGGGAATTGACATACGTTTCAAGGTTGTGAAGAGTAATCTATCTTTCAACCTAGCCAAGTTATAGATGAGCCAACTAAGAAAGAACATGGAAATCATTTGGACATCAAAGAAGAAGGTGCGAGAAAAATCTGATGGCATTATTGATGCATACTTTGAAAATTTTAAGCAAAAGATGTAGAACATATATAGGATTCCTCAATAGTTGGTTGAGCAGCATGAACAAGATATGGGCTTCATAGTTGACGGTGATAACACTCATATTCAAGTAGTTGTACCTAGGATAGCATGGGTAAAACATTTTGGGTATGAAGAGAACATTGATGTTAGTAAGGATATCATTAAGGCTCTACTAAATGAACCATCTAACCCTAAGGCTACATATTTTAGAACCTACGAGGAGGGTACAACTAGGATATCT
Organism: Cupressus sempervirens; assembly: GCA_028749045.1. Classification (NCBI taxonomy): domain Eukaryota; kingdom Viridiplantae; phylum Streptophyta; class Pinopsida; order Cupressales; family Cupressaceae; genus Cupressus; species Cupressus sempervirens. The sequence goes on along the minus strand of CM053789.1, from coordinate 420,619,308 downwards.
CTAGAAATAGAGTTTCCTCAAATTTTGAAGAGAGGAAAGAAAAGAATGGGAAAAAAAAATAGAAGAAATTTGACAAGAAGGATGACCCTCTTATGCTCACTAAGGGAAAAGGGAAAGAAGAAGAAGAGGAGGAGGAGGAGGAGGAGGAGGAAGAGGAAGAATAACCTCCAAAGAAGAAGGGAAAAGTGATCAAGACTACACCAAAGAGAGTTACACCTAAGAAGGTAGCCACCCCAATGATCACCACTACTAAAAATTCAAGAAGGAAATTGAAGCTTCAAGCTGATGATGAAGAGGAAGAAGAAAATTCACCTATCATCCAAATGAAGAAGCCCCTACTATCCTTTGAGAAATAGTTGAAGATATTGAAGGAAGGAAGTGGCATGGCTAGATTCAACTATATCATATATGAATCAAGGAGAAAAGAGGGGAAGAAATAGATAGAGGATTCTTTGGTTGTAAAGATGGGAAGATGGAAATATGATCCTAATTAGATGAAAAGCCAAGCTCCAAAAGTTTTACTTAAGGAAATGACACAAAGATGGAAAAATTCTATGAAAATAGAAGCAGACATTAGAGAAAAAACATTGAAAAGTGTCATCCACACAACAAAAAAAAAAGAAATCAAGGAGGCCATGTCCAAGTATGTAAACATGCAAAGTCCTAGATTCAAATCATTTCAATTTTTGTCTAATAATATAGAAGAGGTTGTCCAATCCACAAAAAATTTGTGGAAAACTATTTTTAAGGAAGATAATAAGGTAGATAAAGATGAAGAAAAATATGTACAAACTTTTGAAGAATCAAATTCAAAAATGATAGAAGCTACAGTAATAGCCTCTCTATCAACTTCTCCAAGCCAAGCCATTGTTTCATCAAGTGCAGAGAAGATAGAGATCAAAGTGATAGAGAAAGAAAGTCTTGCATCCACCCAAGTAGCAACTGAGAAAAAGACTGAGAATAGATTTGGGCCAAGCATAACTAAGAAAAAATTAGACAAGGATGAGAACATGATTGACAAAGGAAGCAAAGAAGAAAGCAAGAGTTAACTGAGTGGAGAAGAGAAGAAGGATGAAAACAAAGGAAAAGAAATTATAATTTCTCTAAGTGCCAAGGGAAAGGAAAAAGAAAAGGTTTCAAAAGAGATATAGAGATTGTGATTCCAAATTGGGAATAATCTAATCTCTATGCTGAATAGTGAATAGATGGAGATCTTGAGTGAACTATGGAGAAAAAGGGCTCACTAGAGGACACTCAAGGAAAGAAGGGAAAGAGGAAAGGTTCTTGAAGACATCAAGGACATATTTTTGGATATAATGCAAGTTAAGGTAAATAATAAAACCCCTATCATTGAGAAATTAATTGGTATTGTATATAAGTTCAATAAAGATTTAAATGGTCAAGAAAAACTTCTGCAAAGGGTAGAAAGAAAATTTGAGAATAAAGTTTTGGAGAATGTAGCAAAGAAGATTGTCATTGATCAAGTTGAACTATCCACTCTCATTGCTACATTAGAAGGAGTTGCATATAATTTTGTCTCCTTATTTAAAAAACTATGTGATACTTCAAATTTTACTAGAGAAGAAAAGGACAAACTAGCCAAGGTTGATGAAGAGTTGAAAAATAGTGCTAATCAGTTAGCACTTGACTTGAGTTCTATCTCAAATCATTTTGTAAAGGTCAGATTTTAGATAGATTTATAGGCTGAACTACTAAGGGATGAGGCTAGAACTAGAGAAATAGTATTAGATATTCAAAGTATGATACTTCCTCACATGGATGTGATATAGAAATTTCTTGCACATGCAAAGACACTAGTTCATGACACAAATTTCTTAGTTGTAGATCTCGTGATGGAGTTATCAGTTGAACATTAGATTGAACTACACATTTTGAAGGTCTTGAAAGAAAATTGGGATAAAACTATGTCTTTAATTTTGAAAGTGCATCATGATTTACTCAATCATTTTTTCTAACCTTTTAAAGAGATGTTTATGGCATTTGTAACTAGAAAATAGGGGAAACATCTATATATATGTAGAGGAATATGCACTATATATATATATATATATATAGAAATTAATTCAGTTGTGACCAAGCAATAGTTTTTTAGTTCAAACCTAGTTACAAATCCAAGCATATGGAGAGGGGGAGTTTGACACAAAGTTTTGAGTAATAGTTTTTGGATTGCTAACAGATCTAAAAATGATAAGTGCTTTTGTAACTAATAACAAAAAAAGAGATTTTTGACCCAATGAAAAGACATATTGTCAATTAGTGGCAAAACACTAAAGTCATCCACAAAGGTCAGTTATTACTATAGTCAAGCTTTCCTTTAGTCAACATATTTTAGTGTAGATTGAGAAGATTGATAATATCCTATGTTAACCAAGCACTATCTTATAGCCAAGCTAGAAATGTGAACCAAGTTCTTAGTGTGAACCAAGTTAGTAGTGTGAATCGAGTTCTTAATGTGAACCAAGCTAGAAATATGAACTGAGCTCTCTGTGTGAACCAAGCTCTCCATGTGAACTGAGTTCATAGTATTCACTGAGTTCTCAATATGAGCTAAACATCTAGTTCAAGCAAGGTATCCAGTGTTACCTGAGTGTGAGAGTATCACCTAAGCTCACAATATTGCCTAAGCATCAACATAACGCCTAAATGCATAGTGTGACTCAAGCATCAACAATCAACCAACTTCAAGGTATAATTTGAATGTTGTAAGTACACCTATTGTTTCAAGGATATATAAGAAAGGAAAATTTATTTTTCTATAATAATATTTATAGAATGTGAATAAGTGAGATATAAGAAAGTGAAGTAAGAAAATATGGAACACAAGAAGAAGATAGAGAAAATTGAGTAAGCAAGCTACCAAGAACTATAAAGGGAAGAACAGAGTCATATTTATCACAGTCAAGTGATTGCAATCTTAAAGGATCTATATCAACAAATTAATTGCAAAGAAGGATCATCCTACTAATTGCATCCTAATAGTTGCATCAACTAAATCTTCTAACAAGCTGGACATATCAGTCCTTTGTAAAATCTCTTAATAGAGTACATACTTCACTGTATTGTAAAATCCTTTCACAAGGTGGACCTAAAATATTTCATATTCCTAACAAAATAGATTACTTGAAGTGATCAATTGTAAGCCCTAATTAGCCAACTTTATTACTACTGTAGTGAAGCACTATGGGTGTCAACCACACCCCAGTTGTACCTTCTCCTTGGAGGTTTTTTCAGTTACCAAATGTTGTGTCAAAGTGTTGATTTCTTTATTGATTTATGTTCATGCATGAAAATATATTGGACAATGTAATAAAGTAAACCAAAAGTATTCTAAGTGAAAAAATTTAGGGGTTCTTGAGTCACTCCCCCCCCAAGTCACCTATTTGTCATTACATTTCCAACAAAATGATAAGAGAAACCATTATCAATTATCCATCTATCATTCTTACTCACATGTGAAATCAATACAATTTTTTCATCTTCATCATAATTATATTTCATTGCAACATTAAAAAACTTCTTCATCATGATCATCAGAATTACTGGTAGAACCATCTTCTTCGGTAATATAGCAAGATTTATTAAATCTATCCTTGCAGTGCTTGTAATATTTGTTACCTAGGTTGTTTCTATTGTCTTTCCTTCCTTAGTGCTTGGAATATTTCCTTTCCTATTTCTCATGTATTTCAAGAAACTTTTCTGCAATATGACCAATTTTGTTACATGTAAAACAAATAATAGAAAGTTTACCCTTTTATTTTCCTTTTCCTCTCATTATTCTTCAGGTCAATAATGCTTCAAGTTCAACAAGGTCATCATCAAATTCACTATCACTTTATATAATTCTACTCTTCTTCTTCCTCTTGGATCCATCAAGAGTTAGTTGTTCTTTAAAAATAGATTCAACCCTAGAAGGGATATAATTATCAAGTTTTGATAGTTCAAATGTAGTGAGTCTACCAATTACACTATCCAAGATCAGATCATTACCAGGTTACATATCATATCTTGAATTGTAGACACTCTAATTACATAGATAGGAAGTAAATTCCTCATTATCTTACTTATCATTGTTTTATTTGATATAATGCCTCTAGCTCCTTTGATAGCATTCACCACTTCTTTGATTTAGCCATAATATTGTGCAACAGTCTCACCTTCTTTAATTCTCATGTCATCAAAATTTCCTCTTAAGATCTATTCCTTTTCCCTCAATACATTTTTCTCTCCTCAATGGAGTTTTTCCAACTTGTCCCACATTTTCTTTGTAGTAGTACATTCCTTCACATCATCAAATTCTGTGTAACTTAGGGCCAATGAAAATTCTATCATCATTAGGTTGTGCTCTTGATTCTCTTTCATTTTCTTTGTGCTATCATAGGTCTAGATACCTCAATTTATTCATTATCTAGGTAGTATCACATGGAATCTCCAATACTAGATAAGTGCAATCTCATCAATCTTTGTTATGCTGGGAAGTTCTCCTTGTTCAGATTGGGTATCTCTCTCTTGTACATCTTTATCTTCAACTTGAGTTCCTCCAAAATTACCTCACAAGAACCAATACTTTGATACCAATTGTTAGAATTATTTAAAGAATAACTATGAGTAGGGGGGGTGAAGAAGTAATCCTGAGGTAAAGATGTACCAATTCAAATTATAAAAAAATCAAACAATTTATTCAATCTCATAAAATGGCTCAAACCATTTAGTACATCATCAAAAATTTAACACTTTTTAACTCTCTATTCTATCTATGTGTTTGACTAATAGTAAAATAAATGGGTAACAACACAAACTGGTCTCACCCTTTTATTAAGGAAAATGATTTAAAAAGTATATATGTTCAAATTCAATGATATAAAGTGGTATTATTATTTAGAATTTAAAAATGAAGTAAACCAATGAAATGTGTAGATATGGATGAAATTTAGGATTTTTTAATGATTATTTGGAATAAGAATTTATATATTTTTATAATTTTAAAGATGATTTTTTAGTTGCTAAAAAAACTTCAAAATTTGACGTCTAGTTCCTACTTCAGAACTATATAGAAATAAACCATTTTCCCTTTGATCTTAAATTCTATTATAGATAACATATATAGCTAGATCAATGAAAAATAAAATTTGTTTTTGGCCTATATTTCTCTTTCATAAAAATTCAAATTTCAACTCACGTAAAATTGATAGTTTTCATCTCCCACCACATTTTCCTTTACAAATCTATTTGAACAAAAAGAAAAACTATACAATTTAGAGCTGGAAGAGGAATCTCTCTTCTAGAAGATCATATGCTTTTCAAAAAAAATTAATATGATTTACTATTATTATCTTTCTCAAAATCAACATCTTCTTAACTACTAAAATATGTACTTTTAGTATTTTTTTAAATTGCAATATACTATGTCTAATTGAAAACTATAAACACTAATTGAGAATATTCTTGACTTTTAACTCTACAAAATGGTCTATATTATTAAAAAAAGTCATGAAAAAGAGTAAGATTTATTGAAACATCAATTTTTTGAAATAATTTTATATCTTTAGTAATCGGACACCAATCAGCATAAAACATGCATTTAATAGATATTTCAAATTGAAAAAGTGTAATAACTTATATAACTTAGCTAGAATGAATTTATCTAGATCATATGTTTGAATAAAATTTATTTTTACATAGATATACTCAAAATTAGTTATTTTGATTAGCCAACTTGAAAGGTGACACAACTTTTTACTTTTACCCATACAATTATAAACATAGCATGCATAAACTAACTTCAACAAGAGCTAACATTGAAACTCAATTTGGGAAAAACCACCAAGTAACATGCTACCAAATTTTCACTCTTTAGAAGTGAGCTCAATTAAGAGCTAACATTGTTAAAGGTCATAAAATACACGATTAAATGTGAACATGTCAAAGGATTTCATCACCCTGTTAGGAGTGGCCTTATTAGAGGACTTTGAGTCATTCCATTAGAATGTCACTTTGATTAAAGGATTTACAAAATGATAGTTAGGTCAACCATGATTAAAGGATTTTGACTATCACAATGGTTAGAATGTAACAAGAGGTTTGATATGTAAAGTACAACTCACTTTGCAAATCTAGATCTCCACTCACTCATCTGTTTGATGATTGACTGGCCTTCATTTTCATCTACATCACTTGTCTTCTTGGCATCCCTTCAAGCAATCATAACTCACCAATCTCTTTAATTCACCTCTATTGCTCTGCTTCTCAGAGCTTCTCCTTAAGTTTGCCAATCAATAATGAACCAACCTTTAAAATCATCTCTTATGCCTCTTTATATATAAAATTTTGATCTTTTTTTTCTCGAACATGAATGTAGATCTTAGGGCTCGGTCAAATTTATCAAACCCTTCCATCATTATGTTCTTCTTCTTTCTTGATACTTCTAAAAAATTATGATCAAATCATTTCCTTTGATCACATAAAAAACTTTCTCCATGCATTAAATACTCCAACTCATCAATTCTTATCATCTACACAATTTAACTAATCCAAAAATTTCAACTGTATTGGCCTCAAATTTAATTCTCTTACAGACTATAACATTTTTTGTCAGTTGAAAATCATCGTCTTCTTCTTCTCAATCATCACTATGTAGCTCAACATACATTATTATGTTTTGTTTGACATCAATAGGCTCTCTCATCCATTACTATGCTCAATCACTACAAACCTTCCTTCATCAATTTTCTTAACAATAACTATCATTTAGCTTGAACTATTTTTCTGTCTTCTACTTAAGTTTCTTAATCTTCACCTCCACTTGCTTCATTGACTGCCCAATACTAATACTCAGTCATTCTTAGAGTTTAACTCAACTCTTTTCTATTGAATTATGCACATCTATTTCAACTATCTTCTTCACTTCTTATATTGATTAAACAACACATAATCTTGTGAATGCCTAACTTATCAAGTTCCCATTATGATTCCATGATACCTAGTTTCTCATCACTCATCAACATCACTAGCTCACCCTCCCATCTCTTCTTTTCAAGTCCTCTTTATCAATCAATAGATATAGTAAATGTCACTCTAGTAGGTTAGACAACATCTTACTATTAGGTTTGACATCAATGACAACATAGTAATTTTTTTAGTTGTAGTTTCCAACAAGGTTTTTTTATGTTAAGACTTGTTGGACCTAGCTTATATTAAGATGGTTAAATCGGCTAAGTTTATATCTAATTATGGTACTTTGATAACTATAAATTATAGTATCTTTAGCTATAGAAATAATTAATTTTGGGGTTTTTTTAATTTTAAGGAAGGAAGTAGGTTAGTATGATGGTAATGACTTATAGTTGATGCTCAACTAATTTATTTTGTCTTTACATCAGCCCCATTTTTGGCTACTTTTAATAAAAAGTAAAGCTATACATTTTGCAATATTCACAACTACTTCATTCGACTCCATGATTTTTTATCAAGACATTGTCAAATACCATTTTGAATTCAATGAAGAAATTAAATAGATCATCTTATTTTTTCCCATATATTCTCAATCAAGCATTTCAATAGTGATGATTTATAGTACTTTTCAACCTAAAGCCTACTTTTCATTTGACCCTATTGTTGGAAATACAATAGGAAAAGTACACTCTAAAAGAGGGGGGGTGTGAAGTTGTACTTCAAAATTTTATCCATTAAAACATTCACCATACATCCATCTCACAATTTGCGTGTAAATTGAAATAGCTAGCTAAACATGTTCATCCATAGCATGAAAGCAAATAACATTCAGCACATATATGACACAAGGTATTTGGTTACCTAGAAACCCTCCAATGATAAGGTAAAACTGGGGTGGGGATGACACCCACAAATCTTCACTACTATAGTTGTAAAGTGTATCCAGTGAAGGTTACAATGTTTGAACATAAACTATGATCTACCCTATGAAACATCTTCTATGTTAAAGGCTTGCAGAGATTGTTAGATATTACCCTATTAAAGGATTTCAACACCCTATTAGAAGTGCACCTGGTTAGGGAATTCAACTTACAATGAAGTAAGCACCCTGTTAAAGGATTTACAATAGCCTACTAGGACTACTTGGTTAAGAGATTTTAATGATTCACCTATTAGAATGTCTTAGCCTTGATCCTTCAATTAGCACCTATCTACTAGATATTAGATATTCTCTTTCCTGATGTATAATTGATCCTCTCTGATCAGATGTATCACTTTTGTCCTCCTTTTTTCTTTCCTTTGTTCTGTCTAACTGATTCCACAATTCAAATCTCAATCACAACTACTTAGTCACCGTGAATATTTTGTCTACGCATGCAAACTTCTCTCTTCCCTCCTTAAAATCTTTAGGGTTTTTGATCCTTAAGAAGACCTAGGTCACTTAGGGTTAGGTAGGAATCAACAATTGTGACTTACCCATTTCTTTTCTTTTAGAACATCACTCAATCTAATTGGTTCATGTACTGCATAGGGATTCTCAATATAGATACATTCTTATCATCTAGAATCACAAAACAATCCTTAAGTCAACTCAAAAATGATTTACATAAGATTTTGTGCCATTACAAAAAATTATGTCCAAAATTATTTACTCAGCACTTGAAGCCTCTGATGCTCGATATCCACTCTATCTTCAATTTTGTAACTCGACCTATGAATAACTCAACATCCAGTATTTACTCAACATCTAAATCAATTGGCATATACTAACTTGTTCATCACTGGAGTGAGACAACACCAACTATCTACTCGACACATACTATATATGTTCCTTAACATGCATTATCTAACAATGTATGCTCGACATGCACTACTTGAATATGACTAACTATGTTAGTCACTCATATGTCAAAATCAATATGAGATTAACAATCTCCCCTTTGACATGAGTGGTAAAAAAACTTTGTCATGCATATATAAACTTAACTTAAGCATAAATTAGATAATCTATAATCTTTACTTGACTCAAATAAATTTTACAAAACTAATGAATTATCAGTCATAACTCAAAATGTTAAAACTCCCCTTGAGTTGATTGTTCTATACTATATCTGAATTTGATACTCCTACTGAGTAAATTTACTTCAACTGCAAACATACTCTATTATTGCATTTACTCCCCTTTGTGTAATCTCTTCTTTTCTATCTCAATTCCCCTTTTCCTTAATAACCCCCTTGTTTTTTATGCTTATGTCATGGGTGAGACACATATAGTATGTTTGGCCAAAAATGTTTGATGGACCTCCATTATAATCTTAAGTGTTTCATCTCAATTGTTGCACACCATCTCTATAGATTGAGTTTGAACATCTAGCTTCATAGCAAGGTCCACTAAGTGTTCATGAGTAGAAAGATGAACATCTTTCTACATCAAGGTTTCTGCAAAGGCTAGTTCCTTGTGCAAAACCTCCATGTGTGGGGTCAACATGGATTGAATATTTATCAAGGTAGCCCTAGTATTTTCATCTTGGCTTTTAATGTAGCTAGCTTACCTTGAGTAGATAATAACCTTCAAAAATGAGTCTGACTATGACTAGGAGATAGATTAACAATAATGCTTTTTGTTTGTAAGTCTCCCTATAGCTGGTCAATAGACCTCTGTTCTTTGTGTGTGAACAAATACACATCACAAAGCTGTGTATAGAGAAAATATATTTTCTAACACCCTTTTCACATCTTCCATCTTGGTTGCTAAGTCAACCTATCTGAGAGCAATGGCACTAGAAATATTCTCATCAACCTTTGTTAAATATCTCTTCTTAGACCATTCTAAAGGTTTTTCCTATTTGTGTCCAGGTCTACATCACTAATTTTATCCACCAAATTCTCCAATTTCTCAAGAATAGGTTTATCTACAATAAGTTTTGGAAGTCTGAATGCACCAAGAAATATGTCTTTTCTTGTTCTCCCTTTTAAGTAACTCTTGATTATTTTTCCTTTGTAGAGCTTCTTGCAAAATACTGATCTATTATGTGGTGATGGTTGCTAGATCAAAATTTGGAAGTTCAATCATCTCATCTAAGTTGACATCTCCATAAGATTTTCCTTCTCCAACCTTAGATGTATAAGGACTAGGCCTTGATGACTAAAATGATGTAGGATCTACGCTCAGCCTTTGAAGATTTTGACTAGGAATAGGAGATGCAAAGCTTGGTAGGATAACCAATGTTTGAATTGCTATTTGTTCCTCTGGGTTCATAGTAAAAATTGACTCTTCAGTGATATCCTTCTCCTTCTCTATGTTTTCTTCACCTTGTATCTATGAGTTAGGTGCAAGACTATTTTCTTAACCTATATGGACTTGTGTCCCATCCTTCTCAACTGTCAATATTGCTTGCATTGAAGCATTTGGTACCAATGTGCTAACATTCGATGTTACTATGTCCTTTCTTTGATATACCACAATGGGCATTGAAACACAAGTGTCAGTGAGAACACCTTGTTGTACTTCTAGACCTCTTGTCTCTATAGATGAAAGGGGTACACTAGATGTGTTATTGAACTCTACTTCTCCCCTGCTGATACCTTATCAATTTCATCTATACTAATTAATATAGGATTAGTGCATAGTTTAGTAGCTAGAATTGAATCCTATAGAATCCTCTTCAAATAATCCTCAGTCAAAGGATTGATGTTCTACATAGTGTTATCAGAAACATCCTTTATCTTGATAGTTTCTTGTTGACTTGTTTGTTCCACATGAGAGGGATAGGCACTTGACATATGTACCTCATGTACATTTTGATCTTATTGCTACTCTTCTTTAGTTGTAGCCTCTACATCTACTTCCTTCTCTATTCTCCCCTCATGTCCAACTTTGATGGATCCATTCTTTGTAATCTCAACTACCTCTTGTTTATCTATGTCCTCACCTACCTCCTCAAGTGCTTGCTCAATTACTTTCTCTATTTGAAATCCATAGATAACTTTCCATATTTGGGTGCTCTATTTGACAACATCCTCAATGATGTTTTGTAAAATGTTAAAGGATTTGTATTTGGGAGAAAATTTCCCCTTGTATTTGTTGATTTCCTTAGTCATAGATGATTTGTCCAATTCTTGTTAAATACTCTAGCTAGAGTAGTCTACCTTATATTCCTTTCAGTAGTTAAACTATATTGCATGTCAATAGGAGTGGTCTTGAATTTGGTCATCATCCTGTATACAAATTACCAAAGCTTATTCATTTCTACCTTTCCTAGTTTGTCAAACTGAACATATGTGAACCCTAACAAATCAGCATTGTTGTTAATGTTATCACACAAGTTGTCTAAATTAGAAGAGGGACTGTAGCTTACCACTTGGAATTGACTATTGTCATCTAACTTGGTCCTCTTCTCTTCTAATTCATTTGGAGCCATACACTTCCTCCTCTTTGGTTGATCTTGTTAACTCTACTCTGTAGTAGTTGTTGTTCATTTTCCTTTGGGTTTGTTAGCTTATTGTGTTTTCTTTGTAGTGGCCCTTGTGTTAGCACTAGCAAGAGGTACTATTTTCTTTTGTTGTGTTGGCTTCACAACTTTCTTTGGTTTATTTTCTATAGGCTCCATGACTTTTCTTTTCTTCTTTTCTATAGTTTTTGGTACTTCATTGGCTTGTTCTCCCCTCATAGCTTTATCATGTTCCACTTCCTCTTCTTATTGGTCATCTCCTTCACCTTGTGTTAGTGCAAGTGGGGCTTGAGTTGGTTGTTCATCTTCTTCATCCTCATCATCTTCTTCTTCCTCTTTTTCTTCTCTCCCTTCACCAAATCTTTCTTTAAGCTTCTTCACAATTTTGTTCTTCTTTCTCACCATAGAAGCTATCTTCAAATCTATTAACATTCTAGATTTGGATTCCTCATAATTTCCAAATGAGGTTATACTCTTGTCTACTTCCTCTTCCAATAGTATTGTGATGGCTATTGATTCCTCATCCACATTGATTTCATAACACAATGGCCTAAACCATATGACTCTAGGAACAATTGCTTGTACATATGTAAAATCAACATCAAATAAAAAATAAACAAAATCATAATATTTTTGTACTAGTGACATTGGTATCCTTAGTCTTTATTTCATACACTTCTTAAAGTCTTAAAAATAGCTTTTCATGACTGACTCAAAGTTGTCCCCAAGTTGCTCTATGAACTCTCCTATTTGAACTGCAATAGACCTATTGGTCTTCCAAGAAACTTTTCCAAATGAAGGAAATGTGTTGTACACATAGAAGATATGAAAACCAGTAATGAACTAAATTTACATTGTGATTTCTTTGTCTTTCTTATGGCTCTCAAGTTTTTTGATAACTATTGGAGTTGTAACTCGACAAGGTTATAAGAGTGATCCTTCTTCGCTATCTTGTAGCCCAAATCCATATCCATACAAGACACATTGTTTAATCTACTAGACTAAAATATTTTGTCAGCAATAATTCTAACAATAAATGCAATTAAAGGATAAAAAATTGTATCAATAGTCATCCCTCTTTTATTCAATACAACCCTTGTATTCTTCTCAATTACCTCCTTCACATCACTTCGTATAGTCTTGGGTGTATCTATAGTAGGGTACCCTATTACTCATTAAATGATCCTTTTTTTTATTTTGGTAGGGCCATTCTCCAACCATACAGAGTGATCATGTATTTTTCTCAACACTATCTTAATTCATTCCATTTTGAATACATTTGGAAAATCTAGGGCACGGGTTAACTGTTTTCTCTCTAAAATTTTATTTTCCTCCTTCAACACTCTATATCAGGAGAAGGTTACTATGATGGAAGCCAAGATATGCAACCTTGAGAAGTTAATTAAGAAAATGGCTAACATTGTGTCTACCCTATTGAAGAAACTGGACATGGATAATGGCTAGGATTCTCCTTCGTTGGTTGATCGCCAAGGTCCCAACAAGTGCACTAGGGCCCATTCTAAAAAGATTGATGATATAGCCAAGAAGGATGAAGTGAAGGCTATGGCAAAAAACATGTAGATGCTAGCTAATCAGGCTTTGGACCTGATTAAGGCCACGTAACTGGTTTTTTTCTATCTTTTGTGCTATCCTTTTGCTTTACTAGTGTTGTTTCTTTGCTATTTTTTTTTAGCAATTATGTCTGTGACCTCTTGTGTTTCTTTTTGGAGGTCTATTTTGTTTTTGCTCCTAAATGCTCTATCTTTTTTGAAACTATCCTTTTGTAATATGGTTTTAGGTCCTTAAAACCTATTTTTACTTAATCAAAACACATAGTTTTCCATATAAATCTTTGATTTCCATGCCTCCAATACTTCCAACCTTAAAGTGTAACAACATCTTAGATTTTGTATCGTCAAAATCTTTGGTGGTATCATAGATAATGTGCTAGTTGGATCTCCTTTGTATGCAATATCGGTAATAGCTCAAAAGGATGGTTGTGTAACCTCTTTTCTTATTAATTAAACATACAAAACCTCTTTTACTTCCTTCCTAATAGTAGTAGAAGAACTAGACACCATATGAAATAACTAGGGATTGTGATAATTTAGACAACATAGCTTGGCACATGATAAATACCTTACGAATTTAAATATTGGTGATGAGTAGCAACTAAATCCAGTTCTCAAATTCTTGAATCCTTCACCTTAGTTCTCCTTAAGCTCTTCATACTCTCTTTGATCTCAAATGAATGGAAATGAGTTGAAAATCAACCATATAACCCTTAAAACTCTGCAATAAATGCTCAATTCTTACATAAATGTAAGCTCAACTATCATAGCAATATCAATGCACTTAGATTACACATGATTTACACTTCACTTGGAAACCACAATGAACTGGGCCAATACTATTACCTTTAATAGCTTGGCACCAACTGAAATTTTTCATGCTCGACAACAACATGAAAATTAGAAAAACCTTATAGATTTCTTCTAGGTTCTAATTAATACATTGCATCTGAATTCATGCATATATACTCTTTTTAGAACTTATATTATTTGAACTAATGTAAAATATATCAATGCAATATTAGTCCTGCCTACCTTTTGATTGCCTAGTTGGGGGTGATGTGATCACTTGATCCATTGGATGAAGTGACCTCATCTGAACTTGATGTGCTACACTATTTCTTTTTCTTCCATGTCTTGTTCATCTATAATTTGACTTTCTCAACATCAATCTTCCCTATCCCTTTATTGAATTCACTAATAGATGCCTTTGACCTTGTTGGACAATTCCTGCTTACGTGACCAGTCTTGAAACAAATAAAGCATGTAGTTTGACTCAACCACCTATTGTAATAATTTTTGAAATGTGTTCTAATGAAATTCTCAACAACATGTCCATACTCTTGACAATAGTGACAACTATACCTTGTATTGCAATCCCAATTGTAGGGTTTTCTATTCTATTGTCCCTTTTTCTTCTTGTTTGTTGTCCACTTCGCATTACATCTACATTCATATGCTCTATGTCCATATTCCAGAAAATTATAGTAGTAACCTTCAAATATTTGTGTGCTTGATGTCTTGGTCTTGCATTCATGTGCCCGATGTCCTTTCTTTTTGCACTTATGACAATTACCAATGAATTTCTTCTTAGGGTTCTAATTTACATTGTTTCTCTTGCAAACATTCATTGTATGACCTATCTTTCCACAATTATGACAAGTGAGTTCGTAGTTCTTGCCTTTGTTGTTTTCCTGTTCACCATTTTTAGATGATTCTCCTTCCTTAGTGTTTTTGTTCACCATTTTTAGATGATTCTCCTTCCTCAGTGTTGGTGTATCCTAATCCAATAGTATCATTTTTAGATCTAGGAGATCTCATTAGTTTCTCAAAATACTTAATGGCTTCACTAGGTTTGTTGAAACTTTCAACAAATTCTTTCTCTCTTCTTAGATTATTTCTCAATTGTTCATTCTGTAATTTTAAGGTTGTGATATCAATGTCCTTACCATTCAATTCATGATTAGAAATCATTACTTGATTTATTATTTCCAATTGCATGTTTGTAATCCTTTGTACCTCTGATGTCTTCTCTTCTAGTCTGTTGGTTAGTATCCTTTTGTCATCTTCAATCATGACAATTGCTTCTTCAACATTTTTTTTAGCTCAGTCACTTCACATAGAAATGCTCATTAGATTTCTTATTCTACCTTAAGATTTCTAACCTCTTCCGTTAGGGCGCCATTCTTTTCCATTAGATTTTTTACTATTACATCAAAATCACTTGAATTTCCATCTACAAACAATTCAGTAGTGTCTTCCTCTTGGTATTGTGTGTCATTCTTCTCAATAACTATCTCTTTCCTTCACTTTAATAACCACTTCAACTCATCTCTTGATTTATTCAACTAATGTAGAGCAAGCTGAATTTCAATCTTCTAGTTATTAATAACTTTCTCAACTTATAGACTTCCATCTTCAAGATCTTTCCTCAAAGTTGCAAAGCTTTCCTTTTCAGAGAACAAGGCTCTGATACCAATTGTTGGAAATACAATAGGAAAAGTAAACTTTGAGAGGGGAGATGAGAGGGTGAATCAATACTTCAAAACTTTATCCATTAAATCATTCACCACCAATCAGTATCATGAAAGTAAATAACATTCAACACATATATGACACAAGATATTTGGTTACCCAAAAACCCCCCAATGAGAAAGTAAAACTATGGTGGGGATGACACCCACAAATATTCACTACTACAGTTATAAATTGTATCTAATGAAGGTTACAACGTTTGATCATAAACTATGATCTGCACTATAAAAGGTCTATCTAGCTACAGGGTTACAAATATTATTAGATATTACCTTGTTAAAGGATTTCAACACCTTATTAGAAGTGCATGCCTATTTAAATAACTTCAACTTACAATGAAGTAAGTACCCTATTAAAGGATTTACAAAAGCTTGCTAGGAATACTCGATTAAGATATTTTACTCATTCACCTATTAGAACGTCTCAGCCTTGGTCCTCTAGTTAGCACCTCTCTGCTAGATATCATATCTTCTCTTTCCTGATGTATACTTGATCCTTTATGATTAGATGTATCACTTCTGTCCACTTTTCTACTTTCCTCTATTCTCTCTAATTGATTTTGTAATTCATGTCTCAATCATAACTCCTTAGTCACCATGAATGTTTTGTCTACACATACAAACTTCTCTCTTTGCTCCTTAAAATCTTTAAGGTTTTTCCTCCTTAAGAAGACCTAGGTGACATAGGGTTAGGTAGGAATCAATGATTGTGATTCATCCATTTTTCTACTTAGAACATCCCTCAATCTAATTGATTTCATGTACTACATAGGGATTCTCAATATAGATTCATTCTTATCATCTAGAATCACAAAACAATCCTTAAGTCAGCTCAAAAATTATTTACATGGGAGTTTATGTCATTACAAACAACTATGTCTAAAACTATTTACTTGACAGTTGAAGCCTCTGATGCTTGGCATCCACTATCTTCAATGTTGTAGCTCAACATGTGAATGACTTGGCATCCACTATTTACGTGGCATCTGAATCACTTGATATATACTAGCTTGCTCACTGCTAGAGTGACTTGGTATTAACTTTATTTATATGCTAACAAATTGAGTTGGTGTTATTTTATTCTTTTGAGGAGTTTTCAAAAAAATAAATTTTGTTTTTAATGTGCAACAACTTGAAGAATTTATAATATCACCACTTTTAATGATCAAGGCGATTGTTATGCCAGTTGTCTAATTTGTGAGAAATCTATTTAGAATGACCTTACACAATATTTTTATGATATTTTTACCAATTGACATCATCTAATCCTTTGAAGTCTTTTTTGGACAAGATTTTAGTTGTTAAATTGATTACTGGTGGGGATCTTTATCTTCAATTCTTTCTTAGAAAAAAATTGTATATTAAATTTTAAAAATATATAATATTATTCTCTTTAGTTATTTTTTCTATTTCTTTTAGTTTTGCAAAGGCTTGATGAATTATATTTTCCATTAGTCATATTCCACATCTAATTATATTTACATTTTCCTTGAAGATATTATAAATATTTTTACACTCTTTACTTCTTTATAGACTTCATGATACGATGGATTTCCTAAGGTTCTATTTAGTTGCTGGAATAGGAATAGGAAATTAGAAATATGTTTTGTATTCTTTGTTTGGAGCATCAAATTGGAATTGGGAATAGGATATTCACATTTTTCCCCTAAAATAACACATATTCATTCCAAAAAAAAAAACCTATTATTAGAATAGCTATTCCTATTCCCATTTTTAATTTCTCTTATTTGATAATGTTTTTAGATTCACTTCAAACTAATAATCTATAAGAAAACACTTTCCCAATTTGTAAACCCAAAAATCCATGGCAAAGAAAATCAACAATCTCATCGATCTATTCGGTAGTGGTAGGATCGCAACATAACTCAGTTATTCCTATCTACACTCAAATGACATATATGAAAAAATAATTGAAAAGTGCATAAAGGAGGGAAAAGAGCATCGAGAAGTAGTTCACACTTATCTATTGGCTCAGTTTCTAAATGAATCAGCCTTCCCTTAGAGCATTATTGATGAGTCGATTATTCTCTCTTCTATGTTTGTTATGAGACTACCTTCAAAGCCCTCACCGTTTCTATTAAATGTTAAGGGTTAAGATTATCTAGAAGAATCTAAAGAAGAGGCTTCCTAGAGCCTTCGATTGTATAGTCTAGATTTGATGTATACCATTCTATGATATAAAATACTTTAGAAAAGGAGTTTCTATATTTTGGTACAAGCTATGTATTGTTAGAAGACATTTGAAGGTCAGATGTATGTAAGTAAGCTAGATTAATATATTGTTTTTTATCAGTTATCTATCTCTATTTTTTGGTTATATTTTGCCCTACTTTCTACATTACAATAGTTATTACTTTGATTTTTATGTTGTTTATGACATGTTTTAACATTAAATTATCATTGATAACCCTCAAGAATTAAAGGAGTAGGTACAGAATGAGGGTGAGTTGTGACATTGGTTGTGCATCACTATAACATAAACGTTTACCCTCTTTCAATGCTCTATTGTCTATTTTTGATTACCATGTCTGATGTAGGAAGAGCATGAGGCCTTGGTACACCTTAGAGGTGAATCAAAGCTCACTTGGGATGACTACACCTCAATGAAATTCACTCATTGCCCATGATCTGAACAAATAATGAATAGATAGAGAGGCAACATTTAATCCCCTATTCAGTTGTTAGCCTTAATCACATTCTGATATTTCTTTGGTTGTGATATTTTGAAGCAATTTGTATTTCTATTTTGTGAACCAAATAGAAGGATCATTTTTTTCTTTTCTAGAATAACAATTATAGAATAGCTATTCTAGAATAGAAATTCTCAATTCTCAATTTTTAATTCCAATCCTTGCAACCAAACGAACCCTGAAAGGTTTAATTTCATTCCCTTTATTAATAAACCTTCCGCAAAAATTTAGAACTTTATGAACTGTGGATGTCAACTCATTGTACATATTTTCTCTTGATTATATTGGGAATTCCAAAATATCTTATTTGCTACTACAAAACTTCTTTGTTTTAATCAACTTCCTTTGTTTCTTTTTGCTACTATTGTAACATATCTTGATGCTATGTATCTTTTTGTATAGTGATCTTTCTATGTAGAAGATTTTGTTTAGATTCCATTTCTATAAGGTGGCTACTTAGCTCTACTTTTTAAAAATTTGTTCAAAGATTACGAAAATAAATAACATAATAAACCATAATTTTCCTATTTTATTTGTGATATATTATGTTCTATTGGCTTGGCTAAGATTTTATAACACTAAATATATTTATAACATTTATCTTGAATATCTAGATCAATTTTACCACATACTATGATGTCCCCTTTTCTTACTTCCTCTTCTAATTATAAAAGGTTGTTTTATCATTGATCAAATGGAGTCCTTCTTTATTATTTGTGTCTATGATTTAACTTTTTATAATTATTAATTGACTTTAGTTTTTTTCATCTCAATATTTGCTAGTTTTGATTGAAACTCCTATTAATATAAATTATCTAACAATTTGATTATTTCATTCTTAAGTAACTTTTTTAGTAAGTAACATTTACATTCATGGCCATATCCTCTTCCATTTATTATCCTTTAGTTGATCCAATATCTTAAGTCTTAAGGTCTCCTTTTTAATCAATTAGGTCACTAACACAAATGTAAAGATTCTATTATCTTTTAAATCTTAAAGTTTCCTTTTTAATCAATTAGATCACTAACATATTAAAAAATATAGAGATTTTGGTGGTCATATTTTTCGTGCTACTTCACGCCCGTGGCTATACAGCCACGAAAATGCACTTCTCTTACATTGCTTTTTCCAACTTTTTAAAAAATTGACCAAGTCCTCTCCTTTGTATGGAAGTGCATTTTCGTGGCTGTATAGACGTTGCCCTACTTCACTACCCCACTATGCATTTGACATGCTTTGCAACAACCCGTTCATGTTTTCATGGTTTTCTTGTCCTACAACAAAACTGGTTAGTGCTCATATGAAACTCATTATCTTTTTCAATGTGACAAATTTATATCATCCCAACCATGCTAATTTTCTTACTATTTTGGCGCGACGTCACCATGGAAGAAACCCTTCAATCATGGAATGTGTTAAGTCTCTGAATGTAACTGCCGAGCACACGTTAGAAATTTAGGGTTTAAATCGAATATGGAAGTTTGGTTACGTAGAACATTGTCAACCATTTCTAGAAATCTTCAAAAGCCGTTTATCCCAAAACAAACAAAGCTCATCCTCTATCTGCGAATCTCTATTTCCTTGAAGTCTTAAAAAGCATTAAATAATCCAATATTAATTCTATAACGTACAACTACCAAATCTATAATCTACCTATTCGCATCTAATGTCCTCTATTGGGAAATCAGTATTTCTTGAAATTTATAATAGCACGAGATAATCCAGAGATACCAATTCCTTAATGTGCACATTCACTTTCAAACCTAATATGTCGGTCCAGTTTGGACGTCATCCTAAGATTTATCAGCGATTTCTCACAGCACTTGCGCCGACATTTTTCACAGCTTTATAGAAGAGGAAGAGATGGAAAACTGAATGCTGCGAACGTCTCATTTGGTCAGATAAGAAATGCTGTGAAAGAGACAATAGTTGGTCATGATTTTTCTTCAAACATTCCTCTCTTACCTGCGTACAGGTAGGAAACGTTAACAGAACAACAATGACCTAATATCAGATGTAAATGAATTCAAAAAAGGTAATATACACAAAACCCCTCACAACTATAGTCATTTGGTAATCACAAGTGGTAGCTCGTAGGAGTAAGCGATTATTACTTTAGAGTGCAAACAAGTCCTCAATTCTATAGCATCGAATTTCCAACTCTTTTGAGTGACATGGGCAGTGATTAGATTTACAAATTGAGTTAGGATAAATAATTGTTCAGATTGATTAACGAGGGTTAAATAGGGGAGAGGACCTAGTACTTGAACATTCAAACTTTGCATAAAAATTTAAAATCGCTCCAAGTATTTTATAGGATGTTACTTGGTGAGTCGTCTACTTATAACTAAGGTTTCAAGACATGTCACCCATTATGATGCCACATCAGCATGCTTTTTGCCAAATTCTCTCAAACAACCCCCCCCCAAAAAAAAAGTGAGACCCATGGTCATGCATAAAGGGTACCCATAGTTGAACAACTAATGTGCATCACATTATTGGTTAATTTTTATAACTCAAGGTACATTTAATTTAATTTTGGGTAGTTAGCATCACAAGTATTGGTACAATGTTATAAAAGAATTGGACATTAAGTCAATAAGTATAGGTATTAAGTGAACAACTTTTATCCCAACTATTGAAACGAGTTCAAGTACTGGGTCATTTTCCCTAAGATAGATTTTATATTAGAAGAAATGAGAATATGAAAAATAATACAATGCTATTATTATACACATGATTACAATTACAATTGAGGAGGTTATTAAATCTAGATGAATCAAGGGATAGACTAAAAGTATTAATAAGTCCAGAAAACATATTTTATTCATTAAATTAAGAATGAGGGTAGTTTTTGATAAATTAAATGATTATTGATATATTTATTTAATATAGGACAGACTACTTGGAAAATTATTGTTAATTAATTTAAGGTTATTTAAAAAAAAAATAGGAATGACCATAACACAATATTAAATTATGAGTCTTTTATTTGAAAGGTCTTGGGTCGGAATTTTCTAAAATTATTAAATAATAATGATGAATCTTGGCTTAGGCCTCTTATGATAAAAAAAAGATTTGACCAAATTAAAATATTTATTTTTATGCAAAGTCTTTTACACAATAGAATTCATAAATAATAACAAATATGTTATGGATTGTGGAAATCTTCTTGTTCTTACAAATTAAAATAACTTAAATATGAATAGTATATTCAGAATAAATATTTAAAAAATTGGTGGAAATGTTACTCTATGTAGTTCAAGCCTCAAATCATATAGGCTATGTCTAAAAGTATAGAATTCAAAAACAAATGGGTGAGCCCAAAACTAAGTATCAAAGATGACATGAGCAATGCCTAGGAAAAAGATTTGACACTAAAAATGGGCCAAGCCTAGGAAATGAAAAACATCATACAACCAAACTTGTAGTTGAGGGAGTTAGACGGTCTTCTTCATCCTTCTTTTCCCAATCAAATTAATGCCTGGATGACAATCTAGAATGGTCCAACCATCTGCATTATCTTCCTCAATTTGATGGCATGGAAGAATAGTAGAGCCATACGATGAGAAATGAAATTATTGTTGTGGTCTCACAATACATGCCCCATTCCTCACTAAGAATGGGGACCCCCTACTTTTTTTATCAAACTCCCAGACTCACAATTCGAGAGTCAAGAGAAAATATTAGAAGTTTTTAAAAAATAAAAAAATAAAAAAACTCAAAAATTTTTAAAAATTAGAAAAACACAAAAAAAATTAGAAAATTAGAAAAACACAAAAAAAAATAGATAATTAAAAAAACACAAAAAAATTAGAAAATTAGAAAAAAAATTAAAAATTTAAAAAATTAGAAAACTATGAAAAATTAAAAAATTGGAAAAACATGAAAAGTATTTTTTTAAAATTTTTTTTACAAAAAAAAAAAATCATCATTCACGTACAAGTGCGTCTGCGGCCAAAGTGTGCATTGTGCGCTAACATGCCCATGCTAAAGCACGTTGTGCACCCCACCTCGCGCTGGGGTTATAAAATCCCATACCCGTCTTCAAACACTTAAACATTTTTTTCATTTTCCTTGGAGCTTTAATCAGTGCACAAGGTAATCTGCACTCGTGGCAGTAACCACTCTGTTGTCACGGCGCTCATGCTCGTGGTGCCCAACAATTCGTGCCTGTAGTGCCTACCACCCAGTGCCTGTGGCACTCATGCCTGTGGTGTCAAACCCTTTTGCTTGTGGCAGTATCTACATGTGGTGCGGCCCTTCAAAAATTGTAATCACGGCGTTTTCCACCCTCCACTTTCTACATGTAGCATGGCCCTCAAAAGCCACTGTCGTGGTGCTTCACTCCTCAGTGCTACACATGTAGTGCAGCCCTTCAAAATCACCACCCATAGGTGCTCGTGGCCTCTATGCCGAGCGGGCCACTTTCACAACTCACATGTGCCCGTGTTTGCATGCGCATGGCACACATTTTTTTCTTTTTATCCATCTTGTGTTTAAAATTTTAAAATAAAAAAGTAAAAAAAATTTAAAATAAAAAATATATATTAAAAAAGAATAAAATAAAATAAAAGATAAAAAATAAAATAAATAAATTAAAAAAAAATAAAAATGCCCAAATTGGGTGTTTTATTTTCCTTTATGTGTATTTAAATTGAGAGCTTTTACGTTTTATTTCTAGCTTTATTACTTTGAACTGACTAACATTTTTCTTATGTCATGTAGGTGATCAAATGGCATACACATCTGGAATAACACCTAAACCCATAGGTTTCAAATTCCAAGGTGTACCCTCGAAGTCAAGATTCCATGATGACCACGTAGAAATATGAGATACTGACCTAGAGCACATGGATATAGAGAATTCCTCAAAATTTGCAACAAGCCCACCAAGAGATTAGCTCTTGTATCTTTACTGATTCTTTTCAGGTTGGTGAATGCAGCTTCACATCCCATGTTAGTACAATTAGCTGAACTAACCTTGGCCCTGTGATAGCATTTTTTTCCTGATGAAAGAGTAGTCAAGAGCATCACAGGAGAGGTTGTGTTGGACCTACAACCCAACAATATTGAAGGGGTCTTTCATCTTTTGAGAGTAGATCAATTCATTAGGCTGTCATATGAAGTAGCTAAGAGATGGTATAGGGAACACTGATAGGAAGCAATTGACATTATTCAGTCCTCTTACCTCATTGAGAAGCCTCCTTGGGTAAAAATAATAGGCAAAGTAGATATGACCTGAGGATACATGAAGGAGGATATCATTTATTCTATTATTCTCTTGAGTAGAGTTATGGGCTTACCTGTATTAGGCCACCTCAGCACCTTCATGGTCAATTTCATTGAGAACATCAAATAGGGAAAGATACCACTAGATTGGGCTACCATGCTAAGTGAAAACTTGCATGAACAGTTGAGGATGGTGAAGGATAAGAAGAAGTTGTACATGACTTCTTACATGGTATACTTGCTTGCAGCAAGGGCAAAAAACTATCTCAATTTATAAAGGAGAGGCAGTAATCAAGATCTCAATGCCTAGCCATACATAGTCCACCCCCAGTTAGTGTAGAAGAACCTCTCAGCACAGAGCAAGGAATATAAAATCGTGAATGATGCATTCATCTTTTTTATCATTTGATTCATTAAGGGAGACTATGGGAAGAGGTTATTTGATAAAGCCAAAGCACAAATCACAACTCTTAGAGCCTACTTCATCCAGTTCAAAACATTCACCTATCTATGGGTAGCTAGTGCATCCATCAATCGTAAGAAGATTCGAAGATACCCAAGTGACAAAATATTGTTCTTGGAAATTTCCCAGCAAATTTAGTTAGCTTATGAGAAGATAAAGAGACAATGGAGACCTTGATGGGCATGGCCATTGGTCATTGGACTATATCAGGTGAAGAGGAGGTAGGATATTTCATCCTTTGAGTGGGAGTGGGAGAACTATCCCCTTGAGGAATATAACTCTCCCTGGCGCTATTTTGACAATGTTGGGAGAGTGGAGAGTCTGGTAGGAAAGGATTTCTATCATGAGGATGTTGTTGAAGATCACTAGATGAATGCCACAAATGACTAGGATATCTGCATTAGGGACTACTATATGATGACTTTGTATCTAGCAAAAAAAGGCTCTCTAGTTAAACATCTCGAAGGAGATAAGGAAACATGATTTGAAGGAGTTACTGGAGCCCCTATTCAATGCTGAAAAAATTGGTGAAAGACCCATTATGAATGCTGAGGTTGACAAGGAGGAGGCTGATGATATTAATCATCAGGCGAGGAATGTGATCAGAATGACGAAGGATTGGATCAAGAAACCTTTTCTACTTGATCCAATTCTTGATACAGTAATCTGTCATGCACATGCCTACCCAGAAAGAGGTAGAGGGAAGAAAGTGAAAATTCCTGCCTTTGTAGCCCAATCTCCTATCCAACTAGAGATAGTGTACCAGCTTGATCACCCAGTTGGATACTATCACACTCCAGAGAGGAGGGGGAAGAACAAAAGGAAGAGGACCTCCCCTCAGAGGATTCAGATAGAACAAGCCAAAAAATAGACACCTCCCCAACAACATGAACAGAGTGCATAAGGGTCTGAGGATATTGGAGCTACTCAAGTCTAGGATGAACCTCAGTTACCTCTCGTTGTGTCTAGCCAACTGAAAGAGGGTGAGATTCCATAGGCCTCCATTCCTCCTACACAAGAAGAGTCAACTTCTCCTTCTGTCCAAAGAAACATAAGAAAAGGATTATGATTTAGATGAAGAAAAGGCAAAGGATCAGTAGAATATTAGTTCCTAATCCATCTATTCTTGAAAGAATTTTGGAAGGAGCCGAAGAGGAGGAAGAAAAAGAATTAGAAGAGGAAGAGGAACAAGTGCCCATGTAGGGAAGAACTCGACTAGCTAGAGCCACAGAGTTGCAAAGGAGAAAGTGTTGGAAATATAAATGGAGTAATTCAGAGGGGGGTGAATCAATTATCACAAAAAAAAATCCACAGATCCCTTAGATGTCTTAAAAAACTTAGTTACTGTTGTCACTCGGTAGCTACAGAAAAAAATATTATAACTCGGTAGATGTTTATTAACTTATTACTAATCTTTAAGCATTCACAAAGATTTAACATGCATGCATAAAAGAAATAACATCAACACAAGAGACACTAGATTTAACATGGAAACCCAATATGGGAAAAACCACCAAGTAACTAGCTACCAATTTTCACTCTTCTAAAGCGAGCCCTATTATGAGCCAACACTATTAAAAGTTACAAAAACCACTGTTAGGTTTGACCTTGTTAGAGGATTTAAACACCCTACTACGAGTGGCCTTGCTAGAGGACTTTAGAAAAATTCAATAGAACTATCCACCTTGTTAGAGGATTTACAAAAATGGTTGTTAAACCAACTCTGTTAAGAGATTTAGGAATCACTACTACAATGATGAAAAATTAACAATTAAGTGACCTGAATGAGATGCAACTAATCTTTGTTGTTACAAATCTTTGTTCTGCTTCACTAGATTCTCTCTGATGGAATACACCTTTGCTAGTCCTTAAAGATATATGATCATTCTTCAAAATTTTCTCACACTTCTTCTTCACACAATCAAATCACTTGCATGCTCATTCATTACAATTTAGATTTCACAAGTAGACCTTTTATTTATACCATAAAAATTGTCTAGTCGACTCATTTACAAGTTACAATTACTACTAATTATTACATCAGTTGGCTACAATCTTTACATGAAACAATTAAACTTTATTTACCAAAACAATGAAATCTTTCATTGGCTAACCCTGCTCGGTAAACACTGCTCCAGAAATGATTTCTAGTTTAACCAACTGACATTCGGTAAACATTGCAAGCTCTATAAAATCAATTGGAGACCTAGTGAACTTGGTAAACAATAACTTTCCTTAGCTGACCTTGTGAGCTTGGTAAAAACTAACTTCTACCACAGAAACCTTCAATGCTTGAGTGAGATTAGTAGAGACTGTTTCCATAGTGTAACTTCTAGAAATGCTCAACAGGCTTTGTCTTTTGCTTTGCTGACCAACTAAGCTCGGTAGACTCTGTCTGATAACTAATATGACATTTGCATAACATCAAAGAAAACACACAATTGAACAATTGTATCAACCAATCTCCCTCTTTGGCATTGATGGCAACACAAAATGTCATAGTAGAATGAAATTTGAGAACAAGTCTTTTTCTGACAAAATATTTCTCCCTCTTAGATTTTATGCCACAAACTTCTCAAATACAGTAATCTCCCTCTATGAAAGAATTAGATAAACAACAAACTCTCCACAAAAAAATTCAAATTTTAGAAAGATATGATAGTATACTCTCCCTCCTTGACAACACATGCCAAAGATAACACAATCCAAATGAATAGCAATGTATCTTAAGTACTAATGCATATGCAATGTTCTCATGATTATGTTGCATCAACTGAAAAATCTTCAACTTGATACTTGTTGATGCATCACTAAAACTTCATTTTAGTGAGCCTCGGATAGGGGAATGACCCCGAACTTACCTCTTAGATACATGAATCCATCTTTAGATAGTGGCTTGGTGAATATGTTAGCAATTTATTCCTTTGTATGGACATATTCCAATATGATCTCCTTATCCTGCACTAGTTCTCTGACAAAGTGATACTTTATTACTATGTACTTGGTTTTTGAATGCATTACTATATTTTTAGTTATGTTGATTGCACTTTTATTGTCACAAAACATAATAGTGGGTTCTTTGATTTCCACCTTCATGCCTTCCAATAATTGTTTGAACCAAACAATATTAGAACATTTTACTGCCACTGCAACATACTCTGCTTTTTTTGTGGATTGAGATGTACAATTTTTCTTTTTACTTGTCCAAGAAACCAACCTCTTTCCAAGAAAGAACTCTCTTCCACTTGTAGTCTTCCTATCATCAATGTTTCCTACCCAATTAGCATCAGTAAACACTTTCAAATCTAAACCACCTCCAAATTTGTACCATAATCCATAATCTTCAGTGCCTTTTAAGTATCTCTTGATCCTTTCGATTGCCATCATGTGATTTTCTCTTGGTTTTTCTAAAAATCTTGCTACAATACCAACTACAAGAGCAATATTTGGCCTTGTATGAACTTCATACCTCAACTTTCCAATCATTGATCTATATAATGTCTGATCTACCTCTGATTCATCATCATTGGTAAGTTTTAGTCTAGTGTACATAGGAGTCCCAACTAGTTTGCAATCTTCTATCCCAAAAATTTTGAGTATCTCCTTGATGTATTTAGACTGAGTGATGTAAATTTCATTCTTACTCTACTGGATTTGAAGACCAATAAATAATTTAATCTCACCAAAAATTGACATCTCAAATTCCATGTTCATTTTCTCTAAAAATTATTTTCATAAATCATCATTTCTTGTAAACGAAGTATCATCCACAAATATTTCTGGCAAAACAATCTTATTATTTGGTCCTTCTTGATATACAAGCTACTGTTATCATTAGTTCTCTAAAAATCAATCTGACTAAGATAGTTATGCAATCTTTCATACCATACTCTAGGGGCTTTTTTAAGACCATACAATTCTTTGTGTAATTTGCAGACTATGTCCCTCTTGTCTAGATCAACAAAACCTTCAGGTTGTTCAATGTAGACTTCTTCATCCAATATGCCATTGAGAAATGCTAATTTGACATCCATTTGATATATCTTAAATTTTTTGTATGCAACATATGCAAGTAATGTCCTGACACCTTCCAATCTTGCAATAGGAGAAAAAGTATCTCCATAGTCTATTCCTTCTTCTTGAGAATATCATTTACATATCAGTCTAGCTTTGTTCCTTGACACCTTGCCATCTTGATTCAACTTATTTTTGAATGCCCACTTAGTTCCAATCACATTCTTATTTTTAGGCCTGGGTACAAGAGTTCATGTTTTGTTCTTCTCTATTTTCTCTATCTCTTCATTCATAGCCTCTATCTGACTTTCATTTTCTAATGCATCTTTGACATTTCTAAGTTTAAAATCAACAAATAAACAAGTACCTTTTAGCTTATTTCTTGTCATAGTACCTTCAAATTTGTCTCCAATGATTTGATCTAGAGCATGATGTCTCCTAACATACTTGGCTAATATATGTTCCTTGCCTTTTGAAAAAATTGCATTGTCATCCTCTTGCATTTCAACCTCAGGTTCTGGCTATTCTGGCTAAACTAACTATTTCTTGGGTCCTTCAAATTTGGTAGGCATTGGCTCGGTAGCATCTAAATGTGACTCAAGTTCCTGCAACTTAGTTTGGACTTCTTGAAACTTGGTGACTAAAAACTTAGGAGTAGAAATTTCCTGATTGACAGATGTATCTAGCACTATGTCAAGTTCAATAAAAATAAATCTCCTATAATCTTCTAGTTCTTTTTTGTTTTCTTCTTTAGTCCTTTATGCAAACTCATTAACTTTCACATGTGCACTTTCTATGACTTTGTAAGTAGACAAATTCAAACATCTATATGCTTTACTTTTGCAAGAATATCTCAAAAATATTCCTTCATCACCCTTCACATCAAATTTACCTTTTCTAGATTCTTTTAGAATATAATATTTACTTCTAAGTACTTTGAGGTAACTTACATTGGGTTTATAGCCATACCATAACTCATAGGGGGTTTTGAATGAGTCCTTCTTCATCTGTACTCGGTTCAAGGTATGAATTGCAGTACTAATAGCTTCCTTCTAGTATTTGATAGCAATGTTCTTTTCAATCATTTCGGTTCTTGTATAGTCCATGATAGATCTATTCCTCCTTTCAGCTATTCCGTTTTGCTCGGGAGTACTAGGTGTTGATACATGTCTTTTGATTCCTCTTTCAATGCAAAAGTTATTGAATTCATGGGAGATGAACTCACCACCTTTGTCTGACCACAAGAGTTTCAATCTTTTCCCTATTTCCCTCTCTACTCTAGACAAATACCATTTGAACTTCTCAAATGCTTTTGATTTCTCTCTCAAATACATGATAGTCATCATTCTAGAGTAATCATAAAAAAAAAAATTTAAGAAATTTTCTCCAGTATAGCTTTCAATTCCAATAGGTCCACACAAATCAATATGCACAATTTCTAAAACTTCTTCAGATTGATAGTTCTTACTTTTAAAGCTAGTTTTTCCCATCTTACCAATTTGACAATTCTTGCATAGACCAACATCAGGTTTCTTTATACTAGGAATGCCTCTTACTTTCTTGAATTTTCTTATTTTCATTAGATTATCAAAGTTCACATGATATAACCTTCTGTGTCATAACCAACTTTCTTCAACTTGAGCAATAAAGCATGAACATTCACCAAGTTCAAGATAAAACAAATTACCTTTTGTTTGTATGCCTAATCCAATCAAGTTTCCTTTGTCACCCAAGAGTCTTGCTTTTCCATGCATGAATTGCACTTTGTATCCATTATTAAGTAGCTATGCCACACTCAATAGATTGTATTTTAGACCTTCAACTCAATAGACATTATTACATACAAGCTCTTTGGTTAGTGAGATTCTTCCTCTACCTTTTATGCAACAAGGTTCATTATTACCAAATATCACACTACCACCATCATAGTCTTCAAATTGTTCAAACTTGGTTTTGTCACCAGTTATATGATGAGAACAACCACTATCTATGATCCATGTATCATTTTTTCTCACATGAGAGATAAGTTCCATTTTATCTTCATCATCATTATCATATTCATCTTTCACAATAATGTAAACAATTTCATCTTCTTCTTCATTAGAATCATTAGAATCCTTAGCCATGAAACATGTTTTCTAACCTTTGTCCTTGAATGATTTGAAATATTTCTTGTCATTGCACTTATGACCTTTCTTCTCATCCTTATTCTCCTTTTTTGGGAACCTAGCAGCAATATGTCCAATTTCTTCACATGAAAAAAAAATTAGAGGAAGCTTATCTTTTTATTTTCCTCTACCTCTTGAATATTTCCTTGCAAGCAGAGCTTCAACCACTTTAAAATCATTGTCAGAACTTTATTCCAATTCTTCTTCACTTTCTAACTAAGAATCCTTTATTTTCTTTCCTTTCTCGTTGAGTGAAAGCTTGGCTTCAAATGCTAACTCAATGTTCTTTGAAGCAGGAACATAGTTATCATAGTTATCTAGCTCAAATGGAGTCAATCTTCCTACTATGGCCTCTAAAATTTATCTTACGATTTGCTTCACATCTTCTTTCTTGAATTGTAGAAACTCCAATTGCATAAATGAGAAGCAATGTTCTAAGAACTTTAGGTACAACCATTTTCTCCTCAATGTCTCCTCTAGAAGCCTTGATTGAAATAAAAAATACTTTGACTCTTTCAATATATTTGGCAATGCTTTTATCCTCTCTCATCCTCATCTGATCAAATTTTCCTCTTAGACTTTTTACTTTGGCTCTTCTCACATTATCATCACCTCCACAGATATCTTTCAACCTGTTCCACATCTCAAAGGCAGTTTTGTAGTCCTCGACATCATCAAACTCTTCATATCTTAGGGTAGATGCAATGTTTATCATCATGGTGTTATGAGTCTTCTTTTCAATAATGTCATTAGCAGATAATGTGCTAGGAGTTACATATGCTTGATCAAGATATTTCAATCCTGTATCTCCAATGGAAGTCAAATTGAGTCTAATGAGACCTTGCCATGTTGAAATGTTATCCCTCTTAAGCCTTGGAATTTCTCTCTTGTACAACATCTTGATCTTTAGCTTAGATCCTTGAAATCATTTCTACAAGCACCAAAAGCTCTTATACCAATTGTTAGAAATATAGATGGAGTAACTGAGAGGGAGGATGAATTAGTTACCACAAAAATAAATCCATAGATCCTTTAGATGTCTTAAAAAACTTAGTTACTGTTGTCACTTGGTAGCCACATATAAAAATGTTATAACTTAGTAGATGTTTGTTAACTTATTACTAATCTTTAAGCATTCACAAAGATTTAACATGCATGCATAAAAGAAATAACATCAACACAAGAGACACTAGATTTAATGTAGAAACCCAATATGGGAAAAACCACCAAGTAACTAGCTACCAATTTTCACCCTTCTAAAGTAAGCCCTGTTACTAGCCAACCCTATTAAAGGTTACAAAACTCACTATTAGGTGTGACCTTGTTAGAGGATTTAAACACCCTACTAGGAGTGGCCTTGTTAGAGTACTTTAGAATAATTAATAGATCTGTCCACCTTGTTAGAGGATTTACAGAAATGGCTGTTAAACCAACTCTGTTAAGGGATTTAGGAATCACTACTATGATGATGAAAAGGTAACATGAAGTGACCTGAATGAGATGCAACTAATCTTTGCTATTATAGATCTGTATTCTACTTCACTAGATCCTCTCTAATAGAATACACCTTTGGTGCTCCTCAAGGATATCTGATTCTTCAAAATTTTCTCACACTTCTTCTTCACACAATCAAATCAGTTGCATGCTTGTTCATTACAATTTAGATTTCGCAACTAGAATTTTATTTATACCATACAAATTGTCCAGTTGACTCATTTATAATTTACAATTACCACTAATTATTACATCAGTTGGTTACAATCTTTACATGAAACAACTAAACTTTATTTTCCAAATCCTTCATTGGCTGACCCTGCTTAGTAAGCACTGCTTCGGAAATGATTTCCAATGTCAACCAATTGATGCTCAACAAACACTATGAACTTTGTAAAATCCTTTGGAGACCTAGTGAACTCGGTAAACACTAACTTTGCTTCCCTAACCTTGTGAGCTCGATAGAAACTAACTTCTACCAGAAAATCCTTCAATGCTCAAGTGAGCTTGGTAGAGACTATTTCCATAGTGTAACTTCTAGAAACACTTGGTAGACTTTGTCTTTTGCTTTGGTGACCAAATGAGTTTGATAAACTCTGTCTGATAACTGATATGACATTTGTGTAACATCAAAGACAACACACAATTGAATAATGGTATCCAATAGAAAGAGTGCCATATGTACCCCACCATCCACTCAAGTGGACTCTAGAGAGTTTAGGGTTTGTCCTCCTAAAGAATACTTAGGTGAATTAGTGTTTGGTATGAATCAACAGTTGTGATTCATCCATTTTGTCACTTAAACTTTCTCTTTTTTTGATTGGTTGCAAGTAATTGTATTGGAAATCCAACATAAGATTCATCCTTATCTCTGAAATATCGCAATTCAATCTTTAGTTGGCTAAAAACCAATTTATATAGTTATTTGTGCCATTACAAACAACTATAACAAAACTATCTCATTCGACATCTAAAGCCTCAGATGCTTAGCATATACTATCTTTTATACTATGACTCAGCATCTATATCACTCAACATGCAGTAGTTGCTCGTGTCCTAAATCACTCAACATACACTACCTACTCAGCACTTAAACAACTTGACACTTACTGTGGACTCAATATTCTCTATAATATACATGTCATGCTTTACATGTACTACTTGTTTGGCATGAACTAAGTTAATGACTTAAGTATGTGGGCATTCATTTGTCAAAACCAATTTGAGATTAACAATATCCCCCTTTGACATGAGTGTCAAAAACACTTGCGTATAAATTAATATCCTTAATCTTATGAGCATAACATATCTCTAATTTGGCTTATGTAGAAAACTTCAAAATTTCAAAATTTTGTAACTTGTATACCTCAAAATCTAATAACTTCCCCGGAGTTGGTAAGTATGTTTTGTTATCCAAAATGTTTTACTCCTACTAAGTAAGTGTGTCTCAAATGATATTCTTTGACTTAATTTTGTTTCTCTACTTGCCTCCCGTTAGCTTATTCTAAATGCTACTCTATTCCTTTTCTTACTCTCTACTCTCATGCTTCTCTATCTCCTCTTTATCTCTCCAAAATATCTATTTCTCCCCCTTTATTACTCTCTCACTTTTCTTACACTCCAACTTTATCTCACTCTCCCCCTTATTGACACTTATGTGAATGGCCTATACACTTATAGTGTGTTTGTCTAGAAAAGAGTTATGGACATCTATGATAATCTTGAGAGTGGCATCCCAATTCTCGCATGCTACATCCAAAGATTTGATTTGGATAGCTAGCTTGGTAGCAAGGTGGACAAGGGCATCTAATGTTGAAAGATTTAGGTCTTTCTTCATGAGATTTTCAACATAACCTAGTTCCTTGTGCAAAATATCCATATGTGGGGTTAATGTTGTCTGGATGCTAATTAGTTTGGCCCTTATATTGGCCTCATCTATTGACAATGTAGCTAACTAACTCTAGGTTTGTAGAAAATTTTTGAAGTGCTTTTCACTTTGAGTTAGATTCATGGGTAGATTTGCACCTAATGAATTAATTTAACTTTCCAAACTCAAAATGTGACTTCTAGTTTCTTGGGTGAAGAGTGTAGGATTACACAATTTAGTGTATAATGAGAAGATGTTCTCAAGTACCTTCTTCACATCCTCAACCTTAGTAGCCAATGTAACTTGTGTTAGTGCTATGTCACTTAATATTTTCTCATTTACTTTATTTTGAAATATTTTTTCTAACCACTCTAACAATTTTGCATTAGTGTCAAGGTCTACATCACTAATCTTTTCAACTATATGTGTTAATTGTTCAATGAGTGGTTTGCTCTGATCTAGAGTAGGTGGACTAAATTCATCTAAAAAGATGTCTTTTATGTGTGGTAGTGCTTTCTTCTACTTGTGCTCCCTTCTGAGTAGTTCCTAATGCTTCTTTCTTGCTAGGGCTTGTTTCAAAATACCCATGTACTCTATGGTCAGTATGCCATAGTCATATGTGGGTAATATAATCCCGATGTTAGATTACCTCTTCAACCTTTGATGAACTAGGACTTGGCACTAAGATCTACAATGGTGTTACATCTGTTCTTGAATTCTAAAGATTTTGACTTGAAGGTGTGCCAAATAATAGTAAAGTTACTAGGGCTTGAACTTTCTCTTTCACTTGTATTGTGAACTCAGTCTCTTCAGGCTTGTCCTTGTGTTCCACAATTCTTTGTGATGCACCTTGTGCTTGTGCTGGAGGTGTAAATAAGATAATCTGACCTGTTTCACTTTGTGTTCCTATAGTAGCTTGAGTTTCCATTGTGTTCTTCTCAACTGTATCAACCTTTTCTAATGTAGCTTCAGGTACTTTGTCCAAAGGTTGTACATGAGTGACTTGAGTGGTAATAATAGGTCATTCTTGTGTGTTCACCTCTTCCCTTGTTTTTTTTTAGTCATTGATTTTTGTAGTTCATAAACACTCACCAAAACAAGATTATCCTGTAATTTTTCCTGTAGTGTACACTGATCTAGGATCTTCTTGAGATATTCCTTTGTAAGGAGATTGATGTTCTAAGTTGTGACATCAAAAACATCCTTAACTATTACTATTTTAGTATTCTCACTTATTGCATTTTGAGGGCTAATATTAGGCAATTGTCTATCTTGTACTCTCTATTCTTATTGTTGCTTTGCCTTAGCTATTTTCTTGTCATCTAATAGCATTTATGTCGCTTCCTCAACAATATCTTCATTTTTATCATATTCCTCATCATCCTTCACCTCAATAGGCTCTTTTTCACCTTCCTTCACTATAGCAAGCCCATATGTTACTTTCCACATTTGTGTGGACTTCTTAACAACATCTTCAATATTGTTTTGCAAAATGTTGAAGGCTCTATATTTTGGTACAAACTTAACTGCATATTTATTCATAACCTTATCGATTTCTACCTTACTAACTTTAGGAATCACTTGTGCAAGTGAGGTTTCTCTTTTCTTTCTCTCCATGTTCAGACAATAGTGCCATTTCTTCTTAACTATATCATATAAGTGTTTAGGCATTGAGTTGGAAATTTCTAGTGAAGTATTTTTGAGTTTTTCCATCATGGCATATATAGCCTCCTCCACTTGATTATTCTCCACTTTACTAGGATTGTAAAAGTATACATGAGAGAATGCTTATAAGTTTAAACTATCATTTACATTTTCACATAGATTTTCAAGATCTGATAGAGAATTATGACTCACCAATTTGAATTAGTTTTTCTTATCGAATTCTATTTTATCCTCATTAGATTCTTCTTGTGCAACATATTTCCTTCTTGGTATTTTCTACACTTGTTCTCCCTATTCTATAGGTTTTGTCTTTTCTTTTGGCTTTTTGTGTAGTGCCATGTGCACTAGCCCTTATAGTAGGTGCAGTTGGTTTGGGTTGGCTCAGATTGGCTACCTTCCTGGCTTTTTGTCACTGGTTGGGCCTTAGGTTTCCTCTTCTTTTTTTCTGTGGAATTAGGTGCTTCCTCAGCTTCTTCTCCCTTGACACCTTCAACAACTTCATTCTCCTCTTCCTACTGTTTTTCTCCCATTCCTTAGGTAGGTGCAAGTGGGTCTTGTTCCTAGATGTTTTCCTCCTCTTCATGCTCTTCCTCTTCTTCATCTTCATGCTTGAAAACCTCACCAAATTTAGCTTTTAATTTCTTGAGAAACTTATCTTTTTTCTTAATAACTAAAGTAGTCTTTAGTTCCATTGTGATTTTGGACTTTTCGATTTCATAGTTTCCAAATGCATTAGCATTTTTATCCACAACTTCTACAAGTAATGCAGTAATAGCTACAAAGGCCTCATCAACATTTATTTCACATCCAAGTGGCCTCATCCATCTCACCATTGGTGTTGCTACATGGACAAATGTATAGTCAATATCTACTAGAAAACAGATTCAAAATTCACACCCAATTGTTCAATGAACTTACTAATCTACACTACTATTGACCTGTTTATCTTCCATCCCATAGAGCCAAATGTAGGAAAATTATTTTGAACATAAAATAACATACATATTAGGATAGAACCAAATTTTCAAATTTGCACTCTTAGTCCTTCAAATAGTTCCTAGATTCTCAACATATTCCTGTAGTTGTAACTCTATTAGATCATATGTAAGATCTTTCTCAACAATCTTATATCTAACATCTACTACTATATAGGACACACTATTCAATCTTTGGTAAAACATGTGTGAAATAACCCTTACTACAAACTCTATCAAAGGATTAGTAATGGTGTCAATTGTCATGTTTCTCTTGTTCTACACAGCTCAAGTGTTCTTCTTAATCACCTCTTTTAAATCAATCCTTAGAGTTTTGGGCCAATCTAGGTTTGGATACCCTATCACCCTATGGATTATTCTTCTATTTATCTTGATAGGTCCATTATCCATCCATAATTAACTATCATGAATCCTACTAAGCACTATCCTAGTCTATTCAATCTTGAACACATTCAAGAAATCTAGGGCTCATGTTAACCCCTTTTTTCTACAATTTTCTATTCTTCCTATTGGAAATACAATAGGAAAGGTAAAATTTTGAGGGGGGCGAGGGGGGGGGGGTGGTTGTGAATCAATAGAATCAATAGTTTAAACTTGAACCCATAAAAATTTCACCACCCATCTGTTTCATACATTCAATGAGTAAACTGAAATAACATGTAAAGCATATACATCTAAACCATGTAAACATTATGTATTCAAACACATGACACTAGATATTATTACCCAAAAACCCTCTAAGTGATAAGGCAAATTCGGGGTGGGGATGACACCCATAAATCTTTACTACTATAGTAATAAAGTATATGCAATGAAGGTTACAATGTTTTGATCATGAGTCATGATCTACCTTGTGAAAGGTATGCCCTGTTAAAGGCTTACAAAGACTGTTAGGTCTCACCTTGTTAGAAGATTTTAAGACCTCATTAGAAGTGTGCCTTGTTAAAGGAATTTGACTTAAAACTAAGTAAGCACCCTATTAAAGGATTTCATATAGCCTGCTAGAACTACTCTGTTAAGAGATTTTGACTAAAATCACCTGTTAGAATGTCTCAACATTGATCTTGCAGTTAGCACTTGCTTGCCTGATAACATATCACCTCTAAACAATGTTTTCTTCATCCTTCTCAATCAAATGTCTCTATGTTGTATACTCTTCTCTATCTTCTATTATGTTTTAACTAATTCTATAATGTACTTTTGCTTCATAACTTCTAAGCCACCATGAATGCTCTATTTGTGCATGCAAACTTCTCTCATCACTCCTTTAATTTCGTACACACTCATTCATATAGAGTTTATGGTTTCATCCTCCTTAAGATGACTTAGTGACTTAGGGTTAGGTATGAATATACAATTTAAATTTATCCATTTTGTTGCTTAATCTTTTCCTTTTTCTAAGTGGTTGAATGTAATTGCATAGGGAATCCAACTCGAGATTCATCTTTATCTCCAAAATATTGAAATTCAATCTTAAGTTGTCTTAAAAATGGTTTACATAGTTGTTTTTACCATTACAAACAATTATTTCAAAACTCTGTCACTTGGCATCTAAAGTCTCTGATGCTCAGCATGCACTAATCTTTTTGTTGTATCTTAGCACCTACGTTGCTCGACATCCACTATTTACTTAGCTCCTATGTCACTTGGCATATACTATCTACTCAACACTTGTGTGACTTGGCATGATATATGGTTTTCTTAGCATATATTACTTATTTGGCATAAACTAAGTAAATAACTTAAGTGTGTTGACACTCACTTGTCAAAAGAGATCAGCAATCTCCCCCTTTGACATGAGTGTCAAGAACACTTGAGTATACATTATCATCCTTAATCTTATGAGCATAACATATCTCAACTTGGCTTATATAAAAAATTTCATAATTCCAAAATTTTGCAATAACTTAGATACCTTAAATTTTGATAACTCCCCTTAAGTTGATATGTCTATTCTATATCCAAAATTCGGTACTCTTGTTGAGTAAATGTGTCTTTGCTAATACACTATGACTTCATGTCAATACTCACTCATCTAATAATACTTGTATTTTGATGCCTACTCTCCCTTAGTTAATTTTGGCTTTTCTCTGCCCTTCTCATTCTCAAAATATGTCTCCCTCTTTATCTTATGATCATTCTCCCAAAAGTAATATCTCCCCCATTCTCTTATTTCATTCCCCCCCTTTCCTCTATTTCTCCCCAAAAATATATATCTTCCCCTTTTTGACACTTACATCAATGGGCTATACACTAATTCTTTATTTGTCTAGAAAAGATTTATGGACATTTAATATCATCTTAAGAGCTTTATCCTAGTTTTCACATGCTACATCCAATAACTTGATTTGGATTGCAAGCTGAGTAGCAAGGTGAACTAGACCATCTAAGGTAGAAAGATTGGGGTCTTTCTTTAGTAGGGTTTTAGCATAGCCTAGCTCCTTATGGAATATTTCCATATGGGGGGTGAGAGTTTCTTGAATGCTAGTTAATTTGGCTCTTATTTTGGCCTCATATACTATCAATACAACTAATTGACTATGTGTTTAAAGTAATTTCCTAAAATTCTTCTCACTCTAAGCTAGGTTCATTGGTAGTCTTGCACCTGATGCATAAATTTGGCTCTCTAGACACAAAATGTGACTTTTGGTCTCTTGGGTGAAGAGTGTTGGATTACATAATTTTGTGTACAATGAGAATGTGTTCTTAAGTACCTTCTTCATATCCTCAACCTTAGTTGCCAATGCAACTTGTGATAGTTCTATATCACTAGATATTTTCTCATTCACTTTGTTTTGGAACCTCTTTTCTGACCATTCAAGTAATTTTGCATTTGTATCCAAGTCTTCATTACTAACCTTCTCTACTATATCTATCAATTGATCCATTAGTGGCTTGGTCTCATCTAGAGTTGGCAGACTAAATGCATCTAAAAAGATGTCTTTGATGTCTTGAAGTGCCTACTTCTAATTATGCTCCCTTTTAAGCATTTTTTGATGCTTTTTCTTTTCTAGGGCCTAATACAATATGCCCATTTGTTCTATTTTCATGATATCAAAATAAAATTTTGGTAAAATTATCTCTTCATCAAGGCTTTCATCGCCATATTAAATTACTTCTTTAGCCTTTGATGAGCTCAAGCTCAACACTGAGATCTACAATGGAGTAGCATCTGTGCCCAGCTTCTAAAGAGTATGACTTGATGGATTACCAGATATTGGTAAGGTTACCAGGGCTTGGATGGTAGTTTTCTCCTTCCATTGTGGTGACATATCACTCTCTTTAGGCTTTCTCTTTTCTATAACAATAACCTAACTTGCACCTTTTCCTTGTGTAGTAGTTGTAGATAAGTCCATCTGGCCTATTTCTATAGTAGCAACTTGTGCTTCCACTATGCTCTTCTCTACACTATCATTCTTCGCAATTGTATCAACCTTATTTGATAAGGATTCTAGTATCTTTACCAAAGGTTTTACATTTGTGATTGGAGGGATGATAGAAGGTGGTTCTTGTTAATTCACCTTTTCCCTTTCAACATTAGTCACTGAATTGTGTAGCTCATCCACACTAACCAAAATAACATTGTCACAAAGTTTGGCCTACAGTGTAGACTGATCTAGGATCTTCTTCAAATCATCTTCAATAAGGGGATTAATATTCTGAGCTAATAGAACAAAAACATCCTTGAAATTTATTGTCTTAGCAATCTCACTTGTGTCATGTGGAGAACTCACACTCAACAATTGTGTGTCTTGCACACTCTATTCTTCTAGTTGCTTGGGCTTAGCTATTGCCTTGTCATCTTGTATTTATGTTTCTCCTCCAACTATATTTAAAGGCTTTGTATTTAGGTACAAAACTAACTTCATACTTCTTCACAACCTTAGCAATTTTTGCCTTTGTTAATTCTAGCATCACTTGGGCTAGAGATGTTTCTATTATTTGTTTCTTCGAGTTTAGACAATAATGTCATTTTTCCCCAACTCTGTCATATATATTTTTATGCATTGAGTTGGCAATCTCTAGTGGATTTATCTTGAATTTTTCCATCAAGGCATATATGGCCTCCTCCACTTGATTTTTTTCTACTTTACCCAATTTATCGAAATCAACATGACCAAAGCTGATATGTCTACACTATTTCTAACATATTCACATAAATTATCAAGATGTTAAAGAGGATTATGAATCACCACTTTAAATTGGTTTTTGTCATTTTTTTTCCTCTTCATTAGACTCTACTTGTGCCACATACTTTCTTCTTGGTCTCTTTTTCTCTTGACCTCCTTGTTTAGTTTGTTTTGTCTTTTCTTTGACCTTTTACGTAGATTCACATGTGATAGCTCTTGTAATAGGTGCATTGGGCTTAGCTTGGCTTTGTTTAAAAAAATTCTTAGCCCTTACCACATGTTGTTCCTTTTCCTTCCTCTCCTTTGGCTCGGCAAGAGTAGATGCTTCCTCAGCCTCTTCTCACTCAACACCTTCAGTCTCCCCCTCTTCTTGGTCTTCTCCCATGCCTTTTATCAAAGCTAGAGGTGCTTGTGATTGGGTTTCTTCTTCTTCTTCCTCTTCATACTCTTCTCCTTCTCCTTCTTCTTCCTCCTCGGCACCTTCTCTGAACTTAGCTTTCAACTTCTTTACTATCTTCTCCTTTTTCTTAAAATCTAAGCAGTCTTCAATTCCATGGTAAGTTTGCATTTTACCATTTCATAGTTTCCAAATACCTTTGCACTTTCTTCTACCTCTTCTAATAGTAAAGTTGGGATGGTTGCAGAGGCCTCATCCACATTTATTTCATAACTAAGTGGCCTTAATCATCTTACTCTTGGTGTAGTAGCTTGCATAAATTTATAGTTAGCATCCATAAAAAAACATACATCATTATAGTGTTTCTCAACTAAGGATACTAGTATTTTCAATCTTTCCTTCATTTACTTCTTGAAGTCTTCAAAATAGCTTGCCATCAGAGGTTCAAAATTCTCTCATAGCTACTCAATATACTCACCAATCTGCATTGCTATTGATCTGTTGGTTTTCCATTTCACAATGCCAAATGATGGGAATGTGTTTTGCACATAAAAGAATATATAAATCAAAATTGAACCAAATTTATGGTATGCACTCTTATTTTTCTTGATTGCTCCAAGGTTCACCATCAATTGTTGCAATTATAGCTCTACTAGATCATATGCATGATCTTTCTTTACAATCTTATATGCCACATCCATAGCTATACAAGGAAAACTATTTAATCTACTAGATTGATAGAACATGTGTGATATTACTCTTATAGAAAAATTAATCAATGGATCAATGATTGTATCTATTGTCATGCCTCTCTCATTCTAGAAAACTCTAGTGTTCTTCTCAATCACCTTCTTAGAATCACTTCTTAGCATCTTAGGCTAATCTAGGATTGGGTAACTAGTAACCCTATAGATTATTCTCTTAAATATTTTAATAGGTCCATTTTTCAACCATAGTGAACCATCATGGATTTGGCTAAGCCCTATCCTAAAATCCACTCTGTCTTGAATACATTTGGAAAATCAATGGCTCGTGTTAATCCCTCTCTTTCAATGATTTTGAACTCGTCATTCAAACACCATTATGAAAAGGTTTTTTATATGCCTCCCTAATCTCCATGTCACTAATTCTACCAATATTATAGTTATAGCATTTCCTTACATCTTGCACCATTATTACATTCAGCAGAATCATCGATAATGCACTAGAAGGGTCTTGCTTATATGAAATGTTAGAAATGGCTTTGAAAATGGGTTGCTTGACCTTATTAATTACTAAATAAAAATTCAAAACTTCCTTCCATTCTACATTCTTTGAACTAGATGCCATAATGAGAAACTAGGATTTACAAAAAATTTAACTCTGTAGCTTGGCTCTTGATAAATACCTTGTGAAATTTGATGAAATGGCATAGAATTACCACTTAGATCTTTCTAAAATTGCTTGGATGTATTTCCATATCACCTTCTACTCTGATCACTGTTTTTCAAATTTGAAATAATGAAAAATGAGCTAAAATTATCAAATA
Source organism: Cupressus sempervirens (assembly GCA_028749045.1). Classification (NCBI taxonomy): domain Eukaryota; kingdom Viridiplantae; phylum Streptophyta; class Pinopsida; order Cupressales; family Cupressaceae; genus Cupressus; species Cupressus sempervirens. Next base: position 420,577,118 of record CM053789.1, on the reverse strand, counting down.
CCCTTTGAAAACCTTCTAATTAATGTTGAGTGCTTACACAGCTACAAGCTCAGCATCAACCAATTTTAGGCTCACTCAACATCCATAGACATTTCCATCACTTAGCAACCACTATAAGCTTGGCATCAATTGGCAAAACTACTAGCTCACCATCTTCTAATTTCACTTGGCACACATAAAAAATATTTCATGCTTCGCAACAACATGAAAAAATCAAACATTTATCTTAAATTTATAACAACATCTTGCATCTTTATTAATGCTAATGTAGTCTTTTTAGTTCTAGCTTCCTTGTAATTGATGTATGATATAGCTTTTAAATATTAGTTGCACATACCTTTTAAATCCCTAGTTTGATGAGGTGTGATCAACTGACCCATTGGGTGAAGTGATCCTTTCTCCATTTGATGTGTTGAAATCATTTTTTTCCCAATTTTTATTCATCTCTTTTCTAATGTGTTCAACATCTGCCTTGCCTTTACCTTTATCAAATTCACAACTTGGTGCCTTTGACCTAGTTGGACAATATCTACCAATGTGACATGTCTTCAAATAGCTAAAACATGTGGTTTCGCTCAACCACCTTTGGTAGTTACCTCTAAAGTGTGTCCTAATACAATTCCTAGGAACATGTCCATATTCTTGACAATAATGATAGCTATATCTTGTATTATAATCCTAGTTATAAGAGTTTCCATTGTTCCTTAACTTTGTTTCCCTATTTGATGACCACATGGGGTTTGATCTACATTCAAAAGCTCCAGGTCCATACTTTTGATTGTTGTAGCAATACCCTTCAAATCTTTGTGTATGCATGGTCCTAGTTCTGCATTCATGTTCCTGACGAGCTTTCTTGTTGCACTTATGGAAGTGAACCATGCTCTTGGGTTTGACATTCTAACTTACATTGTTGCTCCTGCATATATTAGCAGTATGTCCTTTCTTACCATAATTATGGCAAGTAGGTTTGGAGTTCCTACCTTTGTTGTTCCTTTCTTCTACACTTTTGGATGACTCTCCTCCTTTAGTACTTGTGTATCCTAGTCCATACATATCATTATTGGATCCAAGGGATCTCAATAGTTGCTCAAAGTATTTGATGACATCATTTGGTTTGTTGAAACTTTTAGCAAATTCCTTTTCCCTCTTTAGATAACTCTAAACAATTATTCATTCTACAACTTCAATGTAGTTATCTCAATTTCCTTTACATTCAATTCATAGTTGGCATTCATCATTTGACTTACAGTATCCAATCACATGTTAGAAATTTTGGTTAGTTCTAATGATTTCTCTTCTAGTCTATTGGCCAAAACCTTTTTTTTTTCTTCTATCATGGATTTGTCTTCCATGTCTTTCTTTTTTTGTTCAACCACTTCAAACAATAGTATAGCTTGTTATCTTTCTCTATCTTGAGATTTATGATTTTCTCAGATTGGGCTCTATTCTTTTCTAGTAGATCTACAACTATTGTGTCAAATTCGTTAGAGTCTCCATCTAAAAATAGCTTAGTAGTGTATATATCTTTGTATTGTGTGTCATTCTCTACAATGACATTTTTTTTCCTTCTCTTCAAAGAATTCTTTAGGTCTTCTCTTGCTTGCTTTAGCTGATGTAGTATGTGATGTATTTTAATTTCCTGGTTCTCAATAGTCTTTCTCAACTTGTAGACTTCCATTTCAAGATCTTTCCTCAAAGTTGTAAAGCTTCTCTTTCAAAGCACAAGGCTCTAATACCAATTGTTGGAAATACAATAGGAAAGGTAAACTTTTTGGTGGGGGGAGCGAGGGGATGAATCAGTAGTTTAAAATTGAACCCATAAAAAATTCACCACACATCTATTTCATACATTCAATGAGTATACATATAAATCATATAAGCATGTAAGCATTCACACACATAACACCAAGTATGATTACCCAAAAACCCTCGAAGTGAGAAGGCAAAACTGGTGTGCGGATGATAGCCACAAGTCTTCACTACTCTAGTAATAAAGTGTATCGAATAAAGTTACAATGTTTTGATCATAAGTCATGATCTACCCTATGAAAGGTCTACCCTATTAAAGGCTTACAAAGAATGTTAGGTCTCACCTTGTTAGAGGATTTCAGCACCCTATTAGATGTGTGCCTTGTTAAAGGACTTTAACTTACAACTAAGTAAGCACCCTAATAAAGGATTTCATATAGCCTATTAGGACTACTCTGTTAAGAGATTTTGACTAAAATTACTTGTTAGAATGTCTTAGTATTGATCCTATGGTTAGCACTTTCTTTTTTGATAACAGATGACCTCTAAATAATGTCTTCTTGATCCTTCTTGATTAGATGTCTCTATGTTGTATAATCTTCTCTATCTTTTCTTCTACTCTAACTAATTTTGCAATGTGCTTTCACTTCATAACTTCTAAGTCACCATGAATGCTCTATTTGCACATGCAAAATTCTCTCTTTGATCCTTCAATTCCTTACACACTCATTCATAGAGAGTTTAGGATTTTGTCCTCCTTAAGAAGACTTAGTGACTTAGGGTTAGCTATGAATCTATAGCTGAGATTCATCCATTTTTCTGCTTAATCCTTCCCATTTTCTAATTAGCTACATGTAATTACATAGAAAATCCAACTTGAGATTTTTCTGTATCTCCAAAATATCAAAATTCAATCTTAAGTTGGTTCAAAAATAGTTTACATAGTTTTTTATGCAATTACAAATAATTATGTCAAAATTGTGTCATGTAGAATCTAAAGTCTTTAATGCTCAACATGCACTAATCTTTCTATTCTAACTCAACACCTACATTGCTCAACATCCAATATCTACTCAGCTCTTGTGTCACTCAACATATACTATTTGCTCGACACTTGAGTGACTCAGCATGATCTATGGTTTTCTTGGCATATGTTACTTGTTTGGCATGAACTAAGTAAATAACTTAAGTATGTTGACACTCATTTGTCAAAACCAATTTAAGATCAACAATTCCTTCAATAGGTCATTCTCACAAAGTCTATGTATGCTTCCCTGATCTCCATATCCCTAATACTTTCTATTTTGCAGTTGTAACATTTCCTAACATTTTGCCCCATTAAAACATTCAGTGGTATCACTCATAATGCACCAGAGGGATCTTTATTGTAAGCAATATGAATAATGGCTTTAAATTTAGGTTGCTTAAATTCATTAATAACTATTTGGAAATTTTTAATCACTTTACCCTCTACATTGTTTGAACTAGATGCTATTGTGTGAAACTAGGGTTTACAAAAATTTAAACAACATAACTCAGCTCTTGATAAATACCTTGTAAGATCTAACAAAATGGTGTAGAATTGCTACTCAAGTCTTCTACAATCACTTTGAATAATTTTTTTGAACACTGCATGCTCTTATTTCTCTTTCTCAATTTCAAAATAATGAAAAATGAGTCAAAAAGCAATCAAATACCCTTTAAAACTCTACAATTAATGTTGAGTGCTTACACAGTTGTAAGCTTGGCATAAACCAATTTTAGTTTTACTTAGCATCCATTATCATTCCATTCACTTGAATCCATTACGAGCTTGACATCTTCTATCATTTTACTTGGCACACATAGGAAATATTTCATGCTTAGCAACAAGATGAAAAACTTTAAAGATTTTACTTGAATTCTTAGTGACATATTGCATCTTTATTCATGCTAATTTAATCTTTAGAGTACCAAATCCATTGGAATTGATGAATGATATAACCTTTAAATATGAGTCGAACATACCTCTTGATTACTTAGTTTAATGAGGTGTAATCACCTGACCCTTTGGGTGAAGTGATCCCTTCTCCATTTGATGTTTTACAATCATCCTTTTTCTTCCATGTCTTAATAATCTTAGCTTTGATGTGTTCAACATCTACCTTGTCTTTTCCTTTATCAAACTCACAACTTGGTGGCTTTGACCTAGTTAGACAATAACAACTAATGTAACTAGTCTTCAAATAGTTGAAACATGTGGTTTGACACAACCACCTCTTGTAGTCACCTCTAAAGTGTGTTCTTATACAATTCTCAAGAACATGTACATATTCTTGAAAATAATGATAGATCTATCTTGTATTAGAATCCTAGTTATAAAAGTTTTCATTGTTCCTTACCTTTTTTTTTCTATTTGATGACCACATGGGTTTGGATCTACACTCAAAAGCTCTATGTCCATACTTCTAACAATTATAGCAATATCCTTCAAATCTTTGTGTGTTCCATCTTGTTTTTACATTCATGTGCCTAATGACCTTTTTTTTTGCACTTATGACATTGAACCATGTTCTTATGCTTAACATTTTGATTTATAGTCTTTCTCCTATACACATTAGTAGTATGTCCTTTCTTACCATAGCTATGACAAGTAGGTTTGGAATCCTTACCCTTTTTGTTCCTTTCTTCAACACTTTTAGATGACCCTCATTCTTCAGTGCTTGTGTATCCCAGTGTAGATGTGTCATTATTGGATCCAAGGGATCTCAATAGTTTCTCAAACTATTTGATGGCTTCATTTGGTTAATAATTGGAACTTTCAAGAAATTCATTTTCCCTTTTTAGGTCACTTTGAAATTTCACATTCTACAACATCAATTTTGTTATCTCAATGTCCTTGATATTTATCTCATAGTTGGCATTCATCATTTAACTAAGTGTATCTAATTACATGTTGGAAATCTTGGTTAGCTCTGGTGATTTTTCTTCCATTCTATTTCTCAAAATTCTTTTGTCTTCTTCAATCATAGCTTTTTCTACCATAGCTTTCTTCTTCTATTCAATGATGTCACATAGTATTATGACTTGTGATTCTTTCTCTATCTTGAGATTTTTTATTTCCTATGCTTGGGCTCTATTCTTTTCCATTAGATCTACACCTACTACATCAAATTCATTGGAGTCTCCATGTGCAAATATCTTATTAGTGTCTTCTCTTTGTATTGTGTGTCATTCTCCATAGTAGTAATTTCCTTCCTTCTCTTCAAATATTTCTTTAGTTCTCCTCTTACTTCATTTAATTGATGTAGAAAGAGTTGTATTTCAATTCCCTAATTCTCAATAGTCTTTCCCAACTTGTGGACTTCTATTTCCAAGATCTTTCCTCAAAGCTACAAAGCTTCTCTTTCAGATAACAAGGCTCTGATACTAATTGTTGAAATTATAATAGGAAAGGTAAACTTCTGAGAGGGGTGGGAGGAGTGAATCAATAGTTTAAACTTGAACCCCAAAAGGACTTTCACCACACATCTATCTCATAAATTTACTAAGTAAACTAAAATACCATGTAAAGCATGTACATCTAAAACATGTAAGCAAGTAAACATTCACACACATATAACACCGCATATGATTATCGAGAAACCCTCCAATGAGAAGGTAAAATTGGAGTGGGGATGACACCCACAAATCTTCACTACTATGGTAATAAAGCACGTATCCAATGAAGGTTATAATATTTTAATCACAAGACATGATCTACCCTATGAAAGGTCTACCCTGTTAAAGACTTATAAAGACAATTATCTCTCACCCCACTAAAGGATTTCAATACCCTATTAGAAGTGTTCCTTTCTAAAGGATTTTAACTCACAATTAAGTAAGCACTTTGTCAGAGGATTTCAATACAGCCTATAAGGGCTACTCTATTAAGAGATTTGACTGATTCACCTACTAGAATGATTGAGCAATGATCTTCCAATTAGTAGTTGATTTCATGATGATAGATTACCTCTAAATTGATGTCTTCTTGATCCTTCTTGATCAAATATCTCTTTTTTGTATGCTCTTCCTTCCTCCATTCTCCTTTAACTAATTTTTCAATGTAATCTTAGATCATAGCTCCTTGCTCTCCATGAATTCTCTATTTATGCATGCAAACTTCTCTATACTCTCTTTCATTCACCTTTTAGACATTGTAGAGAGTTTAGGGTTTTTCCTCCTTAGGAAGACTCAGGTGAATTATGGTTAGGTATGAATCAATGACTATGATTCACCCATTTTTTTATTTAAACCTTCCCATTTTTTTAATTGGCTATATGTAATTGCATTGGAATCCAACATAAGATTCATCCTTATCTCCAAAATATCGTAATCCAATCTTTAGTCAGATAAAAAATGGTTTACATAGTTGTTTGTGCTATTTCAAACAACTATAACAAAACTATCTCACTCGGCATTTCAAGTCTCTGATGCTTGACATATACTATTTTTATACTATGACTGGACATCTATATCACTTGGTATGCACTGCTTGCTTGGCTCCTGAATCACTCAGCACACACTATCTGCTCAACACTCATTGTGGACTCGACATGCTCTATTGTATACATGTTCTTGGCATGTTGTACTTGTTTACCATGAACTAAGTAAGTGACTTAAGTGTGTGGATACCCATTTGTCACAACCAATATGAGATCAACGCATTCCTCTAAAGGTTGTTGATCAATGACATTAGGTCTTTTTATCATTTCAAAATTTAGGAATTAGGTTCTTTTAAGATAAATGAGGCATATAATGTATTATGTGAGAATGGATTGCTAAAACCTAAGCAAAGACATTTGGAAGTCAAAGGCCTTAATCCTAAACTACACATGCCAAGGGATTTTCAAGTGAAGTGGATCATATATGTTTTAAGAAGGGTTAAAAATATATATTTATGGCTTGAGAAACCAATGAAGATCACAAATAAGGTGATCTATCAAGTCATTGGTTACCCAATTTTGGATAGATCTAAAACTACCAAAAGCCTAGCTCAAGGCGAGCTTGCAAAGAAAACTCTAACAAAGTAGGAAAATGGGGGAATGAAGATGAATAATGCCACTCACATGGAAATCAAGTTTTGAATCCATGTAATTTCTCACAAAATCTATAGCTTGAGTAGACCAACATACCCTATGAGCAATTGACCTAGCTTTCAAGGTTGTGAAGAACAATCCATCTTTTGACTAGTAGAGTTGTAGCTGAGCCAACTAGGAAAGAATAATGAAAGAATTTGGGAATCAAATAAGAATGTCTAAGAAATTTTTTATGTCATTGTGGATGTATAATTTTAAAATTTTAAGGAAAATATGTAGAATAGGTATAGGATTACTCAGTAGCTGGTTAAGCATTATGAACAAGATATTTCTTCCTAGTTAACTGTGATAACACTCATATTCAAGAAGTTATACTTAGGATAGAATGGGTAAAACCTTTTGTGTGTGAAGTGAACATTTATGATACTAAGGATATCATTGGGGCTCTACTAAATGAGCTAGCTGACCCTAAGACAACATATTTTGGCACCTATGAGGAGACTAAAACTAGGATATCTCTAGAAATAGAGATTGTTCAAATTTTGAAGAGAGGAAAGAAAGAATGGAAATAATTTAGAAGAAAATTGAAAAGGAGGATGACACGTTTATGGTCACCAAGGGAAAAGGGGAAGATGAAGAAGAACCTCCAAAGAAGAAGGGCAAAGTGATCAAGACCACACCAACGAATGTTACACCTAAGAAGGTAGCTACCCTTGTGATCACCATTGCCAAAAAGTCAAGAAGGAAATTGAACCTTCAGGGTAATGATGAAGAGGAAGAAGAAAATACACCTATCATCCAAATTAAGAAGCCTCCACTATCCATTGAGAAGTAGTTGAAGAGATTCAAGGAAGCAAGTGGCATGGCTAGATTCAAATATGTCAGATATGAATCTGGGAGCAAGGAGGAGGAGTAGTAGATAGAGGATGCTTTGGTTTGAAAAGATGTTAATATGGAAATATGATCCTAAAGAGATGAAAAGTGAAGCTCCAAAAGTTTTACTTAAGGAAGTGGCACAAAGATGGACGAATGCTATGAAAATAGAAAGGGACATTAGAGAACAAATGTTGAAAAGTGTCATGCTACACTTCAAAAAAGAAGAAATCAACGAGGCCATGTCCAAGCATTAAAACAAGAAAACTCCTATATTAAAATCATTTCAAATTTTGTCTAATAATATAGAAGAGGTTGTTTAGAGTACAACAAAGTTGTGGAAAACCATTTTTTGAGGAAGAGAATAAGGTAGATAAAGATGAAGAAAAAGATATATGTAAACTATTGAAAAATTAGGTTTAGAAATGATGGAAGCTATAGTAATAGCCTCTCTACCCATTTCTTTGAACCAAGCCATTATTTCATCAAGTGCATTGAAGATAGAGATTAAAGAGAAGGAGAAAAAAATTCTTGCATAAACCCAAGTGGCAACTGAGTAGAAGACTCTAACTACATCTAGACAAAGCATAATCGAGAAAAATATAGAAAAGGATGAGGATAGGGTTGACAACTGAAGCAAATAAGAAAGAAAGAGTCAATCAAGTGAAGAAGAGAAGAAGGATGAAGACAAAGGAAAATAAATTATACTTTCTACGAGTGCCAAAGGAAAGGAAAAAGAAAAAGTTTCAAAAGAGAGTGACCTTGATATAGATATTGTGATCCTAGGTTGGGATCAATCTAATCTCTCTACTAAACAAATGGAGATCTTGAGAGAGCTATGGAGAAAAAATCCCAACAAAGAAAACTCAAAGTAGAAAGGGATAGAGAAAATGTTCTTGAAGAAATCAAGAACATATTTTTGGATGTAATGCAAGTTGAGATAAATAAAAAAGTGCGTATCATTGAGTGATTTTTTGGTATTCTACACAAATTCAATAAAAATTTAAATGGTCAAGAAAAACTTTTGCAAAGGGAAAAAAGAAACTTAGAGAACAAAGTTTTGGAGAATGTAGCAAAAACTATTTCTATTGCTCAAGTGGAACTATCCACTCTCATTACTAAATTAGGAGTTGCAAATATTGGTGTCTCTTTATTTAAAAAACTATGTAATACTTTAAATTTCACCTATGAAATAAAGGAAAAGCTCACCAAGATTGATGAAAACTTGAAAAATAATGTTATTCAATTAGCACTTGAACCAAGTTCAAGCTCAAATCATTTTGTGAAGGTCATATTTTTGACAAGTTAATAGGAAAAACTACTAAGGGAGGAAGCCTAGACTAGAGGAAAAATATCAAATATTCAAAGTGTGATACTTCCTCACATGGATGTCATTCAAAAACATCTTGGACATGCAAGGAACTAGTTCATGATACAAATTTTTGAGTTCTAGATCTCACGATGGAGTTATTAGCAAAACTTCAGATTGAACTACACATTTTGAAGATATTGAAAGAAAATTGGGACAAAACTATCTTTAATTTTGAAAGTGTGTCATGATTTCCTCAATCATTTCTATATAACTTTGTAAGATATGTTTATGGCATTTGTAACAAAAGTAAAGGGTAAAATATAGAGGAAAATATATAAGGGGAAACATCTATGTATATGTAGAGGAATACATGTACAAGATATATATATATACATATATATATATATATATACATATACATATATGTATATATACATATACATATATGTATATATACATATATGTATATATACATATATGTATATGTATATATACATATACATGTATATATACATATATGTATATGTATATATACATATACATATATATACATATACATATATGTATATATACATATACATATATGTATATATATATATATATATATATATGTATATATATATGTATATATATAAATACATATATATAGATATATATATATATGTATTTATATATGTATATATATATGTATATATATATATATATTTGCATGCGTAGAGTTGGAAATTTTTTTATTTTTTTAAAAACCAAAATATCATTCAGTTGTGACCAAGCAATAGTTTTTTTAGTTCAAACCGAGTTGTAGATCCAAGTATATGGAAAGGGGGATTTTAATAGAAAGTTTTGCATAAGATTCTTTTCATTGCTAACATATCTACACATGATAAGTGTTTTTTTCACTAATGCCTAAGGTGGAGATTGTTGACCCTATAGAAAGACATATTGGCAATTAGTGACAAAATACTTAAGTCATCTAGGAAGGTTAGTTAATACTACATTCAAGATTTTCTTTAGTCAACATGTTCTAGTGTAGCCCGAACAAATTAAATATATCCTATGTTAACTAAGCACTATCTTATAACCAAGATAGAAATATCATTCAAGTTCTCAATGTGAACAAAGCTAGTAGTGTGAACCAAGTTCTCAATTTGAACCAAGATAGTAGTGTGAACTAAGTTCTCTATGTGAGCCAAGATAGAAGTGTGAACTGAGTTTGCAGTATTCACTGAGTTCTCACTATAAATTGAATATCCAGCTCAAACAAGGCATCTAGTGTTACCAAAGTGTGAGAGTATCATCCAAGCTCACTTTAATGCCCAAGCATCAAAATTTTGCCTAAGTACATAGTGTGATTTGAGCATCAAGATTTAGCCAACCTAAAGGTGTAATTTGATTATTGTAAAGATACCTCTTATTTGAGCCAACTTGGAATGAAAATATTATTTGATGGATATATAAGAAAGACAATTTGATTTTTCTATGAGAATATGTATGGAATATGAATAATTGAGATATAAGAAAGTGAAGCAAGTGAATATGGAATACAAGAAGAAGATAGAGAAAATTGAGTAAGTAGGCTACCAAGTAGTATAAATTGAAGAGCACAGTCATATCTATCATAGTTAGGTGATTACAATTTTCAAAGGATCTATATCAGAAAATTAGTTGCGAAGAAGGATCTATTACAAATAACATGAGAAAGTGAGTTTTGAGAGGATGGGGGGGTGAATTAGTACTTTAAAATTTTACCACTAAAACATTTCATAATCATCCATCTCATAAATTAACATAAACTAAAATATGTAAGCATGAATCATATTCGTAGCATAAAGTAAATCAATACATAGCACAAAAGATTTGATTACCCAAACTCCCTCGAAGGAGAAGGTAAAACTGAGGTGGTGATGACAGCCACAAATCTTCACTACTGTAGAAATAAAGTGTGGCCAATTATGGCTAATTTTTTTATATCATAATCTAGGATATACCTTATGAGAGGTATTCCCTATTAAAACCTTACAAATACTATTAGGTCTCACATTGACTAAAGGATTTAAACTCACAATTAAGTAAGCACTCTGTTAGGAGATTTACAAACATCTATTAGGACTACTCCATTAAGAGATATACCATGTATTGCCTATCAAAATGATTCAACACTTGATCCTTCTGTTAGGACCCTTAGATCTCCTCTTTACAATCTTGATCCTACTAATCTAATATATCTTCTTTGGCCTTTCATTGCTTGACTTCATAATTATTTTTTCTCCTTAACTAATTCTTCTATGTTGCTCATTCAACTATCCATCTTCTCCATGGCTCTTTCATAGAAGATACTCTCCTCAGTATCCTCCTTGGCATATTACTTCCCCTTAAGGTTTACCTCTTTTAGTAGGCATCATAGAGACAATCTTAAGTAATAATCAATGCCTCTAGTTGATTTTTATTGCTGCCTAATGCTTCCATTTTTTTGATTGGTTTTCTGTATTGCATAGGGGTGCATGACATGAATTGATCCTTCTCTCTTCATATTTAAAATTTTGAGATTATATTGGCCAAAAATGAATTACATAGAAGTGTGCACCATTAAAAACATCTATGTCATTGATTGGTTATTCATCATCAATAAGCTTCTAATGCTTAGCCTTAACTATTCTCTTGTTTTGTTTTCTTGGCTCTTGAATCACTTGACATGCACTAACTATTAAGCATACACTTTGTGCTTGACACTTGAGTGACTCAACATATACTGACTACTTGACACCTACTAGTGCTCAACACTAACTTTAATATCACTCAACATGTATTATCTAGAGAGTTGTGCTTATCATGCTCTAATCACTCAACCTTGCACTGATTACTTGGCTCATGGTATTCACTCATCATGCACTATGCACTCGGCCTAATTATTAGCTTAGTCACTATGTTAACCAAGTAACTATTTCTTAGATGATGACTAAGTATTTTGTCACAACAATGTCAAAACCATAATAAGATTAACAATCTCCCCCTTTGATGTGAGTGACAAAAACACTTTGTCATGGCATATATATTCTTTCTTCATGCACAAGTCAAACAATATATACATTCTTCTCAATCTCTATACAAAATTACAAAACCTTCAAAATTTGAAAAAAAGTTGATGTTACCTTGTTATATTACCCCCCTTGAGTAAATAATTCACATCTATTCTATTATTCCTTCTAAGTAGATATTTTCCTTGATAATATCTTAAAAATCTTAAAATTCATTAAAATCCCCCTTTTTTGACACTTATGTATATGATGGTTGTACACTTACTATAAATTTATCTAGGAATGGCTTGTGTACTTCAATTATGATTCCCAATTTAGAATTTGAATTCTCTCTTGCTACATCAACTGATTGAATCGATATTTCTAGATTTGTGGCCATATTCACTAGAACTTCTTATGTACAAAGATGGGAATCTTTCTTCATCTATGTCTCTATAAAGGCTAGTTCTTTGTGTAAAACTTCCATTTTTGGAGTCAATGTGGATTGTATGCTGATAAGAGTGGAGATGTCATCAATGAAGATCCAAAAAATCAAAAATCTCCTTTCAACCTAGCAATTTCTTACTGGCTCTCTTGGGTAAAGATACCAACATTGCATATTTTATTGTATAGAGAGTAAATGTTCTCCAAAAATTTCTTTACACTATCTATTTTAGTTGATAAATTAACTTGTCTTAGTTCTATATCACTAGATGTCTTATCCATGACCTTAGTGTGAATTTTATTCTTAGACCATTCCAATAATTTTACATTGTTCTTTATATCTTCATCTTTAATCTTATCAACTATATGTACAAGTTGTTTTGAGATAGTCTTGTTGGAAAATGAGTTTGAAATACCAAAAGCATCGATAAAAATATCTTTTATTTCATGCAAAACCTATTTTTCTTGTGTGCTCTCTTCTAAGATTTTCTTTCTTTGATTTCCTCTATAGGGACTCTTGTAGTATCTCCATCTCTTCCAATGTGATTTTTGTTTGATTAAGTTATGGTAGAACAATCACCTCATCAAAACTCACATCTTTCAATGATGTAGCTTCAACACTCTTAGGTGTGATTGCACTCAACATTGATATCTATAATGGTGTGGCACAAGTACTCTATGTACAAAGAGTCTAGCTACTAGGAGGAGTTGAAATGATTGGAAAATTTATTACTACATTTAAATTATTCCTTCCTCCTCAATCTCAACACTCATATAATCCTCTTCTACTTGATCATCCTCTTTCTTATTTTTTACATGCTTTGATGAGCTGGGTATAAGACTAGATTTATTACCCTTATTATCTTCAATGCATTCCTCTCCAATTACAACAATTCATGGTATACTCAAGCTTTGTAGGTTAGGCAGTGATATAGCTAGTTTATCTACCTCTTTCTCTTTCATCTCAATAAAAATGTTGGCATTATAGAGAATACATTAGTAAGCTCACCTTTCCTCTCCAAAACCTTATCCTTTGATTTTTTTTTCATTTGAAGTTTCTCTTTTCCCTCTCCAATAATTGGTGGCACAATAGATGTGTCTTTTTGTTGTGTCTCAATGGGTGCCATTTCCAATTCATTAATCCTCACCAAAACAAGATGCATGGTATTTCTTTATTGGTGGATTCTTGCTAGAATTTTATTATATCATCTTCATTTAATGGATTTACATTCTATGTAGAATTATTAGGAATTTCTCAATGGTTACAAAGTCCTATTGACTCTCTTTCTCTCCTTATGGAGTACCGATGTCAGGTAAATTAACATTTATTTCCTGTTGTAGGTCATCCTCTATTTCATCCTTAGCTGGTTCGTTCTTCTCCTCCACAACTTTTTTTGTCTCACCTTTCTCTTTTATTGACCTGACCTTCTCTCCCACTATATTTTATTTATCTTCTATAGCCTCAGTGGTTAAACCATAAATTAATTTCAAAAGTAGTGTACTTTGGTTTACCACCTCTTCAATTTTCTTCTTTAAAATATGATAATCTTTGTCTTTAGGTGTAAATCTCCCTTTATACTTCTCTACATCTTTGGCACTTTCCTTCTTGTCTAGACTAGGCATAACTTAAGCTAGAGTTATCTCTTTTATCTGCTTTTCAATAGCCATAGTGAACTTCCACTTTTTCTCAACTCTCTCATATAAACTTTTTGGAATAGATTTAGCAATATTTAAAGGAGTTATCTTGAAAGTATCCATTATGTCATAAATAGCTTCTTCAACATTATTTTATTCCCCTTTATCTAACTTATCAAAATCAATATGTGTAAATCAAGAAAAATCTTCATTGTCTTTAATATTCTCACATATATTGACAATATTAGATGAAGGATTGTGGCTTACACTTTTAATTGACTAATGTAATCTAATTCTATCCTTTCATCATATAATTCCTCTTGTGTCTTATAATTCCTTCGTAATTCTTTAGAAGACATGCTCAACTTTTATGTTTCATCCTTCATTTTTCCCTTTGACAAATTGAGATTCCTTGGCTTCTACATCTGCAACTATTGTGCTTGACCTTGTTAAAGGTGCAGTTGAATTTTATTCTATTTTCTTTGCTTCCTTCTTAGGTTTCTACTATTTCTTCCATTGTGATGTTCTCTTCTTTCCTTTTTCTTTGGATTCTAGCTCAACTTCCTCTTCACCTTGTCCTTGTATAATGTATACAGGTCCTTGACTTTCTTCTTCTTCTTCACCTTCACCATAATTCTCTTTCAATTTCTTCACCATTTTTTTTTCTTTCTAATGATGGTGGTAGTTTGCAAGTTTATAGTAATCCTTAACTTGCCTTCATCATAATTTCCAAATGATGTAATATCCTTGTCAATTTCTTTTGCCAATAGTGTAGTGATGGCTATTGATGCTTCATCAACATTCACCTCATAAGGTAATGGTCTCAACCATCTAACCCTTGGAATAGCTACTTGACATATTTATAGATAGCATCTATTAGGAAACAAACATCATTATTAGATTTTCTTTCACTAGAGACACATGAATCCTTGATCTATACTTCACATAATTCTTAAAGTCTTCAAAATAGCTAGTCATTACTAAATCAAAATTCTCACCTAATAGCTTACTATACTCCCCTATCTACTAGGTAATTGACTAATTGGTCTTCCAAAATACCTTGCCAAATATAGGAAAAGTATTTTGGACATAGAGAAATATGCATATAATGAGTGAGCCAAAATTACATTATGGATTCTTTTCCTTCCTAATAGCTTCTAGTTTTTTTGACAATTATTGAAGCTATACCTCAACTAGGTCATAATTGTGATCACATTTAAAAATCTTGTATCCTAGGTCTATGGCACCACATGGTACATTATTGAGTCAGCTAGACTAGTAAAATCTATGTCCTATCACTAACACTACATATGCAATTATAGAGTCTATGATTGTATCAATTGACATTCCCCTCTTGTTTCATATTGCTCCAGTGTTCTTCTCAATTACTTCCTTGGCATCACTCCTTATAGTCTTGGGCCTATCTAGGGTAGGATACCCTATTTCCCTATGAATAATTTTTTTTTAAATTCTGATAGGACCATCCTATAACCATAGTTGATTATCATGAATTATGCTTAACACTATCTTTACCCATTCTATCTTGAATATCT
The DNA here is from genome assembly GCA_028749045.1 of Cupressus sempervirens. Taxonomy (NCBI): domain Eukaryota; kingdom Viridiplantae; phylum Streptophyta; class Pinopsida; order Cupressales; family Cupressaceae; genus Cupressus; species Cupressus sempervirens. Next base: position 420,561,481 of record CM053789.1, on the reverse strand, counting down.
GAGGAGAATCTAGGGCACACAACATCCCTTTGCACTCTACAATGTTTTTTTTTTTCCCTTTAAGACCCAATTTTCACATAACATCTAGTAGGTCTCCCTGATCTCTAGTTCTCCTAATTCACCTATTTTTCACATATAACAACCCCTAATGTTGTAAATCATCAAAACCTTTGGTGGGATCATCAATAAAGTGCTTGATAAGTCTCCCTTATATGCAATTTTAGGCATGGCTTTAAAATTTGGTGGATCCCTCACATCATTACTAATTAATTGAACCTTCATAACCTCTCTCTCTCTCTCTCTCTCTCTCTCTCTCTCTCTCTCTATGTTGTTGAAGAGCTTGCTACCACTTTCACTATCTATGGTTTCAAAATTTGAAACAATGTAACTTGACACAAGTGAAATACCTCATGATTTGATGGAATAGTATCATGTTTTAGTAGAATCTTGTTTCTAGTCACTGAAATCCTCCTGATAATTTTCCTTGTGTCTCTTTGATCACTTGGTAAGTGGAAATGACTCAAAAATCAACTATATAACATTAAAAACCTTACATTTAATTCTTAGTGCATATACAACTATAAGCTTTATCGCTAAAGGATTTTTTTCCTTATCTTTGCTTGATGTGTTGCAATATTCCTTCTCTCTCCATGTCTTGTTCATCTCCATCTTTGTCTTTTTAGCATCTACCTTTGCTTTGCATTTTTTGAATTCAATGCTCGATGCAAGTGACCAAGTGAGGAGATTTCTTCTTACATGACCAACATCAAGACAACTAAAGCATACAACCTCTCTATTAAACAAGTTTTTCTAATTTTCTCTAAAGTGAGTTCTTCTAAAATTGACATAAACATGACCATATTCTCCACAATAGTGACAACTATACCTTGTTTTCTATTCTCAATTGTAATAATTTTCATGATGATGTACTTATTTTTGTTTGTTTGATGTCCACTTAAATTTAGATCTACATTCATATGCTTTGTGACCATACTTTTAACATTTGTAACAATATCCTTCAAATTTTTGAGTGTTGATGGTCTTAGTCTTGCATTCATGCGCCTAATGTCCTTGCTTCTTGTACTTATAGTAGTGTCCTTTTTTTTTTAGGGCTTTGATTTCTAGTTTTACTCCTGTAGACATTAGTTATATGACCTAATTTTCCATATGCTATCAATTCAACTTTTTCACACTTGCCCATGTGCCCAATACATACTATAGTATGTGATGGTAACTGCACATAAGTAGATACATAATGTATTGTCCTTAATACAAAGATCACAGTCTACTACTCTGTCAGTCTTTACAAACTCATTACTATGTTGTCATCAATGATGAACACAATCATAACTATGTTTTGCAATGCTCCCCCAATAGAATCAACATTCATGCTTGTTGTACTTGATGATTATCGTAAAAGGAAGATGGAAGAGGTTAAACAGATATTGGATCAGAGAGATGGTAAAAGCAATAGAGGAAAAGACTACTACGAATATTTGGTGAAATGGAAGAATAGACTAGCTGAAGATGCTACATGGATTTCTTAATCTAAGTTGGATTCAACTTAGGTTGTGAGATTCTACCTTAGTTGTCTAATGTAGGAGCATCTTGGGTTGACAAGTTATCCTTCTCATTTATGTTCATTCATCTAGATCTTGCTAAGTTATAATCATTACCAAGTTGTAACTATTTCCAAGTGCCAATAATTTTGTAGTTTAAGCCTAGTTGAGGTTATCCCACATCATGTTAACACTCAAGTTAGCATGTTATCCCATCTCACTCTACAGTGTCTGTTGAGTTCCACAATGCATGCCAAGCTATTCTTCATGTGTTGAGTTACCTAGTGTATGTTGAGTGATCCTTCATGTGTTTAGTTTCCCTATTGATGCTAAGTTTCAGTATTTTGGACATGTTTTCTACATTTTTGGTTAGCTTTTCTATTATATAATGATCTAGAATGTTTTGTAAGCTATTTTGGCAAGTAAAAATAGAGTGTTTAGGCTCAGACTTAGGGTAGATTTTTTAAGAAAAGATTTTGGTAGGTCAATTTGGAACAGAACTAGAAATTGCAAATTTGAAGTTGGATCTTAGATCTTGAGTGTATATTGTAACTAATCGTAACCCAGAAGGCCTTGTAGTTGGGCATGTATGATAATCATTTGTTAAATCAATAAAAGAATGTTGCTCTCTCTCTCTCTCTCTCTCTCTCTCTCTCTCTCTCTCTCTCTCTCTCTCTGGTGCTATTCTCTTTGTGTGTTTGCTTCTGTTGTATTAACTCTGCAAGGCTAGTTTGGATTTCTGGGTGAGCCTTTGGCCCTAATTATTCTTTCCCTTCTTGTGTCACATTAGGTAGTCGACTAAAGGTTTGACCAAGGTAGAATTGGGGATATATGTAAAATTTGAAATATTAACAAATATTAAAATATCTTCAACCTGTACATGCATTCTCATATTTGAAAAGTTTGAAAATAAATTTGTGATATAATTTAAAGTTTAGATTTTATTAAAAAGTTAACTATTTTCAACTTTTCATGCTCTGTTCACGGCCAATAGATAGAATTTTCAAACTCACACCAAGGGCCTTATGTTTTGCCAAAATATGAAGTGCTATATATCAACAGAAAGGGGAGAAGATGAACTTTCTAATTTTGTAGTCAGGATATATGTAGGTTCAACTAGGTAGAAGTTATAGGTAGATTTTTGAAAATAGGGGCATTCTTAGTACAATAGGTTTTTTTCATGATGGAGTTTTAGGTTCAGTTGGAAGGCAAGTAGAGAATTTTTTTGGCTCCAGATTTGGGGAAATATTCATAAGAGTATTATTTTTCCTTGAAATTGATTTAGAATTTTTTTGGCATGAGTTTTAGTGACATTTTTGTCTTCTTGCAATCAATTATTGTTAGAGTTAATAATTAATAATTAATTATTTATTCTATTTACTTAAGCTTACTTAGGTAAATGCATTTATTTATTAGTTGTAGTTTAGGAGTTTGTTATAAGTTGTTGACAATATGAGAGTTTGTTCTCTCCTAAGTCATACTTATCCTCTCACATTGTTCGAGGACTTTCCACCTCATGTGGATGTATGCTTAGTTGTCACACTTATCTCTTAGCATCTTCTAGCTTCTTCTAGGAGATTCCTTGAGCTCTTTATATTTGAGCTCCCTCATTGTATTTTCATAACTCATATTGCATTCTATTGTGAAAAAATAAGACATTATGGGATATGTGAAATCATATTATTTCAATTGTTGGAAATTTGTAAGATTAATTACTTTGAAGTTCAAATTATTGTGGAAAGATGATTAGTTACATTATTTTTTTTATTATTACTACAAAAACTTGAAGAAACACATCTTTATGAATCTTTCCTTTATAATAATGAGTATCAATTGGATAAAAGATTGGGTTTGGACATTCCATTACTCTAGAAATGAAAAAGTTACATGATTTCTTATTGTTAATCTAAAAATTTAAAGAAACATATCTTTCTAAAGATTTTCTTGCTAAGAATAAGTACCAATTGGTTGAAAGATTAGATTTAAGACTAAAAATTTATACACATATATTTGTGTAGTCCTAATCAATAAGATGATGTTTTGGTCTTCATGTTGTCAAAATATTTTTGTTCATCCACCAAAATTATTTTGGTATTGGCCTCTTTTTCTCATGTTTATGTGTATTTTCTTTTCCAATTTGTTCTTCCCTTTAATCACCCACGCTCCTCTCAAACTATTCTTTTATTTTTAAATATTTTCTCTACACAAGTTTCTATATCCATTCTAGATTATATACAAATTTGGACTAGCGAATTATACTCTCCCCATGTCCATTCTCCATATCATACCTAGGACCACTTGGTTTTAAACATTCACTATGTTATTTCTATATTATTATTTTATTTTATCCAACATATATTATAACTTCATTGATGGTCATGTGACACAAAAACACCACCACTCCTCTTACCTTACTAACTCCATTGATGTTTCCAATTTCATAGGTCAAATAAGGTAAAATTAGAAATTTAGTTTAGATGAATACATGAGTAACTTCATTGATGGGCATAAGACATAAAACACTCCCACTCTACTTACCTTAACTAACTCTATTGATGTTCTCAATTTCATAGGTTAGATAAGGTAAAATTAGAAATTTAATTTAGATGAACACATGAGTAATACTTATATATTAAATGGAAAATTAAGAAATAACATGATTTTTTCTAGCATGAGTCAAATATTTAAATTTCAAATAACTAAATTTAATTGATAGATAATTGATATTGTTTGTCTATATATGTGTAAAGTAAAACTATGAATGATATTAAGAATTTATAGTTCTCCATAGTAATTATTTATTATATATAAAACTATAATGTTACTAAAACTTATGTAAAAGAAACTTATTTACATCTTATGCAAGATCTATTTACAAAAATATTAAACTTTACCACAGTGAATAACTCATTGTTAACTCGTCACAAGAAAGAACATTGAAAAAATCTATTGTTGATTGCAATTGCACATTAAAAAAATTAATAACTTTAGACATCAAAAAATAGTGAGAAATTTATTTTACTTTTATCAAAGAAGACAAAGACCATCAACCCTAATTTGAAGAAATAATTCACTTTGTACCTACTAAATATTTCATCATTTAGTACAAGGAAACTTTAGAAAGTATTAATATTTTCCACTAGTGCCTAAAATCCCAATACAAAGAGTTAAGACAATTGGTTCAAAGACTAGGTTTGACCATTCCAAAATTTCTAGTACAACCAATAAGCAATTCTTTATTTTTTCCATAATTTTTCTAAATTTTTACAAAATTATAACTTATTTTTTATTTTCATAATTTATAATTAATAGAATATTTTGTTTGAAGATTCTTTTGCATAGATAGTTTTAATTCCACTTAGTAATGTATTATTATGATGGGAGAATTTCCCATTGTTGGATCATAAAATAGTATGATAAAGTCAATCAAAATATACTCAATTAAATAAAAAATAAAAAGGAGATCTATTATCTAATTGGAAAGTGGATTGTGAAGAGATACCAATTTAACTAAGAAAAGTAAGGATAAGAGATTTTAGGCATTCATTCATGTCTAGTATACAAGTCATTCAACATTGCTTGAACACCATATAAATTGTGTATTGTCTTTGATATTACACAAATGTCATATCATTGTCAGCCAGTTTATGTCAAGCTCACTTGGGCATTGAAGATAATTTTTTGTATCTACCAAGTTACAACATTTTTCTATGTGTTTGTTGAGCATCAACAAAGTTTCGTTTTCAGAGTTTATTTTGTACTAACATCTAAGGGATAATTTGATATATTTTAGTGGTGATTGATTCACCCCTCCCCTCTCATTTACTCCTCTTATATTTCCAAAAATTGGTATCAAAGCTTTTGGTGCTTGCAGAGCAGGTTTCAAGGACCTAAGCTAAAGATCAGGACGTCTTACAAACGAGAGATTCCCAAGTTGAACTAAGACAATTTTATAGCCTGACAAGGACTTATGAGGTTACATCTTGAAACTATCAGTGATTCAAGTTGTAAATATCTTGATACTAGATACAAGACTCCCATTGGAACATTATCATTTGAAGATATTGTTTAAAAGAAAAATCATGACATCGTGATGATTGACATTGCATCTGCTCTTAATTATGCTGAATTTGATGAAGTCAAAAGTTGTACTACATCTCATGATATGTGGATAGAAACTATTAGAGGACACTTTGATTAGATGAAGATGAGAGAAGATGAAAACATTGCAAAATATGTGAAAAGAACCAAAGCAAGTGTCAGTGCAATGAAAGCATCTAGAGGAGACATTTATGAAAAAAACTTGTAAGAAAGGTACTTAGAACCCTTCTTCCTATCTATGCAAATAGAGTGTCTTCTATTCAAGAGATGAGATGTGATCCAAATTGAAATATAACTTTGGATTCTCTAGTTGGAAGATTGACAACTTTTGAGTTAGATAATTATGACAACTATGTTCTTAGTTCCAAAAGTATTGAGTTTGCATTTGAAGCTAATTTTTAACTCATGAAAAGAGGTAAGAAATCAAAGGCCAATCAATCAGGAAGTGAAGAAGAAGAAGAAAGTTTAGATAGTGATCTTGAAGTTCTTGAAGCCCTACTTGCAAGGAAATATTCCAAAGGTAGAGGCAAGTACAAAGGTAAGATTCCTCTAATCTACTTTCCTTGTGAAGAAGTTAGTCACATTGTTGCAAGGTGCCCAAATAGAAATAAAAAGGATGAAAATAAAAATAATAAGTAAAAAGGAAAGAAGGAATTCAAAAACTAGAAGGACTACAAGGACAAAGGTAAGAAATCTTGTATTATGGCTAAAGATTCTAGTAACAATGAATATTAAATGGCATATATTATTGTAAAATATGAATTTGATAATCAAGGGGATACTACATGGCACCTATTTCTTATGTTAAAAAAAATGATACATGGATTATTGACAATGGCTACTCAAATCATATGACTAAAGACAAAAAAAAATTTGAACACGTGGAACATTATGGTGGTGGTAGTGTGAGATTTGGAAACAATGAATCTTATTGCATAAAAGGAAAAGGATGTATCTCATTGACCAATGAACTTATATGTGATAATGCTTATTGGGTTGAAGGAGTAAAGCACAATCTATTGAGTGTGGCATAGTTGAATAACATTAGATTCAAGGTAGAATTTATGAATGGGAAGGCAAAACTACTAGATGGAAAAGGAAATCTAGTTGGATCTGGCAAATAAACAAAAGGTAACCTATTCTATCTAGATCTTAGTGACAATTCATGTTTTATTTCTCAAGTAGAATAAATTTGGTTATGGCACAAAAGATTATGTCATGTGAACCTTGATCATTTGGTTAAGATAAGAAAAAATAGAAGAGTAAGAGGTATTCTTAGCTTAAGGAAACTTGATATGGTCCATGCAAAAATTGTCAAGTTGGTAAGATGGGAAAGACTAGCTTCAAAAGAAAGGACTATCATCCTCAAGAAATCTTACAACTTGTTCATACAAACTTATGTGAACCTATTGGAATAGAGATTTAAAGTGGAGATACGTTTTTCATTCTTTCTTTTATGCCTATTCTAGAATGATGACTATAATGTATCTAAATGAAAAATCTAAAGATTTTTAAAAATTCAAGTGGTATCTGGCAAGAGTAGAAAATGAAACAAGAAAGAAGTTGAAATGTTTGAGTTTATATAGAGGTGGTGAATTCATCTCCAATGAATTCAATGAATTCTACATTGAAAGAGGAATTAAAAGACAAGTATCAACCCTTGGTATAGCTCAATAGAATGGTATAGTTGAAAGAAGGAATAGATCCATCATGGATTGTGAAAAAATACTAGTAATAGAAAAGAATATGGCAATCAAATACTTGAAGGAAGCAATCAGCACTACAGTGCATACCTTGAATAGAGTATAGCTGAAGATATACTCAAATCAAACTCCTTATAAACTATGGTATGACTACAAACCTAATGTAGGTTACTTGAAAGTATTTGGCAACAAATGTTATATCTTGAAAGAATCTAGGAAAGGTAAATTTTATGTCTAAGGTGATGAAAGAATATTCCTAGGATACTCCTACAGAAGAAGAGCATACAAATATTTGAATTTATCTACTCATAAAATCATAGAAAGTGCACTTGTGAGAATCGATGACTTTGCAGAAAAGAGTGAAAAAGAGAGCAACAAAGAGCCTAATGATTACAAAAGATTTATTTACTATGAACCTAATACCCTACCAATTCTATCTTGTATATAGGAGGCTTCACCTCCTAAGTACCCAAAATCCCCAATAGCTACTGAGTTGCAATCAGTGCAACCCAAGTCACAATTTGAAGGACCCGAGTCACGATCAGAAGCTATTGAGTTGTTACTAGAGAAAACCAAATCTATTGGACCTGAGATTAATACTAAAGTTCATGAAGAAATTAGTAAAACAAACTCCAAATCCAAAGAACATATGTTAGAAAGATATGTCAGAAGGCATCATGCACATAATAAGATCATTGGAGATAAGTCAGATGTAATAATGACAAGAAACAAATTGAAAGGTACATGTTTACTTGTTGAATTGAACCTAAAAATATTAAATATGCTTTGGATAATGAAAGCTAGATTGAAGCAATCAATGAGGAAATAGAATAGATAGAGAAGAACAAAACTTGGACTCGTATTCCTAGACCCAAGGATAAATATGTGATTGGCACAAAGTGGGTATTCAAAAATAACTAAATGAAGATGGAGAAATTTCCATAAACAAAGAAAGGTTAGTATGTAAAGGCTATTCTCAAGAAGAAGGTATTGATTATGGTGAAAATTTTTCTCTTGTTGCAAGATTAGAAGGTCAGATCTATGAGATTTCCACAATCCATGAATATGAGTTTTAGTTTTTGGATTTGATTGTGTGTAATTTTTTATCATCAATGTTTCAAATAATACTACATGATCCATCATCAGGATGCCAGAGAACATGAAGAACAAAAAAAATTATGGTTCTTCATGTTCTCTGGCATCCTGATGATGGATCATGTAGTATGATCCGAAACATTGATGATAAAAAACTACACACAATCAAATCCAGAAACTAAAACTCAGATTAGAAGGTGTTAGAACTTTACTAGCATATGTAGCTCATAGAGGTTTCAAGTTTTATCAAATGGATGTAAAATATGCATTCTTGAATGGAATTCTTGATGAGGAAGTCTACATTAAAAAACCTAAAGGTTTTTTATATCCTAGCCAAAGAGACATGGTTTGCAAATTACATGAGGCATTATATGATCTCAAGAAATCTCCCAAAGCTTGGTATGAAAGACTTCATAACTATTTGATATAGATTGGATTTCAAAGAACAAATGATAATGGTATTCTACATATCCAAGAATGATCAAACAAAAAGATTGTGTTGGTAGAATATTCGTGGATGAAACTATATTCACAAGAAATGAGTAAAGAATTTGAAATGTCTATGTTTGGAAGGATAATTTTTTTGGTTGGATTGCAGATCTAGCAAAAGAAAGATGATATCTACATTACTCAATCTAAATATATCAAGGAGATTCTAAAGAAATTTAGAATGGAATATTCAAGACTAGTTGGAACCCCTATGTCTATTGGACATGACCTTTTCAAATATGATGATTTCAAATTGGTCGATCAGACCACATATAGATCAATGATTGGAAAATTGTAGTCTATAGTGCATAAAAGGCCTAATATTGCATTAGCAATTGGTATGGTGGCAAGATTCTTAGCAAATCCCAAAGAAAATCACATGATGGCAATCAAAAGAATCATGAGATATATGAAAGGTACTAAATAATATGGTTTATGGTACACAATAGGAGGCAATTTGGATTTAAAATTATTCATATATGTGGATTGAGAAGGAAGTATTGATGATAGAAAAAGCATCAGTGGTGGAGGATTCTTTCTTGATAAAAGACTAGTGTGTTGGACAAGCAAGAAATGAAATTGTATCTCTCAATCCATAGAAAAGGCAGAATATATGGCAAAGGTAGTTAATTTTTTTAATATTGTTTTCTTTAAACAACTATTGGCAGGTATGAAGATAGAGATCAAGGATCTAGAAACTATATTGTGACAACACTAGTGAAATCAATCTATCAAAGAATCTAGTGATGCATACCAAAACAAAACACATTGCTATAAAATATTTCTTGAGAGAATTGGTACAAGATAAAGAAGTAACATGGGAATATGTGAATACAAAAGAACAAATTGCAGACATATTCACCAAGCCATTACCTAAGGATGCATTTATGTATCTAAGAGGTAAGCTAGGGGTCACTTCCATATTTGAAGATAACTAAATGAATTTTAGTGATGAATCAACTAGAGTATGTTGAAGATCAATTAGTTGGTGTAGTATTGACAATGGCATATTGCAAATGAATTAGTACTTAAGGTACATTGATATTGACTCAATATTGTCTTTGGCATGAGAAGTCAAAGAGAGGGGAATTTTTTGTTCTATCTCATAGAAATTTTGTGAATATAAAGAGAAAGAGATGTAAAAAGGGAGAATGAACTTGGTCCCATATCAAAGGCAAAGTTTACTATCAGAAGAAGTTGTAGTAGATAGAATTTTTCTGACAGAGGGAGAAACTAAAGGCAAAAAGAGTTCACATTGATAGAAGGAGTTCTCATGGATAAGAATTATAATGAAACTAACCATAATTCCTTATAGTATTCTTGCTCTAAAATTTTCATTGCATTATTACGTGTGTTCCTATCAACACCAAAGAGGGAGATTGTTGGAATAATTGATTAATTGTGTATTATCTTTGATGTTACACAAAATATCATATCATTTTTACTCAGTATATGTAAAGCTCACTGAACCATTGAAGAAAGTGTTATGTGTCTACTAAGGATTCCAGAGTTTTCCTAGTTTAGAAGATAGTGTCTATAGAGTTCACTCCAGCACCAAAGGAAAGTTTGTGGAAGTTGAGTGTTAACCAAGCTCACTTGATTAATGAAGGAAATACTGGATGAAACTAGTGTTAACTGAGCTCACTCAGTTATGAAAGGAACTTTGTGAATATGTAGTCTTCACTGAGTTCACTTGATTAACATGGGAAAATTGCTCTAAGTTAGTATCTACCAAGCAGGGTCAGCTAATAAAGGATTTTCTTGTTTTGGCACATTAAGTTCAATCGAATTGTCTATTGGTTCTAGCCAACTAAAGATCTGAATATTAATTATTCTAAGTTATATCTACTCAACTTGAAAATATGAAAGATAAAAATATAAGGTCAAGTTGAGAATTAGAATTAAGAATGCATGGAAGACAATTGAAGATTTAATGATCATAAGAGGAAGTGAATTCAAAGGATAAGTAGAATATCCTTGTGGAGCTGAAAAGATACATTCGATCAAGAATGATAAAGTATACAAGCTACAATTGAGATTTTAATCAACAATTTAGTTGCATCCAAAATTAGGTCATCTCATTATTACTCTCTAACCATTGTAGCAGTGATCTAAATCTCTTAACAAAGTTGGCTTAACAACTATTTGTAAATCCTCTAACAAGGTGGCATTTCTATTGAATTGTCCAAAGAGCTCTCACAAGGCCACTCTTAATAGGGTGATTAAATCCTCTAACAAGATCACACCTAACAGTGTGTTTTGTAACCTTTGACAGGGTTGGTTCCTAACAAGGATGACTTCAGAAGAGTGAAAATCAATAACTAGTTGCAATTGGTGATTTTTCTCAAATTGGGTTTCCATGTTAAATCTTGGTGTCAATTGTGTTCATGCTATTTCTCTTATGTGTTTTCACCTAAGTTAAAGTAATAGTAATCTTAGATAACATCTTAAGATTTTCATGTTAAGAATCTGCTGATCATTTTTAGTGTTTACTGAGTTACAACATTTTTTAGTGTGTTTGTCAAGCATCAATCGAGTGCAATTTTTAGAGTTTATTTTGTACTAACATCTACGGGATCTAGGATATATTTTAGTGGTAATTGATTCACCCCTCTCCTCTTAGTTACTCCTCTTATGTTTCCAACAATAAATATGGTTATAGTATTAGTCAATATTAATTATTTTTAAAATGTTACAACTTTTTTCCAACTCCTATAATTCTTACAATGTTATATATTAGTAATATTTTTTGAAAAATAAATAAATTCAAGGCCATAACTCATTTTGATTTGGAATATAAGACTTTAGTAGTAATTTTGTTAAATCTTTTTCTTAAGATATTCTTGGTATTGTTTATAGATTAAAATTATTGAATTTAATCATCAAAATATATTTATCTCTATAAATTAGATATTACATTTGGCCATAAAAGTGCATCTAGACACTCTATGACACTTAGGAATTGGAGAAATATTTGGGCATCACAAGGTTGATCTTTGAACAAGAAGATAGAGGTGGACAAGGAGTAGCACTTTTATAAGAAGTACTCAAAGAAGGATATCTAGATGGATAAGGGGTGCTAAATGAATTACTTGAAGAAGTATATATAGATGGATAAGGCATGCTAAATGAATAACTAGAATTGGTTTTGGCATAATTAGATCTACTTGAAAAAGTAGAGCTACTTGGATCATGAGATTTATTGAGATTAAGTATACTATTTAGAACCTTTCTGCAAGGAGTTGGAAGACCTAGTTGGAAAGTGTTAGGAGTATCAATTTTAGCATTTCATATTATTGGAAACCTCTTAAGAGTCAAATTAATTTGTGTTATATTAGCTTTCCAAATAGTGCATATCTTACTATTTCCACTCAATGGTGTTGTGGTTGAGGACACACAATTTATTTTCATCCACTTCTTGATTTTTTTTAGAAATAGGAGAACCATAAAATATTTCTTGCTATCTTTTTCCATGATTTCAAATGGATGCCAATTTTTTTTACTAATTTCCTTCTTGATCCTTGGTTTGAAAGGATATCTCTCATCCACTCCATTGATAATGTACAAAATTACTTGTCTCTTGTCATCAAAATATTTAATGAAATCATCTACCCTCACATTTTGTTTTATATCATATCCTATCTCTTCCATAGTTTCTCTAATAGCACATAAGTGATGTTTTCCATGGGGGTCCTTCTTCTTTCCCCTAGGGAAGCCCAAACAATGACCTTTCTAGCTCTTCACAAGTAGACACCTCTCCTTGGACTTGTCCAAAATTATTGAACCTACAACCAGAATAGATTTCTTAAAAGCTATGAATCCATCAACAATAGCATTCACATGGCTAGACTCTAGCATTTTAAATGGATCACAAGTATTAAAAAAACATTGAAATAAATCCTATAACTTCTCGTATGTCTTTAGATGAGGATTTTGATCTCTTATATTGTCCTCATAGTGCCAGTGAGCTTTCTCTATTATAAACATTAGACTTGGCTCTGAGTCTAACTCCTCGGGATTAATATCTTTAGAAAAAGTAACATATAATTCTTGCATTATTTCCTTTGAAAGAAAAAGATAATTGAAAGCCATGGTACTTGATTTTTTGTGCATTGTAGATCTAGATTAAGAAACACTACATTTGGGTGTCTTTGGAAAATGAGGTGTAGGGCTAAGAATACCATAAAAATTATTAGGAGTTTGGAGAATGAAATTTTTTGTTGCAATTTGGGAGGAGGAACTAACATTTTATTCTTAGTTGGAGGGTCAGGAATATTATTAGTATTATTTGGAGTTATGGAAGTGACACCCTTATAATTAGTTTAGAGACTAGTGGAACATTTTCTTAGCCTTTTAGTAGGAATTAGAGGAGGATCCACCATTTTATCTTGGGGTGCAAGGCCAAGAATGCCATTAGGGTTCTTTTCTACACTTACAGAATTCAGATTGTTATTATTATCTTGGGGAATGGAAGCTTTTGGATGCCATACAAGATGAGTGGAGGAGGAGGAGGATGTTCTTTTTAATGTTTTCATTTTGGTTCTCTATTGTAACTTGTAAATGGTTGTTCCCTTGTTTTTTGAAGAATAACATGGATGCCAAAATACCTCTAATCATTCTCGAATAAATACTAGCCAATTACATCTTGTGGGCCAAGATCAAGAGTCATCTCTGTTAATTAATGATGACCTTTAAAAATAAATAAATTGGTTGTTTCTATAGGAAATTAAATCTTATCTACTTTCTCGTCTCGATATATGTATAAGAAAGTTACTCCCCTAGGGCCTGTTTGGCTATGGGAATAGGAATAGGGGAATAGGAATATATATTCTAAAATACTTACTCTGGAATAGAAAATGGGGATACATATTCATATTCTTTGTTTGGTTTAGCCAGAATTTGATGGGGAATTCGCGGACCCAAAAATTTATGTTTTCTAAAATAAATAAAATTGGAATAGGAATATGTTATCCAATTCCACCTATTTGGGTGGAATTGCAAAACCTCATTGCAATCATTTACATGTTAGACAAAAGATATATGAGTAGATTGATGCATAGGTTTCCAATGTCTTGGATGCTTCATGAGGAACCTTAGCATCTTAAAAAAAATATGTCATAGCTATGACTAAGTTCAATTTTTTATAACAAGATTTCACAAAAAAAATAATTTATGTTTTTAATAAATTGTTAATCCATTACAATTTCTTGTTTGATCTTAAATTGCTTTTAGGTTTACATTAAAACTTAAATGTTTGTTTAGAAAATATAATAGTTATTTTTATCTAGAGTAATTCTCAAAATTTTGATAACAATATAGTAATTATGTTCTTGATATTGAAAAAGTAGTCAAAATGGGGGCAGACCCATAGATAGAAAAATAAGGCTTAAGATCAAGTAGAAGCCATTACAATATAATTAGACAACCCCCTTTCTTAATACCCAAAAATTGCACATTAAAATGTTCCTATACTTAGTTTACAACAATTATCAACGAACATATTGTCATAATTATACAAAAAAATTGTCCTCATAATAATTCTAGGCATAAACCAAGTCTACTAATTAACATAATAAGCTCTATAGGCTAAATAGTAACGAGTAAACATAAACAGCAAAAAGAAAAACTAGGGACCAGGAGCTAACTCTCCTTCTCTTAGTTGTCTAGGTTCTCCAATAGAAGTTACATCCAATCATTTTTCAAGAAGCCATACAATGAGTGGGTGGTCTCCATGTCCTTAGTGTCCTTGCTCTCCTCCTACTTGACCTACAAAAGATGGAGGATGGTTGTATCATAATGCATCACATGGAAAAAAAAATTTCCACCCTGTTGAACTTGTCCTTGAGGCCCTCATTCCATTTTATTAGGCTAGTAATGGACTCTTCCAACATGAAAAAATCCTGATTAACTTAAGGATGATTTTCAGCAGTCGCATGTGCCATAGTCTTGTCCTTGTTCAATTTGTCACCTCGCATGGAATTTTTAGCCTAGACCTTATTTTTATTCTCATTCCCCTAATTCTAAGCTTCCAAGTTTAAAACCCTAATGATAGATATAATTTTCCCTTGACTACCCATATCACCCTCTTTCCTAGAATCAAGGGTTTTGGCATCAATTTTGAAAGTATCTGACACCCTAGATGACATAGGATTTTCTTGATCCCTGTCAATAGTCTCTTTAGTCTTGTCCTCACTAGTGGCTTTTCCCTTGGGTCTTGGGCCTACTTTCTTACTAGAGTCATTTGTAGAATCAAAACTGATCAATTTTTCCTTACCAAGAAGGGTAGAGGGCTTCTTGTCTCTTCGTATTTTGCTAGACCTATGTGTTACCTTCATAACCATATAATTAGTACTTTCCACATCCAACACCTCAATTTTCTCCATTTTAACCTTCCTAATAGTGGAAGAAGGCACCTTATCATTCTAGGTTTTTCCAAAAGGGGACAAAGTTTGGGAAACCTTAGTAATCTTGAGTCAGGAAGGGTCTAGGTTAGGAATCTAAGGGTTAAGACTCTTATAAAACTTAAACAACTACAACATTAAGGCTTGATGTTATATGGTGAAAACTCTTTCTTTCTTCTTTCTTTTTGCGCACATTCCAAACACAACCCTCCATAGAATGCATAAGCAGATAAGGAAAATAAATGCTTTCCTTATTCCTAAAGTCGTTGAAAATATGGAAATGATAATAATAAATCACCTTATACATGTCTTCCATGGTGATATTCCCCATAGTTGCATACTAGACCATGTCTCAGGGTTCAGATAGTTCCTTTCAAGAAAGCCCACCACAAAAATGAATAGGAGCCTCATTGGGTCAAAAAAAAATTATTAGACTTGTCTTTTCTTTAGCCCTAGGTTGCTTGCTCCCATTTTTTCTTCCATAATTAGACTAGTGGCATTAGCAATAAACTCCTTCACAATTTCAAATGAGACCCCATGCACAATTACCCAAAAGTTCTTCCAGGAGTGTATAAATTTCCATGAGACTCTCGTCATGACCTTCAATGCATTCTAAAAATAAAATTAAACCCCCTTCCCTTAAGTAAGTCCACTCCACTGTTTCCTTCATGATAACTTATTTGATTTTGGGTAGCTCAATCCAAATTTTGACATTCTCCAAGCTTCATCATCACCAAGCTCAACCACCAAATCATCCACAACTTCCATCATCTCCTCTGAAAGGCAACCAGAGAAACCAAGGATAACTAAGACAGAGACATTTTCTTTCCAAATGGTACAACTGATTAATAATAGTGGCAATTGTGTTTTGATTACCCTTGTGATTTTTGCATGTGAACTTAAGATAATAAATGTTCTTTTGAAGACACCTCATTCCCTTTCCCTAATTATTCACAAAAAATAGTGTCAAGAATTAGAAAGGCACATCCTTCAAGATTGAAATAAATCACACCATATCTTTCCTTGGCTTATAGACTCACTCCTCTCATGAAGACTCATAATTATGATATTAATTAAAAAGGTTTTCCAATTTAAAATTGCCATCAAAAAATCCCTCAGCTTGAAAATCACCATCATAAATATGATTCCAACCAAATACTTACACAAAATTTTCATTATTGTATTAAATTATTTTATTTTTAAAGAAGAATTAAAACCACTATCAAAATATCGTACTTCCTATCCCTGATCTTTTGATTGCTAACATCATTTTTTTACATCACCGGTTTTTCTACCACTTCATTTCCCTTGTGGTACACATGATGTATGGTGGTCTTAATAATTTTATAAAATAATATTTTGTCATCTCTTAGAATCTCTATAGCATGCCAACTCATCTTACGGACCCCTTTAATGGCCTCAAAAACTAGCATTGAGTCACCCTCAATGGCTAAACTTCGAATTCCTAGATTCACAACTATCTTCAACCCCTATAGTATACCCAATGCTTTCAACTCATTTCTAGAGACTTTACCATAGTTACCCACATATCCATCAATGCAATTTCCTTGTTCATCTTAGATTATACCCTGGGCTACCACATTACCATTTCTCCTAGATTCATTAAAATTGGGTTTCCTCCAATTTATTGGGAGAGGCTTCCATCTAGTACCCTTCCATTTAAGGGCCTTTATATTGTCCAATTTCTCCACAACATGAAATATATCCCAAATCTCCACCCATCTCTTATCTAGTTATTAAGGGGGGTTGGTGGGAGTTTCCATTTCTAGTTTAGTACGCTTTCCCTAATGAGAGCCATAGTTATTCGAGAAACCACCTTCTGAGGGTGTATTTCTCTTTGAATATGTGGTTGTTCTTTTCCTTCCATATGTTCCAATGGATATAAAGATGAATTTACTTTTATTGAACTTTAATAAGGGGGTGGTGGGAAAGACAATTCCAATTTAGAATAATTTTTCATGCCTCACAATTGAAGACCCAACTAAATCCCCAATTGATTAAATAACCTCTCCAAAATCTGTGCCGAATAGGAATAATAGATTAGGAGGTGAGAAATAGTTCCCTCACAATTACACAACACACCTAATAACCATATGGAAACCACACTTTTGGAGATTATCAATTGTGAGAATACTACTATGCATAGTAGACCACCAGAATAAATTAATCTTGGGTAGGTTATGAGATTGCCACACATCTGCTCAACTTTCTGAGGAACATTCTTCTCCAATCATACTATGATAGGAAAACCTCACATTGAAGTCTCCCAAAAAAATTTGTCCCAAAAAAATTTATCTTTATCTAGGAAGGATGGGATACAAGTTTCTTTCAAGAAGCTCCCTAGCTTTTCATATAGTGACTTCTCCATAAGGTTTAGATTACCTAGATTGAGGACTTCCCTTTTTCCATTATCAATATAATTGGCATCCTTGGACCCATAGTTAGTCAAATCACTATCCTTCAAAGTAGAAAATTTAGTGTCAATTAGCAGACAGTCTCCAATCTACCTATCTTCATGGAATCTAACTAGGTTCCCATCCCCAATGTTCCATCTATTTCCTCCCCTTAATTGTTTCCTATTCCTAACAATGTTTGTTTAGATCCTTGACCTAGTCGAGCCACCATCATTGTCTAACACCTTACTAAAAGGCCATCCCCCAAGTATTTGGCTCTCATTATTTTGCACTATCTTGTCGAGTCTTTAGCTAGTCTCAAGTACATCTTAGTCATGAGAGAATTATTTAAATCACATATTCTCCTTAGATTGAAAACCCCCTGGGATTTTGATTTATAAACCTTCTCCTAGCTCACAAGACTCATTCTCATTTTTTCCTCTACACCTAACCACATATAGTTCCTCTAAATTCTCTCTATGATATCATTGACTTGGCTCAAGATCTTAAATAGAGATAGGAAGTATATTGAGATCCCTTGAAGTCGGGCAGAAATGAGTTGAAGTTTCCCAACACTACTAAGTACCTTTCCTTTCTACTTCACCAATTTTCTCTGCATTCTTTCAATAATAATTTTTCCAAAATTGAGAGGTAAGTTATTTCACTATGAGGGGGAGGCCAAGGTAGGTGTTAGGGATGGAAACAACTTGGCAATATAGTTACCTCGTTATCTATTGCTAAAGGCCCACCTCTGTGTTGAAGAAATATAGCTTTCTCTTCTAATAGTTAATGCACTATCCAAAACCCTACACTTTTTTCTAGGATTTGGCCTCCTTTATAGAGGATAAACCATAAAGAAAAGTATCAGCAACAAATTATTGCAAAACCTCCACAGGCATAGAAGTTATCAATCTAACTCTCACAATCTTACCCTCGGTAGCTATAGAAAAGAGGTTTGATGAGACTAAAGTTTTCCTTTATTTTATGATAGTTTTAAGATACTTTGTTGATACTCCATTTTATCTTTGTCAAAAAATTTGTGGACCTATGTTTACTAAACCTATGATAAACCTATGGGTAGAAACTATGACATCTTTTGCTAATATTATATATAGTATGTAGTATTTCATATAGTTATCAAAATGTGTGTTCTTATATTTAAATTTAATTTGAAATTTTTTTATTTTCAAACATGTATTTATATTGAAATTAACTTGTTAATGAAGACTGAAAGATGATTGGAGGAATTAAAAAGTTAAGTGCCAACAGCATTCAAGGAAAAGAGAATGCTAAGGAGCAACCATGACAGATGAAAGTTACAATGGTTCCAAAAGACACATCAATGAGTTTCGAGGAGCTATGAAGACTTATTACATTCTTTACATTTATTCTTTGGCAAGCAGATGTTAAGAATTTATTATTCCCACCTTAATTCATTATTCCATCTTCCTACCTTCAGTTGTTATCCTCCTATTTTCTCTCTTGTAGATTTAAAGTTAGGTCATTTACTTTTCTATTATGCAATAAGTGTTGATTTCCTATATATATATATTGGAATTGACCCAAGTGTATTAAGTTTTTAATCAGTTAGAAGAAATAGTTTAAGAAAATAGACTGTTAACTTTTACAATTGTGTTTTTACAATTTTGTACTATGTAATGAATTTCTAAAATCCAATGAAATAGTTTTTGGCTTCTCTTTCATATTAGTAGTTTTGTGAAGCTAACCAAGGGGGCCCACTTGGAAGGTGGATTAGATTAGGATAGAATAGATTTATTTCCAAGCATTCTTAGTTTCGTAATTAAAAGATGTAAGTTCCTTCCTGTAACATCACACTTTGTGAATGTTCCTATAGCATATGTGAGAACAGTTATAGTGGATGAACCAAGTTGGAATATTTGTCACCCTTTCATTATATTTCTAGCATTTATAGAGTTAAGTGTGTTAGTTTCTTGCAGCAATAGTGTAAATTTTTTTCCTGGCATTTTAATTTCCTATAGCATAATCTTAGTAACTCATTAAGAGACCTAGTGCACATATTGTGCCAACCATTTCAAGTATATTTCCCTGGGTTGACAAGATTAAATGCACCTCATAGTGGGAAAAATAGCCCTTAGTTTGAATATATTATAACTAAGCATGACCTAGAGCATGACTATGATACACCTATTATGAGGCAGATCATTTTTGGTAGCATTGTCAGGGATGGTGTCAAGCTAGGAGCATTTTTGAGTCATAGTTCTTAGATAAAGTTATTTTTAGAAATCTCCAATTTAAAGTTTCTTTCACTAGTGTGAAAAGTTTAATTGCATGCATCGAAGAGGAAGACAATGAGATGAATATGGCATATTTCTTCCATGGGAGTTTGTTAATTTGAATGAAGAAATTGAATAAGAATAAGTTGAGTTACATTTTGAAGATGCAAGCCTTGTTTTTCCCACAACATCATCATCAAGAACTAAAACAATAGATATAAGCGGTCTTCAACCCTTCACTGAAGTCTTGGCTAGTTTTTTAGATAACTCTACTCTAAATCCACCAATTGTTAATCATCTAGTACCCAATGTCCCTTTTCAACAGAAACCTCATAATTTGATACCTCTAGTCATTGCACAACCTACTTTTCCATTTCCTCTTCCAAGTCTTACAACCAATGCTAATATTAAGAACATACTGCTAATTTTTAGGTGTCTACACATACCATCCACTACTCTTCCAAAGTTTGATGGCCTTGTAACTGAAGACCCTGATACTTTCTTGTTTGAATTTGATATCCTTTGTCATAGTTTTGACTACAACATTGATGCCCATAAGCTTAAATTGTTTCCAGCAACATTGAAAGAATCAACTCTGTGATGGTTCATGGGCCTAGGAGCCAATGCAGTAGGAAGTTGGGATGAGATGCAAGCTTTCTTTTTGGATAAGTATAAAAAATATTGCAAAGAATCTAGTTCAAGAGGGGGTGATATCTTTAGGATATCACAGAAGGAGGAAGAAACATTGGAAGATTATGTTTCAAGTTTTTCATATACACCACAGAGGAACCCTCAGCACACTTTGTCTGAAGATTCACAAAAGCTAGTTTTCCTTAGAGGTGTGAATGATGACTGTTTAGAAGCATTGGACCTTATTTCTGGTGATGACATATATCAAGCTTCCTAGGATGACCTCAAGAAGATCTTTCAGAACTATTCAAGGTCAACCATGAAGAAAGGCCAAGGACCTCATTCCATAGTCACTAAAGGAATCAGTCCAGGAATTTCAAAGCTTGAGATATCTAACCTATTGTCAGCTTTCAAAAAAGATATCATCAACGATGCCCCTACACATATAGAAACAATGAATACAAAGAAGAAGCAAGATGAAGGTGAGTTACAACTAGCTGAATACTTCCCTCATTGCTAGAAGTAGAAGAAGGATTGCCAATGTAAATTGGTCACAAGCATGGAGAGCCAACATCTTCCAACTGAGTACTTCAAGATAGATGGAGATGATGAGCAAGTATTCTTTGTTGCTCAATGTCAACCATGGGCCCAATGTCAAGGTATGCCTTAGGACCCCTTGCAAAATTCAAATTTATATGGTAATCAATGGCAAAACTATAATCCCAAAGGTCCTCCACAAAATTAACCCAATTGGAAAAATGTTGGGCAAAATAATTGGCAACAATCTCAATGGCCTCAGAATTTCCAACCACCTTGGCCTAACCAATAGAGTAATTGATGGAAAAACCAACAAAACTACTGGAAAAACTAGCAGAACCAATGGCAACCACCCCAAGGGAATTGGCGGTCTACAAACCAATGGAGGGGATATCAACAATGGCCTAACCAAAATACTGGTGCTCCACAATTACCACCTCTAGTTCAACAACCTACTCTAATGCCACCACCTGTAAACCCTAGACCTTAAAAGAAAACATAGGTACTTGTATAGCCTTAGCCAAACCCAAATAGCCAACAACCACAACAACACATGTATAGTGCTAATGCTCAACAGTATCCTGCTTACACCCTGAATGTTGCTGATATACATTTGAGATCTAGTACAACCTTACCAGTGCCTAAACCACCTCTTATAACTATAATACCAGACTCTCCTGCAGCACCAAAACCCTTAGTTTCCAAACTATTGATTCAACCAATATTAGTATGTCAACCCTAGCTCAACCAGCAGTAAAACCTCCTTTTCTAGAAAAGCTAATACAAAAGAAACATGAACAAATAGAGGAACAACCTTTTAATAAAACCATGCATGTCCAAATACCTCTATTTCAAGCCATTGAAGATGTTCCATTTTATGGAAAAGCTATTAGGGAAGCATGCTTGAACAAACCTAGAAGGAAGAAAAGGGACCCCACCACAGTCCATGTTGTGGGACAACTAGCTGACATCATGCTAGGGAAATTGATTACACCAAAATATTTTGATCTAGGAAGTCCAGTAGTGAATGTCAATATAAATGGTTAGTTTGTTAAAAATTCTTTAATAGATCTTGGAGCTGCTATAAATTTTATGACCAAGGATACCATGAAGAAGTTGAAAATAGAAGGACTAAGGGCTACACCAACAATTCTACAACTTGCAGATAGTTCTACTATTACCCCTAATGGGATGATAGAAAACATAGTTGTAACCTTAGATTCTCTAGAATACCCTATAGACTTCATGATTTTATCCCCCAAAGTTAACCTATCTGGTTACCTATCATCTTAGGTAGACCATGGTTAGCCACAACTGATGCAAATATAAGGTACAAATCAAGGAATATGACCATATCAAATGGCCAAGCAATAAATAAATTTTATTTATATCCTCCAGCCCAACCATTATGAAATTTAAGTACTTCTATTTGACCAAATTTAGGGGATAAAGAAGAAGAGTTAAACTCTATAGTATAGCTCATGATGTTGCATAGACATTGTTTTCTAAAATTGCAAGAGGAAGATTCAATACTTCAGAGAATCCTCACTAAACATTGTGTGGTAGAAAAAGATATATCTGAAAGTTTTGTGTTGAAATTAAAAACATATGAGGAATATGATAAGAATTGTACTTTTATCAAAGAACCTGAAATTGTTTATGTACTTTTACCTTTTGAATTAGAAGCAAGTTCAATCTCTAAAGCCACTATGATAGAGTCCACCATTGTTGTTGAACTGACTAAAGGTCATAATCTTGATGTTAATCCTAAGTTAACACCCACATAGATGGAATAGTTAAAAGAATTGATTCAAAGGCATGAAAAGGCCTTTGCATGGGATTATAGTTATATGAAAGGGTTGAGTCCTAAATTGTGCACTCATAGGATATACATCAATGAAGGTTGTCTACCACTCCATCAACCCTAGAGAAAGATAAATCCAAGCATTAAAGAGATAGTTAAAACTAAATTGCAAAAATTACTTTATGTTCTAGTTTTATTTATCCTATATCTAATAGTAGATGGGTTTCACCCTTGTTCATAGTTCCTAAAAAGGTAGGGAAATGGAGAATTTATGTAGATTATAGAGAGTTGAACAAAGCTACCAAAAAGGATCACTTTCCTTTACCATTCATAGGTCAAGTTCTGGACACACTAGCTCAAAAGAAATATTTTTGTTTACTAGATGGGTATAGTGGTTTTTTCAAATTAGTATTGCTTCTAAAGATCAAGACAAAACCATATTTACATATCCATGGGGTACTTTTGCATACTCTCTTTTACCATTTGGTCTATGTAATGCACCTGTAATGTTCCAAAGAGCTATTATTAGCATCTTTGCTAATATATCACATGATTGCATAGAAATCTACATGGATGACTTCACAACATTTGGAGTCACTTTCAAGGAAGAAATATTGAATCTTGAAAAGGTTCTGGTCAGTTGTCAAAAACATAATTTGGCACTTAACAATGAAAAGTATTTCATGCTTATGTAGGAAGGTGTAGTACTTGGTCATTTTATATCTGCTACAAAAATACAAGTCGATCCAGCTAAGATAGAGGTAATTCAAACATTACCCATACCTACAAAGTCAAAAGATGTATGACCTTTTCTAGGTCATGCAAGATATTACAGATGTTTCATAAAATATTTCAACAAAATAGCTAGTCCCTTGTATAAGTTACTCACAAAAGAAGTTGAATTTAGTTGGACATCTAAATGTGATGAAGCCTTCCTGTAGCTTAAGAAACTTTTGACTACAGCCCTAGTTTTACAAGGCCCTGATTGGAATTTACCTTTTCATATATATAAAAATGCCTTTGATTATGCCATAGGTGCAGTCCTAGTGCAACAATCCCAAAATCTTGAAAATGCAATCTATTATATCAGTAAGAGCCCTCACAAACTACAGCTAGACTACACCGTGACTAAAAAAGAATTGTTAGCAAGAGTTTATGCCCTCAACAAATTTTGGCATTACATAACTAGCTATTCCATATTTGTTCATACTGATCATATAGAAATTAAATATCTTATGAACAACCCTGCTATAACAGGTAGATTAGCAAGATGGTTACTATTGTTATAAGAATTTGATATAACTATTATTGATAAGCCTTGAAAAGCCAATGTTGTAGCTAATTATTTATCAAGAATCCATCATGATGATACTAACACTGCTTTGGTAGATGATGCATTTTTGGATGAGCTTTGGTTTCATATTGTTGTTCAAACTCTATGGTATGTAGACATTGCTAACTACATTGCAGCCAATAACATACCAGGACATTTTTGTTACAAGGAAAAGAAGTTTCTTGCAGAGAAAAGTTTTCATTTCTCCTAGATAGATAATCTCTTGTTTTACACTAGACCTAATGAATTTATGGGAAGATGTGTGAGAGAAGATGAGACATATGACATTCTACATGCATGTCATAATGAACCATGTGGAGGACACTTTGCAGCAAAAAAACTAGGTTTCATAATCTTGAGAACTAGTTATTATTGGCCTACACTTCACAAGGATGCAGTCAACTATACAAGGAAATGTGACAAGTGTCAAAGGATGGGCCGACCAACAAGAATAGATGAAATGCCTCTTAATCCTCATATGGCATTTGCACCATTTGACAAGTGGGGAATGGACTTGATTGGACTAATTGATCCTCCATCTAATGGGAAATCCTATATTCTTGTGTGAACTAATTACCTAACAAAATGGGTTTTAGTTAAGGCTATGAAGCATGCTCATGATGAAAAAGTTTCTTAATTTCTATATGAAGAGATCTTTACTCACTATGGTGTACCCAAGGAGTTAGTCACTGACCAAGGTGCAAAATTCACCTCTAATTTGATCTTAGAGTTGATGAAATAGTATAATATTAGGCACCAAAAATCTAGTCCTTATCACCCTTAAGCTAATGGACAAGTAGAGGTCACAAACTCTGAGTTAGAGAATGTCTTAACAAAAAGAGTCCATTTGCACCATAGGGATTGGACCAGCATATTACAAGAAGTTGTTTGGGCTTATAGAACAACTTAGAAGACTACTACAGGATTCACACCATTTGAGTTCTTATATGGTAAGGTAGCAATGCTTCCAATTGAATTTGAACATAAAACTCTAAGGATAGAATTGGCATTAGATATTGAACTTCTTGTAGTACAAAGAGAACATCTTCTACATCTTAACTCCTTGGATGAGATGTGCAAAGTTTCTTTGGAATATACTAAATTGATATAGAAACAAAGGAAACAATGGCATGGTTCTCATATTATCAGTCAAAACTTTCAAGTTTGTGACTGGGCACTCGCATATGATTCTAGATTCAAAGATATGCTAGGAAAGCTACAGACAAGATGGTTGGGACCATATGAAATTAGTCATGTCTTTGATAATAGAGTTGTTCAACTCACTACCATTGATCCAGTACCCTTCAAACTATTACTCAATGGTCACAGATTGAAATTATATAAGTGGCCCCAAACAAAAGTAGACTTCCTGTAGTAGTTTCAACATCTGGATTCAAATACAAATCACGTAACTCTTCCTATAGCCGAAGATGTCAACCTTCTGACTGCCACTCTTCAACATTAGTCTCTTTGTTCATGCTCATAATAAAGACTTTATGTTCACATAAAGTTCACTTTTCTATTCAATTTTTCCTTCCATCTCATCTCTCTACCTTCCACTCATCCATCTCATCTCATTTCTTTATCTTCCATCCATCCACTTTCCATGTCATCAATTTTTCATGCTTTTAGTAAACCCTGTGAGATGCTGACGAATGTTGTTGATGATGATATCACTTCCACCACCTTTTTGGTACGTGCGATCATTAGATCAATAGGTATGACATTTTCAAATTATTATTCAGCTATAGTCCATAGATTTCATTAATTATATTTAGTACTGTATAATTCATACTATGGCGGTGTTATGCCAGTCCCTTACCCATACTAGGTCTGACAAGTGAGGACACTTGTCCAAATTTAGCAAGGGGTAGGGAAGGTCATTAATATCCAATGTCATTTCTATTTATCCATAAATATTTTTCCAAATCTTCACATTCCCTTCATTATTGAAAATTAATTTCCATAAGTACATAAGTGAGGTGTTGTACTTTCTATTTTTTTGAATGATTTTTTGTGTCGGGCTATGATGTGACCTATGTTTAAATTTTAAGTGATTTAAGCCCTATTTTTGGATGATTCCCACACATATTCATGATTTTTCTTCATTAAAAGCCTTATTATTGCACATAAAAATTTGTTATGACATTAATTGCATGTTAAAACAAAAGAAGTGTGAGTTGACTTTGTAAAATAACAAAGCAGTTTGAAGCTTGAAAAGGGGGGAAAACAGAGTAAACAAAGGAAGCCTTAAGAGAATGTGTGGACAGTTGTAGAGGAGAGAACTAGTGTAACACACTATGTTAGTCTTAGACATAGAAGCCATGATAAGGTTTAATGCATGCGGATGCCTAGGATATTTTCTAATTTTGACTACATTTGATGAGGAGGCAGCCACAAAATTTACAAGGACATTCATTGAGGGTGAAGCTTTTGTTTGGGGTTTAAAGGTGATTGCAATAAAGGAATGTATTTTTGAAGTGACTAGGTTTATTTCAGTTGGAAAACATTACCCCAGCACACATGATGCGAGGTCAGCAAGAGCTCAATTTACCAGACCACCTAATCCTCAAATGGACATTAAAAAGAAAGGTTGTAAGAGAATGTCACTGCCACCACCATACAATGAATTATCCATGCACATAATTAGGTATTTTACATGCCAAGGAAGATCCTCATACTTACATGCACACCATTTCAAATTACTTAGTTGTGTAAGGCATAATCTTGCAGTAAGTATTCCAAATTTCCTATATAATGCGAAAGAGACTTAGAAAGAGACTCAGAAAGGAAAAGATAATTCTAGTACTCATCATGTTTTAATCAAGTTATTGATAGAGAGGTCACTTAGGGATTTATCTCCCATGACATGGGAAGAATTTGTGCAACCAAAAACTCTGCAACCCCAATCTGCCCCTAGTAAACAACCTGGTGAGGAAAATGTAACTCCCACTACTCTGCCTGATTAAGAAAATACCAAAGAAAATGTGCACGAAACTATCCCTATCCAAGAAAACATTCCTTCACCTATGTAAGAGACTCCAAAATCTACTACTGGTAGAGCTAAGAGGAAATGAAAACCACAGGAAGAAATCTCTATTCAGGAAAAGGAAGAGTCAAACCCTACAATTATAAGACAAAAGAGAATAAAGAAAAGTCCTGCAACAACCACTCCTACAACAAAGACACCCAAAGGGAAATGTAGGCAAAAGGCCATGATACAAGAGGAAACCCCCATAAGGAGAAGCCCAAGAATGAGAGGGCAAGTTAATAAAGATTCTACATTGTCTAAAGCATCGACCAGGGAATCCCCTATGCAAATTGTTTTGTATTACTCTCCTCCCCATCCTGAGATTGCAAGTATTCCCAAAAATCCTACTAAGGAATGTAGGGATGAAATCAAAGAAAATATATATGATACCCTAGCAGACCTACTAGGTACTTCTAGCTGTAGGGATGAAACAATTCCTGAATATGTTGATCCAAACACTACCCTTGTTCCTCATAGATCAACATGGATTACTAGTTTTGAAGAAAATTTATGGTAGGAATAGAAAAAAAGGTAAAGAGATGATGAAGAAGACAATGGTTCTATCACACTGCAGAAACTCCTTTTTCAGTTGTATGGATATCATCTATTTGCTAAAGCCTTGTGGAAAGAAGAGAAGAAAAAGATGAATAAGATTATAGTATCTCAAGGTGATGAAATTGTAGATTTAAAGGAATGATTAGCAAGCCAACAACAATGAATGGACCATGCCCTCAAGCTAGCTTATTAGACCCTTTCTTGTAGACCACCACCAAGAGTTTATGCTCTTTGTTTGAAAGAACAATTTCTTTTGTTTTAATTAATGTTAACTCTTAAGAATATTAATGCAAAGTTCAAATCAACACAAGAATTTTATGGACTATATCAGACTCTGCCACCTTGGCAACAGAATTTACTTTGTGAATTATATGTTCATAATTTTTCTATCCCTTTAGGGACTCAATGGAATCCCTTGCTTCACATAGGGGATATACACCTAAGAGCTCTCATGTCCTGGATGTCTAATGAAGAACATTGTGACAAGCAGCTAAATAATTACAAGGATGAGAAAAGGATAGAACCTTGGCCTTTAAGAGCAAAAAGTAGCAAGCTAGATGAAGTGCTTAGGGATTGGTTCACATTAAATTATGGAAAGAAGAATCCAGAAGTAAGGGATAGGATCTTTGCTACCAAAGTTAAATTTTATGTTGATTATGAAAATCTTCCCTAATTTACTTTCTAGAGAGCTATGACTGGTGCTAGGAGTAGATGGACCAGACTACCTCAATCTCTTAAAAATTTAGAATGATACAGTCCCATTAACTTGGAGGTAGCACTTTAAAGGGTTCTAAAATATTTAGAGTTAGGGAAGCAAGCCAGACTAGAGTTGTGGTGTACCCTAGCCATACAACCTCCAATGCTTCGATGCCCTTTGTATGACATCAATGTTGATAGACTCAAAAAGCTTCAAGAAGATCACAAAAGGAAAGTGTGGGAGAGAACCAAAGGATTTTACTACACCTTCAAGAGAAAAAAAAAAAGGAAGGACAAAGATTGGAGAGTTCAGGTCATTAATAAGGAAGTGCAATGCCTGAGGCCAAGCATTAGTTTAGCATGGGGTAGATGATGAGACAAAAATCTGCCTTTATTTCATGATAGTTTTAAGATAATTTGTTGATATTCTATTTTATCTTTGTTAAAACATGTGTGGACTTATGTTTACCAAACCTAAGATAAACCTATGCATAGAAACTATGCCATATTTTTCTAATATTATATATAGTATGTAGTATTTCATATAGTTATCAAAATGTGTGTTCTTATATTTTAATTTAATTTGATAAATGTTTATTTGCAAACATGTCTTTGTATTGATACTAACTTGTTAATGAAGACTAAAATATGATTGGAGGAATTAAAAATTTAAGCGCCAACAACATTCAAGGAGAAGAGAACGCTAAGGAGCAACCATGAAAAATAAAAGTTGCAATGGTTCTAGAAGACATAGAAGTGAGTAAGGTGGAGCTATGAAGACTTATTACCTTCTCTGCATTTATTCTTTAGCGAGCAGATGTTCATACTTTATTATTCCTACCTTAAGTCGTTATTCCCTCTTCCCACCTTCAATTGTTATCCTCCTATTTTCTCTCTTGTGGATTTAAAGTTACGTCATTTACTTTTCTATTATGGAATAAGTGTTGATTTCTTATATATACAGGAATTCACCCAAGTGTGTTAAGTTTTTAATCAGTTAGAAGAAATAGTTTAAGAATATAGACTATTAACTTTTACAGTTCTATGTTATGTAATGAATTTCTGAAATCCAATGAGATCGTTTTTGGCTTCTCTTTCATGTTAGTAGTTTAGTGAAGCTGACCAAGGGGGCCCACTTGGAAGGTGGATTAGATTAGGATAGAATAGATTTATTTCCAAGCATTCTTAGTTTTGTAATTAGAAGATGTAAGTTCACGTAACATCACACTTTGTGAATGTTCCTGCAACATATGTGAGAATAGTTATAGTGGATGAACCGTGTCTGAATATTTTTCATCCTTTCATTATATTTTTTGCATTTATAGAGTTAAGTGTGTTAGTTTCCTACAGCAATAGTGTAAATTCTTTTCCTTGCATTTTGCTTTCTTGCAACATAAGCTTAGTGACTCATTAAGAGACCTAGTGCACATACTATGCCAACCATTTCAAGTATACATCCCTAGGTTGACAAGATTAAATGCACCTCATAGTGGGAAAAATAGTCCTTATTTTGAATATATTATTCCTATGCATGGCCTAGAGCATGACTTTGATACACCTATTGTGAGGCGGATCAAGGTTTCTATAACTCCCATTTAGCTTTGAAAAATGCTCCTAGGGACCCATTGGTTAAGATCAAGAACTAAATTGAATTAATCATTTCCTCAGTTAAAGAAATAAATCTCTCTCCAAATCAAAACATTCCCATAATTCTAAATAGAAATTCTCTCCTAACTTTATCGTATGCTTTTGAGACATCTAAAATAAAATCCATACATCAGTTACCACTCTTCTCCATGAAATACAAGACTTCATGGGAGATTATCAACACATCCAAAATTTGATGCCCAGGGACAAAACCATTCTGGGTAGGACTAATGGCTTTATCCAAAATAGGATTTGTGTGATTCACCACCACCTTGGATATGATCTTATAAATGGTATTACATAGATTGATTGGTCTCAATCCCTCAAAATGAGTAGGTTCACCAACCTTGGGAACTAGAACAATATAAGTTTGGTTAAGTTGCTTAAGGATTTTACTATTCTTGATGAAATCACAAGCAACATGCACCAAGTTAAACTTGATAATACTCCAAAAATCCTAGAAGAAGGTTAGGGGAAAGCCATTTTGTCGTGGGGATTGAAAACATTCCATGGAAAAAATTGTGTCTCTTAGCTCCTCCTCAGAAACTTCTATTTAATTCTTGATTTAGCCTATCATCAACCACTAGATTGATGACATACAAAAACACCTACCCAATATTCTAATTCACTTGTATCAATGGGCGTGGTGGGGGGGGAGGGGGGTTATAAATTTTTTAGAAGTATCTAGTGCTCCAAGCCTCAATCTCTTCCTCATTAGTAAGTTTGATATTATTGCTATCAAAGAGCTTGTGGACAGTGTTCCTCTTCTTATGTCTAGAGGTCAAACAATGAAACAAAGCCATATTTCTATCCCCTTCAATAAGCTAGTGAACCCTAGATCTTTGCTTCTAGAATACTTCTTATCTTCCTATGATTGTCTTCCATCTCTTTTTCCAATCCTATTCTTCCTCATGAGTGGTCAAAGATAGGTCCCCCTTCACCATAAACTCTTGGATCTCTTCTAGCTTTCCCTATATTTCCCTTTTCTATTTGAAAAAATCTCCAAAGGATGAATTATTTGAAACCACAACCTCCCTTTAAATGTTCTCAAGTTTTCTTGCTATGCAAAACATAGAAATAACCTGGACCCTAATATTCCACTATTGAGTAAGACAGTCCCTAAATTTTGGATGGGAATACCACATAATAAAATACATAAAGCATTTATTTCTATTAGGATGTTGGATCTTTCAATTAAACATAAGCATGGAGTGATGTGAGACAAGCCTGGGGAATGCATGGAGAGAGGTGTAAGGAAGAATGTCCTAGTCTGCTGAGAGAAGCACTCTATCCAACCTAACCTGAATAAGATTATTTCCCAAATTATTATTGGACCATGTGAATAGGACTCCCTAAAGGTCCATATCAACAAGATCTTTCCTTTTGAGAAAACCATCCATATCATGCATACTCTCATAAAAGTCCTCAAGCCTAGCCAGCTTCTCTAAAGGGTGGAAAGGATTATTGAAATCACCCACACATATGATTTTAGAACCCTTGCACTTTTTGATACATAAAGAGGCATCCTCCCAAACCTGATGTCTCCCTCCCCTTGTATAAGGAGCATACAAATTAAAAATAACCTAGTTACAAATCCCATTAGAGAAGGTTGCAACCAGGAAATGAGGGTGGCAATAGATCTCCACTTCATCAAATCTCTTTGGATTCTACATAGTTGCAATTCCCTCAGAGGCTCCCACTGCTTTACTATACACATTCTTAGCATCTTACCAAATATAATCCACCACTTTATTGAAATTTTTTTTATTCATCTTAACCTCTTGAATGAGGGTAACATCAACCTTATGATTAAAGATCATTTTTTTTAGAGAAACTTGTTTCCACAGGCTATTAAGGCCCCTCATATTCCATGCGATGAACTTTATTTTTACCTTTTTAGATGTCTTCCAAGGTCCTTTTCTTCTCTTTATCTATTTCTTGAGAATTTTCCTTTTTCCTTATCACTCTTGTCAGTGACCTACCTGCTCTTGTTTCTAAGCCCACATCCACCTTTGGCTATCCACGAGCTCTCTTCTTAGGTTCTTGCCAACCTCCATCATCGATGAAGGGTGAGAAGAAGGTGAAGTAAGAAAAAAATATGCTCACATAGTAAGGAGACCATTAGAGTACCCTTTGGAGAGGGAAAATCCACCTATTTGGTGGACATGCATGGCCATCTATTTTTATTCTTCACACCATAATGTGGTGTTAAAAAGGGAAGAGTTTCCTCCAGAAACCTATCATCCCTTTATGGGGAAAAAAATTGACCCATTGAAGATTTATTCTCCTCCTTGGGGAAGCCTAAACCACATCTCCTCTAACTATATTAGTCGATATATCTCCTTCCTCAAGAAGACCACCGAGGTCTTTCCTATCCATAGTTTTCTCAAGAAAATGCACTAGCTTCTCTATATTTAGATAAATAGGTAATTGTTCAAATGATTATCCTTCTTCTTGGTATCCCCATAGGAGGTAGGTAGTGTTTGGGGCCACCCTCAAGGAGCACACTAGTTTTATTTCTCTAGGCCTTTTGCCTTCTATACCCTCCTTCTCTTCCATTTTCTCATTCTCTTGCATTGTGGTTTTGCAGTTAGTGACCAAATACCCATACTTCCTACATTTATGATAGTACACATATTCATTCTGATAACTAATCATTAGGTTCTAGTTCCCCATTTTGATTTTAGACAAATACTAATTGGGAGGTTTTTTATGATAGCCACATAGACATACATTTAATTGGAAAACCCAAGCAGATATTTGTGGAGTATGACAACATCCACCTTGATGAAATGATCAAATGAGTCACCTATCCATCTAAATATTTTATCCTATTTTTCTAGAGGGAGAACCATAAGACTAATCCAAATTGGGGCCATTCTATGGAGATTGACGCTAGGATTGAATCCCAACTTCTATTTGGCCAAAGCTAGATGGTGCTTACCATAACTCCATGATCCCACCAAAAAATGGATCCAATTTTCCTCAACAACAAATTTGAATAAAAAAGAGAGCACTCTGCTACCTCAACTAATCCTTTGAGTTTCCATTTTGTGGAAACCCATCTCCTAACCATATCAATGGTAGGCATAAAGCATAGAAACCTTCCCACTAAACTAAAAGAAAAACCTTGAGAAATGTCTTCCATCATAGAATTCAAAAGGAGAATATTTGGACCATTACCCCATGCACATAAACATCAACATGACATCATTCAGAGATACCCTGACCATTACCCCATTACCCCATATTCAGAGATACCCTGGTGGGACACCAAGACTAATTTTCCCACCAATGCAATTTTCTAATTCAATTTTGGGATCATAAAATTCTCATTCTTCTCCTTGCTAAATTTAGAGCTAGTACTTTGTAGAAATGCCAAATCATCTAGAATCCTCGTATAGACCATCAAATTCAATTGCTTGTTGGTATCTGGGAAAGCCCCATAAGTAGGGGGGTCCCCATTAGAGTTGATGACTAGTGAGAGATCCGAGCAACACCCTTTTAGATCCAAAGGGGATAGGTGGTCAAGGGAAGATCCCACCATGGCCACATGTCAAGCTTAGGTCACAGGTTGCTCAAGTAAAATAGTAAATAGGTTTCTTAAATTATATAGATTTATTTTAATCGACACTTTTCAAATAATGAGTGTTATAATCAATAATTGAATTGGCTTGAAATGAATGCTCAACCCTTCCATTGTTGAAACATTATTTGTTTTTTTAAAACATTATCATGATCAACATCAAAAAAATTCCTACTATGGGCATTTTTTCTCCTCATCTTAATATAAAATGTATTTTGAGAGGGGGCATTCCTCTTTTCTAGAGTGGTTTCACACATAGTCTCCTCAATGAATATATAGGAGGGATTGTTACACTAACATGTGATTTTTTTTATATCTAGACTCCTTCATTAGTTTAGGATTAGGTTTAGGGATTTTATATAAGGGTTCACTTCTCAGGAGCTTAGTTGTCACCAAGCTTTGGAAAGGGCTATCCAACTATAGAGAGGTGAGCCATCTTCTAGTAGTAGGTGCATAACTAAATGTCTAGTAGTATAGGAAATCAGCATGAGGTCTTGGTGAGGAGGAGGGATACCAGTTTTATTGATATTGTTACTAAGGCATGTGTAAAAAATAATTGTATATTAATATATTCACCATGAAGAATGTGGTTAAGAATTTAAAAAAATGATATTCATGATGTATTGCAAATTTTCCTTACAAGGTAAAAAAAAGGGAAAGGTAGTAGACAGATAAGACTACATGTACCCATTTCCTCAAGGGACCACCATTAGATTTTCCCTCTTCTAAAAGAACTTATGGTATTATTTTTAATTAATTACTCTCTTTTGTTCAACACATTCACAATTAAAATCATATGTCATTGCTTCAACATTTATTTTTGGTATAGCAACAATTTTTAAAACAAACAATGGAAACATTTCACTATTACCAACACTTGATAATTTTAAAAGCACAACATAAGTATCAAACCTTTTATTTACTAGATGCAGTTAGAAATCCCTTCCTTTATGAAAATATCCCAAACATCCTAACTCTATGTTAGTTAGATCCTCATTATGTACTTAAAGCTTAGTTGAGTTTCATAATTCAACATAACTAGACTTGTTCCCTTACCTTGAAACCTACTTTTAAGTTACCAATTTCATTATAAAACTCAATAATATTCATGAAGAGAAGAAAGAAAAAGTCATCTATATAAATGTAGTTACATCACTTGAGTGTTCAGAAAAAGGTAACTTAAAGCATTACCAATATGAAATCATTTCAAGAAGTGACCTTTGACATAAAGTGAAGGATTTAGTGGCATGTGGTTAATCATTCCTTTCATAATTTTATTAAATATAATAAACTTTAGATCCTCGGGGATCATAATTTGCATCATGTCATAATTACACATTTTAACATTAGCATTCAACTTGCTATAATAATTGTGTCATATAGAAATCATTATATTTTTTCCATTTCTAGGATTTTTATCCCACCTTAAATTAATAAATAAAAAATATTTAAGGAAACTTTAATATTCTAGGTACCTCTAGCTTTGATATCTAAATTTAAAAGCTCACCAAAATTATTGCGATATTTAGATTTTTAATCTTTAATGATCCTCAACTTTACCTATTTGCAAGGATATATATCTTTAATATTTTTTCTACTTTTAGAATTGTTCATATTAGTAATATATCTCATCTTAAAGAAGACAAGCTAGAGGGTTATGGAAACTCTGGTTATCAAATAATACAAAAAAAAAACATTTGTCAAACTAATACTGTATTCGTTAGAAATAATTTCTTTTAATCCCAAAGGGTTGTGATCAAACAATTCAAAGTCCATTCCTAACATTTCAACCCCTAGTTAAAAAAATAATTTGTCTTTATGTAGGGTTTGGTTAATTATAACCATTTCAAAGTGTGCTAGCACTATTTGATAGTCATACATTCGACAAAAAGTTTCGAAGGGTTGATAATTTTTTAAAGAAGAATATCAATAATAAGTTTAGAATCCCCTTCTAGACAAAGTTTTTGAGTTGCCATTACTTTAAGAAGTTTAAATCCATAAAATATTGCTATACGGGTAAGTGCACAAAGTTGTGGTGCCAAAAGGGGGGTATAAGTGGACACCTTTTTCTTGAAATCAGAAAATTCTGGACTTCAACAAGAATTTGAAGATAGTTACATTCAAAATTTTAAGATATGACAAAAAAAAAAGTTGTAGTCCTTTGAATCTAGTTTCGAAACTACTAATTTTTTTTCAAAATGGTTTAGTTTTAAGTCCTCAAAAAAGGGGGCCACAGAAAGTGGTATTGTTTATTTCAAAAAAACATAATATAGTACAAAGTGTGGCCCCCCTAAAAATTTAACCTTTTTTTGAAATTCTTTAATCACTCCAGTCAAAAGTTACTTAACACTATGTAGTTTATCCCAGATTTTTCAGGTAATTTTATAATGTGTATTTTTTTTTAAATGAATTTTTTAATTAGACCCATCCCAAAAATGTGAAATATCTATGTGCTCCCCCTAGAAATGATTGAAAACTAATCTAAAATCAAAACTTCTTTTTTTCAAAGTGTGTAGAATGGAGTCTAGTTTCTAAAAAACTAAGTTGTTACAAAATTTGATGAATGAGCTAAAATCTACAGCCCAATTAGTACATGGTGTTTTTAGACAAAAAATGAACATACATTCAAAAGAAATTATAGATGAAAGACTTAAAATAGTTCAAATTAAAAATAAATTATATGGTTAGATAGCTAACATAGAGACATATAATGTTATGTAACCTGATCTTATCGATACCCAACCACGAGGAATCTTGAAGGGGAGCACACAAGAAAAATCAATCATTTTTTGTATGTTTGTTGGAAAACATGTCTCAGACCTATTTATAAACTCCAAACCTTTGGGTTGGATCTTCAGGAAAAACCAAGCCTTAGGCTTGGTTTTAATGCAAAGCTTTGAATAGCGCATGCACCCTATAGCGCGCATGCGCTATTAAAATGCTATTGAATTTGAGGTAGTGTGCCCGCACTATTGAGACCTAAATTGCAAACCAAAACCAAGAGAGAGCTAGGGGGGTGGGGTGAGGGAATGGCTATTTGTGTGTGAGAGAGAGATAGAGAGAAAGTGGGGGATGGGAGAGGGGAGAGAGGAAGTGAGAAAGAGTAGGGGTGACAGAGAGAGTATAGGATGGGAGATAGAGGAAATGTGAGAGAGTAGGGGTGGCAAAGAGAGTACAAGATGCAAGAGAGAGGAAGTGCGAGAGAGAGAGTAGAGGGTGCAAAGAGAGAGTACGCGATGGGGGAGAGAGATTGAAAGTAGGGGATGGGAAAGAGAGGAAGTGTGAGAGAGAGTACAAGTTGGGAGCTCGAGAGATTGAGAGTAGGGGATGGGGGAGAGAGAGAGAGTAGGTGGTGGGAGACAGAGTGGGAGAGGAAGAGCAAGAGAGAGGAGGATGGGAGTGCATATGTGTGAAAGAGAGAGAGTAGGGAATGGGAGAGGGGGAAGATAGAGTAGCTTGAGATAGAGTAGGGGATGGAAGAGAGAGTAGGCGATGGGAGAGGGAGTGGGAGAGGGAGATAGAAAGGGGGGATGGAAATGTGTGTAAGAGAGAAAGAGAGAGTGTGTGAAAATGTGAGAGAGGGCAGGGGTAGCAGAGAGAGAGTAGAGAGGGAGAGAGTGAGAGTGAGAGAGTGAGAGAGAGAGAGAGAGAGAGAGAGAGAGAGAGAGAGAGAGAGAGAGAGAGAGAGAGAGAGAGAGAGTGAGTGAGTGAGAGTAGGCAGTGGGAGAGGGAGAGCGAGTGAGAGAAAAAGTAGAGGATGGGAGAGGAGAGAGGGGGGATGGGTGTGTGTGAAAGAGAGAGAGTAGGGAATGAGAGAGGGGAGAGAGAGATAGAGAGAGTAGGGGATGGGATAGAAAGAGAGTAGGCAATGGCAGAGGGAGTGGGAGAGGGAGAGAGAGGGTGGATGGAAGAGAAAGAGATTAGGCAATGGCAGAGGGAGTGGTAGAGGAAGAGAGAGGGGGGATGGAAGTGTGTGTAAGAGAGAAAGTAGGGGATGGGAGAGAGTGTGAGAGTGTGAGAGAGAGTAGAGGTGGCAAAGAGAGAGAGTGAGAGTAGGGGATGGGAGAGAGAGGGAGAGAGTGAGAGAGAGAAAGATAGTAGGCGATGGAAGAGGGAGTGGGAGGGGGAGAGAGAGGGGGAATGGAAGTGTGTAAGAGAGATAGAGTTGGGGATGGGAGAGAGTAGGCAATGGGAGAGGGAGTGAGAGAGAGAGAGAGAGGGGGGGGGAATGGGAATGTGGATAAGAGAGATAGAGTAGGGGATGGGAGAGAGTGTGAGAGTTTGAGAGAGAGTAGGGGGTGGTAGAGAGAGCTTGTATAGGATGGGGGTGAGAGAGAGAGAGAGAGAGAGAGAGAGAGAGAGAGAGAGAGAGAGAGAGAGAGAGAGAGAGAGAGAGAGAGAGAGAGAGAGCGGGGGGGGGAATGGGAATGTGTGTAAGAGAGACAGAGTAGGGGATGGGAGAGAGTGTGAGAGTGTGAGAGAGAGTAGGTGGTGGCAGAGAGATCTCATACAGGATGGGAGACAGAGAGAGTGAGATTAGGGGATGGGAGTGTGAGAGAGAGTAGGGGATAGGAGAGAGAGAGAGAGAGTGAGAGTAAGGGATGGGATGGGAGAGAGAGAGAGAGAGAGAGTAGAGAGGGAGAGAGAGAACTTGAGAGAGAGAGATCTAGTAGGCGGTAGGAGAGGGAGAGGGAGAGAGATAGGGGGGATGGGAGTGTGCGTGATAGATGTAGAGAGTAGGGGATGGGAGAGAAGAGAGTGGGGGGATAAGAGTGTGTGTGTCTATGAAAGAGAGAGAGTAGGGGATGGGAGAGAGTGTGAGAGTGTGAGAGAGAGTAGGGGGTGGCAGAGAGAGAGTACAAGATGGGAGAGACAGAGTGAAAGGATGGGAGAGATAGAGTGAAACGATGGGAGAGAGTGAGAGAGAGTAGGGGGAAAAAGAGAGAGAGTACAGGATCAAAGAGATAGAGTGAAAGGATGGGAGAGAGTGTGAGAGAGAGTAGGGGATGGGAGAGAGTGTGAGAGAGAGTTGGAAATGGGAGAGAGAGAGAGTAAGAGTAGGGGATGGGAGAGAGAGAGTAGAGAGGGAGAGAGAGAACTTGAGAGAGAGAGATAGTAGGTGAGTTGGGAGAGGGAGTGGGAGAGGAGGAGAGAGGGATGGGAGTGCGTGTGACAAATCTAGAGAGTAGGGGATGGAAGAGAAGAGAGAGGGGGGATGGGAGTGTGAGTGTGTGTGTGTGTGTGTTTGTGTGTGTCTGTGAAAGAGAGAGAGTAGGGGATAGGAGAGAGTGTGAGAGTGTGAGAGAGAGTAGGGGGTGGAAAAGAGAGAGTATGAGATGGGAGAGACAGACTGAAAGGGTGGGAAAGAGTGTGAGAGAGAGTAGGAGGTGGCAGAGAGAGAGATAGTAAGAGATGAGAGAAACAGAGTGAAAGGATGAGAGAGAGTGTCAGAGAGAGTAGGGGATGGGAGAGAGTGTGAGAGAGAGTTGGGGATTGGAGAGAGAGAGAGAGAGAGTAAGAGTAGGGGATGGGAGAGAGAGAGAGTAGAGAGGGAGAGAGAGAACTTTAGAGAGAGAGAGAGAGATAGTAGGTGGTGGGAGAGGGAGTGGGAGAGGAGGAGAGAGAGGGATGAGAGTGCGTGTGAGCAATCTAGAGAGTAAGGGATGGGAGAGGGGAGAGAGAGAGGGGGATGTGAGTGTGTATCTACAAAAGAGAGAGTTTAGGGGATGAGAGAGGGGAGAGAGAGAGTAGCCCAAGAGAGAGAGAGAGAGAGAGAGTAGCGGATGGGAGAGAGGGGCAGATGGGAGTGTGTGTAAGAGAGAGTAGGGGATGGGAGAGAGTGTGAGAGAGAGTAGGAGGTGGCAGAGAGAGAGAATGAGATGGAGGAGAGAGAGAGTGAGAGAAGGGGATGGGAGAGAGTGTGAGAGAGAGAGTAGGGGATGGGAGAGAGTGTGAGAGAGTAGGGAGAGGGAGATAGAGAGAGGGGGATAGGAGTGCATGTGACAAATCTAGAGAGTAGGGGATGGGAGAGAAGAGAGAGGGGGGATGGGAGTGTGTGTGTGTGTGTGTGTGTGTGTTTATGAAAGAGAGAGAGTAGGGGATGGGAGAGAGTGTGAGAGTGTGAGAGAGAGTAGGGGGTGGCAAAGAGAGAGTACGAGATGGGAGAGATAGAGTGAAAGGATGGAAAAGAGTGTGAGAGAGAGTAGGAGGTGGCAGAGAGAGAGAGAGTATGAGATGAGAGAGACAGAGTGAAAGGATGAGAGAGAGTGTGAGAGAGAGTTGGGGATGGGAGAGAGTGTGAGAGAGAGTTGGGGATTGGAGAGAGAGAGAGTAAGAGTAGGGGATGGGAGAGAGAGTAGAGAGGGAGAGAGAGAGATAGTAGGTGGTGGGAGAGGGGAGAGAGAGAGAAAGAGAGAGAGAGAGCAGCCCAAGAGAGAGAGAGTAGCGGATGGGAGAGAGGGGCAGATGGGAGTGTGTGTAAGAGAGAGTAGGGGATGGGAGAGAGTGTGAGAGAGAGTAGGAGGTGGCAGAGAGAGAGAATGGGATGGGAGAGAGAGAGAGAGTGAGAGTAGGGAATGGGAGAGAGTGTGTGTGAGAGAGTAGGGGATGGGAGAGAGAGAGTAGAGAGTAGGGGATGGGAGAGGAGAGAGAGAGGGGGATGGGAGTGTGTATCTGTAAAAGAGAGAGTTTAGGGGATGGGACAGAGAGATTAGTATATGTAAGAGTGAGAGAGAGAGTAGGGAGATGGGAGAGAGAGAGAGAGAGTAAGAAGTGGGAGAGGGAGGATGGGAGTGTGTGTGAGAGATCTAAAGAGTAGGGGATGGGAGAGGAGAGAGGGTGAGAGAGATCATTCACTATACATATGAAATGTGATCAAATTAGTAATTTACCTATGTGTCAATGCCAAATGCCTCATTCAAGAACTGATCGGTGACAAGCCCGTCATCTACACCATCTCCAACATGAGTGCCAAATGTGCATAGGGATCTGCATGAAGTGCACATGTGACCACGATGTATAGAAGGCTCCCCCTCAACTAATGGGCTCATGGAATGGATGAGGGTCTGCGTCAAAGCATTAATGGTCCCTAGAGTGCTGGCCTCTACATGTTCCTTCACAACTGAAGGAATAATCACATGCTCACATTGTGTATGGACCACGACTGCCCTAACGACATTAGGGTCACGACGTGCTCCTGGCCTCTCAAATGATGACCCCCCACCTCTACCCTGCGAGTCTAATATATCAAAATAATTGGGGATCTCCCCAAGGACAAACTCACAATATAATTACTTCCAAAAATACATGGGGACCTCGTGATTGTTGCAAGGAGGGGCATCAAAAACCATCCACCATCTATCCCAAAAATTATTTCTAATAGCATCATGTATGCACCAATGGATGGGGAATCGTTTAGTACCCTCTCTAACAATATTTTTCTCACTGGGTTTTCTAAAGAATGCACATATACTACCTTTTGGTATTTCCTTTTTTCTGACATCTTCATATGACAATTTATTTGCATAAAATCTTTTTTGTTCATCCCTCTTAGCCCACCAAATATCTAACTGACCACTAACTAAGGCTATCTGAGTGTTAATGAATTCGAGGGATGATGCCAATTGAGCCCTCATTGGATTGGTTTGTCCGAATTTTT
This sequence comes from Cupressus sempervirens, assembly GCA_028749045.1. Lineage (NCBI taxonomy): Eukaryota > Viridiplantae > Streptophyta > Pinopsida > Cupressales > Cupressaceae > Cupressus > Cupressus sempervirens. Next base: position 420,519,988 of record CM053789.1, on the reverse strand, counting down.
CCAACCGAGCAATGATTCCTTCTAATTCAGCTTTGCCTCTCTCTATTTCATTTCTTATATTTTCTTGTGTGCCTGTTGGAGGTCTTGCAATTGGTTCGAGTTGTGGAATTTGTTCTTCTTCTTGAGAAGGGTTTTGGTTTTGGGGTTCTTGAGGGTTTTGATGTTCTTGTGGATTTTCTGGTTGATTATGAACATTTCCTGATAAAAAATCAATAGAAATTCAAATAAATAAACAAATCTAAATGAAATTTGTAAAAACCATACAAAAGAATATAAAAAACTTAAAAAAACAATATGAAAAATATATCAAACAATGAAAAGTTAGGTTTATATCACTTCCAACATCGTCGTGGGTGCGCTTGTGGTCTTTGATTTCGTCGACGAGGAGGCATTTTGGCAAATGGTGGTGCAAATGTTGAGTCTTCAACTCCCGTATGCACTGCTCATTGTTGGAGTAGAAGAAAATGCTGATGAAAATGATGGGTTACGGGTTTGCAGCCCATCATATATACTTTTTATTTTTTAAAAGCGTGTACACACTATAGCATGCACGTGCTTTTTAAAATAGGAAAAAAATATTTCCTTGTCACCTTTTTGGCACCACAACTCGGTGCATATGCCCATACTTCAAAAAACTTATTACTATATATGTACCCAAATTTTTCCCAAACCCTACCACCATAAGATATTTCCAATTTCTTATTATGTCTCTAGCAACAACGATACTAGGATTTTCTTTCAAACATCTTTTCACATTATATTTAGTCCATCCTTCAGCAACAAGATTTCATCTAAGTTGCTTCTTCCTTCTCCATATTCTTTTATATTTGATATTACTTATTTTAGTCCATTAATATTCCTTTATTGGTTCACCCTAAGGTCCTTTAGAGAAGGGATTATATTAACCTCTTTATACATAGCATAATTCAAACTTTCTCTTATGTGTTGGTTTATAATGTAGAAAGCAACCAAAGGAGGTCTTTCATGTTCCCAAAAATATTTATTATTGCATTCCTTCATAACATTCCAAGCCATAAATAGGAGAATTTGATGCAACAAATCATATATGATAAAATGGTTAAGAGGACAATTATACAAGAAGGACAATAATATGCTAATCAATGGTAGCATAGCCAAGTCCACCATCAAAGATAATAGATCAAGAAACCAAACCTCACTAGTATAACTACAATGAATGGAAAATTTTTTAGTACATTCAAATTCCACTTTAAAGAGAACACAAATGTTAACAAGTTAAAAAACCCTTTTTATAAGGTTATTCATAGTCAAAATTCTTCCATAAATAATCACCCATTATAAATAATTAAGTTTTCAGATTATCCTAGGATTTCAAACATAATTTCTCATCTGACTGTAGTCTTTATCCCCCCAAACGGTAGTTTAAGCACATTCATCTCAAACAGAGTACAAATTGTTATGTCTTTACATCAATATATCTCCCTAATCCCTTCTAATATAATATTTTTCTTTAGTATATTCATTAGAGGTCGAAAGAGATAGAGGTAAAGTAGTTTTCCATCTTACATCCTTATCTAGTACTAAACACCTCCTTAACATGGGAAGAAAATTTAATATCCTAGAGGGGGGAGTTAATTTTGAAAAAGTTTGACAAAATTTTGGCCTCCTTCTCATTCTGTCATATTGTTTTTCTCCTACAAACAAGTTTATTTGTAACATTTTTAATGGTGTTCCACATGGCAAAGCAACCTATCATCCCCATAGTAGTAAGGAAGGAAACACCACTACCATATTTTGAGTATTTGGATCTTAATAATTTTTCTCCATTCTTGCTTTCCCTTCATAAGATTCTATCCCACTTTTGAAATAAGTTCCTTTTTCATAATTTGTATACTTTTTATGCAAAGTTCCTCCTTTTTCTTCAAGGAAAACAACATATCCAATTTAACCAATAAAATGAGAGGTTTTTCCCCAATCTAGGTGTGGAGAAAAAATATTTAAATCTTATCAATAGAGTTTATAATAGCTCAACGAAGATGGAATAAAAGTGAGAAGAATAAAATAGGAGTGTGTTGTAGGCAAGACTATAGCATCAAAAATTTTCTTCATAGATATAAGAATTTTTCGTTCTATCTAGTGAGGTTTCTTTTAAGTAATTATATTAGGACATTACAAAAACTATAGGCACACAAAATTTTCCTTAAAGGAAGATCTAGATACCTACCTAGGAGAGTAGAAATACGACTTCCAATGATTCTTGGAATCTTAATTTGGATGGCTTCCTTAGTATTGAAGAAATGAAATTTTCCTATCTCATAGTTGGTCTGTTGATCTAACATAGTAGCATGGATTATGATCTCCTTCCATTACTTATCTTTAGAAACATATGCTTTCCAAAAAATCACCATGTCATCCAAAAATACTGGTATGTAGAAGGAGGGATTTTCAAGGTAATACAAACACCATAGAGCGCATTGAAGTCTTTAACCCTAAGAATGAAGAGATAGAGAGAAAGGGGACCCCCTATCTAAGCCCTTTTCCCAGAGGATAAAAAATCTATAGGCGAGTCCTTCACTAGAAAAAATTATTTAGTAGTGCTCATACATGTGAACATCCTATGTAGGAATATTTTTCTAAACCCATATCATGTTAGAACTGTGTGCTAAAATGTTGACACATTTCTATGAGTCATTATATCTAAAATTTGTCAAGAAATAGATCTCAAATGGTGACTCATGGTTCTCTATTCATTGAGTGCAAGGGTTTGTAATGGAGGCCCTCAGTTTGATCTAGTTCATGCCGATACAAGTACATCATAAAATGGTAGATTCAAAGAGGAAAAGAAAGAGTGTTGGTCTCCATGATCATCAAATATGAATGCAAATGAAGATGCAAGCTAATCTAAATGATAACAACATAAAGCAATGCAAGGAATTAAATTTAATCTATGAAAGGAAATAGCAATGCAAGATTAATCTATGAAAGAAAATATGACTCTAAGCTAATATAAAAATGCAAGGATGAAGCATGATTATGGAAGCCATGGATGCATGAGAGAAGAAGACAAGAAAAGAGCAATTGAAATGAAGCTCCAATGTCCAAACCATAATGGTCAAACACCTCCAAAATCAGACTCCAAACCTACAACATAACAATACTATAGCAACTAACATATATCTAAATGAGAAGAGAGGGCTCCTTATAAAGGAAATTATGGAGGTGGGAGACTTCACACAAGAGCAATGTGGGATAAACTCTTAAAAGGACGAGGAAGAAACACACCACTTAGAGATATGTGCAAAAAAAATGAATTATTATTTTATTTATTTCCTTTTCTCATCAAAAAGAGAGCTTTAAGTGGGGATTTATTTATTTAAATAAAAGAGGGATTTTCTTTTAATTAAATAAGATAAGATTATTTAATTAAAAGAGAGATTTTAATTAAATAAGATTAAACTATTTAATTAAAAGAGAGATTTTTTTTTAATTAAATAAGAAAACATTATTTAATTAAAAGAGAGACTTTAATTAAATAAGATAAAATTATTTAATTCAAAGAGAGATTTTATTTTAATTAAATAAGATTATTTAATTAATTTAAAAGGAATGTTTTCTTTTAATTAAATAAGATAAGATTATTTAATAAAAAGAGAGATTTTAACAATATAAAAATGGCGAGCAGAAAGCGAACAACGAAACCAGCGAATAGCAGAATATCGATAAAAAACCCTAAGCCCATCCATTTGAACAAAGCAATAAAAAACTCAGGGTTCTGCCAGCAAAATTCAGATGGGTCTGGCTCGGCTCCGTGCTTCCCTCATGACCAGAGCAAGGAAGGAACCCTCAAAATTCATAATACAGAGAGGATCCCTACTTCTAATTTCTATTCACCTCTGGCAGAAAGGAAATTGGAGGAGACAAAAATATCGACAGGGAAACCATGTCTTATCGAGAGCAAAATCTTCTCTGTTACAAGTCTAGACAAGAAAATCAAAATTTTCAACTCTACAAAATACACCAGGGCAAACCGCTACTAGCTTTGCCGAGGGATTGAGGATTTGCCCCTCCCTCATATTACAACTTGGCAATCTCCTTTACTGCCCAACTCGTCTCCATCCATGTCTCCACACTACATTCTGTCGCACCGAAGAGCAAAGGATAACCACCATCCTAACCCTAAGTTTTCCTCTCCTATCCCTCAACTCACAACTGAGTTTAATGACAGGGTTCTCATCATCAGTGATCAAATTAGTGAAGAACAATGGATGGAATGCCAAGAGGTAGGACTATTCACCTATTGGAATGGCCCTACTTCAGATGTTTATAAATTGATCGACTGGCTTGATGATTACTGTGGCTCCCAGGTATGTATCTCTAAACTTTTTGATAATATGCTATTCCTTAGCTGTTATGATGACTTAATTAAGAAAGATTTCATTAACAGCCCTGATTGTATGTTCAAAGGCCATGCGATTCATTTTTTTGAATGGATCCCTAACTGTAATGAAAATAATCTATACTTTGCAATACCTTCATGGTATGTTGTTTATTCATTACCTCTAGAATTAAAGAATATCAATACTTTAAAAAAATGGGCAGATATATAGGAAATCTAATAGGTGTGGATTTAGCATATGAAACTAGTAATAATGTGAAATTTCTAATTAGTGACAAGGTCAATGAGTCTAAGAAAAAATAGTTAAAAATTATCACAAACAGATATAAATACGATTTAGAGTTTACTAAGTATGAAGGGAAAATTCTGGATATCATCAAATTGGATGATGAAAGATATCAATCTTTTAACATGATGGATGTAACAACGAATCTTAGTAAGACCCTTCCTTTACTTAGAAGAAGAAAACAAAAAATGCTCCAAGAAGATCTAACAGATGAGGAATGCTTTACAAGAGCTGGATCAAATTGGCTTGATTTGTCTCCCTTCAAGCAATATCACAGGGAAAAGCAAAGGGCAAAGTGTCACAAAGACATAGTAAAGAGTTTAAAATATATAGAAGACAACTTCCCTTATTCGGATAAGAATTTAATCAGCAACAAGGATGAATTCATCCAAGAAATGGCTATCAAGGAAATTAATAGCAAGAGCAATCAGAATGTCAATTCTTCCATCAAGCCCAGGTTATTGAGCACCATTGTGGACAACTAGGAAAAAAAGAAGAAAAGAAGGTCAAATAAGAGTAAGAAATAAAAAGATAGATCTTTAGGGACATCTCAGGGTCAGGAGCATTCTAAAAATAGGTTAGATATGCCAGAGGACAATCCCATAGTCCAAAAGAGGATTATAGATTCTGCCCATGAAAAGGGCCCAGAGTGCTTAAAAAGTAATGATCCTAATCCATTCCTGCAACAAACAGACTCCCCAAAGTATTATCAAGGAAGTCAATTAGAGGATCTTGAAAATTTGATGTTATTCACCAAATGCAGGATAAATAGCAATATACAGTTGCATAAGGATCCATCATCACCACAAGCAAATCTGCATTGGGAAACAGACAATAAGGTAGTGCCCCCTGGTAAATCTAAATTTTTTTGGCAAACTCCAGCAACCATCAGCAGTTCTCCTTTTACTCCAAGAAATAGTCTTCACCAGGAAGACACAGTCAGTGTATTAGTAGTTGAACCCCCAGTCAAGGAATTTCAAGAATTCTTGAACAAGGACTACTTTACAGAACCTACAAATGTCGAACCAATTATAGAAGAGATAGAAAATCAAAAACTAGCCCAAGTATTCAATCCAGACAATATTGAGGAATTCTCAATGATCTGAAAGGAAGAACTCATAAAGAGGATTATCAAATTAGGAGGGAAAAACTACTTAGGTGAAGATCTTCAAAGAGATATATTAAAAATTCAAAGTGAAGATATAGCTTCAGCACTCTCTTATTGATCGGGGATAGCTAAACAGATTTTATTAGAAGTGGAGCTAAAGGACTAGGAGTAGTCTAAAACAAGAAAAAATGATAGTGTGAAAATAGCGGAAGATAACCTAGATCAGCTAGGTATTTACATGTCTCAAGAAGGACCAAAATTTCCAACTTGCAGCAAAGTAAAAAGCGAAAGAGGGAGGAAACCTCTAAATATACTTAGAGAAGCAAAGGGCCTTAGCAAGGAATAGTAGAAGATTGACCAAATATTCCACAATGGGAAGGGGAAGTGCCTTCCCGATTAGGTATGAAGATCACTACTTGGAATGCTAGGGGTCTTAACACCCCTAGCAAAAAAAGGTTATTAAAAAATAATCTAAATGCCTTTAACTCTGATATTTTCCTAATTCAAGAATCTAAATTAAACTCTATAGAAATAGATAAGTTAAGTAGGGTGCTTGGAGTATGGCAATCCATGTTTCAAGAATCTTCAGGGGCATCAGGGGGATTGGGAATCCTCTGGGACCCAAGAAAGGTTAGTTTTAGTACCCTTAATAGTTCTTATAATTGGATGAACAGTAAGGTTCAAAGTTTAAAATCAAACCTCAATTTCATTATCATTAATGTGTATGGTCCGATTAATAATACTGAGAAAAAACTAATCTGGGAAGAATTAGGTCAATTTTTCAATAGTCATGATAATGAATTTTTCCTATTAGGAGGAGACTTTAGTACCATCCTTAACCTCAATGAAAAAATTGGTGGTATTCAGATGCTATCGCAAGCATCCAAAACATTTAGAGAATGGTGTTTCATTCATAATCTAATTGACATTCCCACTAATAATGGAACTTATTCATGGAACAATAGAAGAAAGGACTTTGCCTACATAGCAGAGAAACTTGATAGATTTTTGATTAGAGGGGAGCTAGATTCCATCAATCTTGACATTCAGTCCTCAATTTTACCCATAGCTAGTTCAGATCATTTCGCGATTAAATTTGAATTCATAGAGCCCCTTAAACCAGCTAGAAACCCTTTCAAGTGTGAGAAAATGTGGTTCCTAGATCCAAACTTTCTCAGTAATGTAAGATCCTAGTGGGACCAAGAGAGCTTTACAGGGTCTAAAATGTTTGTCTTTGTCAACAAATTAAAAATGCTTAAAGATAATATCCTTAGGTGGAATAAAGAGCATTTTAACAACATTTTCAAAGAAAAATTGGAGATAGAAAACCAACTTAAAAATCTTAATTCGGAAGTGATCAGCAAAGGTATGAATAATAAGAGCTATCTCCTCAAAAAAGAACTGCTAGCCAAACAAGAAGATATTCTATCTAAAGAAGAGATATATTGGAGGTGGAAATCAAGAGAAAGATGGTTGGCAGAAGGTGACCGCAATACTAAATTCTTTCATAACTCCACCATATATAATAGAGCAAAAAACAAAATCACAAAGGTCAAAGATCAACAAGGAATCTCAATAGAAAAACCAGGAGAAATTGTGGACATCTTAGTTAGTCATTTCAAAAATTTATTAAATAATCATAAAGGTTCAAATTACTTAGCGCAAACAAGTCTGTTGAAAGTCATTCCTAAAATTGCGGATCGCCAGGATAACATTAATCTGATCAAACCTATAACCTTAGAAGAAGTTAAGAATGTTGTTTTCAATATGAACCCTGATAAATCCCCAGGTCTTGATGGATTCCAGGCATTCTTTTTCCAAAAATCCTGGGACATCATAGGTGTTGACCTTTGGAAAGCAATTGAGGCATCCAGAAATGGAGGCCCTCTCCTTGCTGAAATTAATTACTCCTTCATTATATTGATCCCTAAGAAGTTTGATCTTGATTCTCTAGGAGATTATAGACCAATTTCTTTATGCAACACAGTCTATAAAATTTTCTCCAAAATTATAGCAAATAGACTCAAAAAGATCCTCCCTAAGATTATTTCAGAAGAACAAACTGGTTTCATGCTGAGTAGATCCATTCTAGATGGTATCATCATTATTCAAGAAACTATTCACTCTGCAAGGCTCAATAAGGATGCATGTATGCTCATGAAACTAGATATTCAGAAAGCATATGATATGGTAGATTGGAGATTTTTATGTAAAACATTAGAAGCCTTTGGGTTCTCACACCAGTGGATTAATCTAATGTTCAAGTTTATTTCAACTCCTAAAATTTTGGTGCTCATCAATGGAACTCTAGAAAGTTTCTTTGATATATCTAGAGCAATTAGACAAGGGGATCCTCTATCCCCCTCACTGTTCATTATTATGGTGGAAGCATTTGGAAGAGCAGTTCAGGACACATACTATAATCAGTGGATCTCAAGCATCAAAGTCTCTAAAAATTTACCTAATATTACCCACCAACAGTTTGTTGATGACACTATTCTACCTGAAAAAAGTACAATTGTAGAAGCTCAATCTCTTAAAAGCATTATTAACCTATATATGGAAGCCTTGGGACAGAAGGTCAACAATCTCAAATCCAAAATTTTCTTTATTAATACCAAGATAGAAATTGAGGAACAAATTTGTAGGTTCATGGGTTTTAAAAGAGGAACCTTCCCCTGCAAATATCTTGGTATAGCCTTAGAAAAAGGTACTAAGTTGGGCAAGGTTTGGGATGATACTCTAGGGAAGTTAGATTCCAAGTTAGGTTTGTGGAAGGTCAGATGGCTAACTAAGGCAGGAAAATGTACTAAAATTAGAGAAGTACTATCAGCCATCCCTACCTACCCGCTTTCTTGCCTCCCTCTTTCTAAGCAGAATCTTAAGAAATTTGAAACTAAGATGAGAAATTTTATATGGAACGATAGGGATGGAGATAACAAGTGGGCTCTCATCAAGTGGAAGCACATCAGTAAACCAAAATAATTAGGGTGATTAGGGGTGAAGAATCTACAATGGCAAAATGAAGCTTTAGGAGAAAAACTTATTTGGCGTCTCTACAATGAATTTAATTATAAATGGGCAAAGATACTCTATAATAAATATCTCATCGCAGAGGATCAGCTTTCAATTTTCAAAATTATCTCTCCTCCCAAAGGATCAAAATGTTGGAACTTCATGATCAAATGCCATAGTCTGATTTGTAAATTTCTAACCTGGGATATAGGCTTGAGTGATAAAGCCCTTTTCTGGGAGGATTCCTAGGATGGTAATCCTCCTCTCTCTCTCCATTTTGATAACCCAACCCTAATAAACAAATTAATGACCCTTTGGGAAAATAAGGTTAAAGATTACAAGACTCTGTCAGATAGAGAAGGTTCTCCAAAATGGTCTTGGAAATCACTCAAAGGACTAGGTTTTGAAAAAGAGATAATTGAATGATTTGATAAGTTGTTGGATGGTAGAAAATTTAAACAAACTAACAGAGATGATACTCTAATTTGGGCGGCTTCCAATGATGGGCAATATTCGGTCAGCAATGGCTATAGGGCTATTGTCAAATCTTAGCAAATAGAGTTTTTGGATATCCCATCACAACTATGCTGGGATTCTTCTTGTCTCCCAAAAGCTTGCTTCTTTCTTTGGCTAGCTATTCAAAAGAGGATCCTAACTATGGATAGATTATACATCCTTGGTTTTTAGGGTCCCTCCAGGTGTACCCTATGTCACTACGATATTGAAAATTCTGATCATCTTTTGTTTAACTGCTCCTATTCTCAAAGTTGTTGGTAATGGCTCAGATGGATGTTGGGTTGGTCTACAACTTCTCCAAAATCATTGACTGGGCTACTTTTTGGTTGGCATACAAAAATAGTTAAGGGTGTCTATAGTAAGTTGTGGAACATCTCCCCTTCTATCATTATTTGGAAAATCTAAAAAGAAAGGAATTGACGTATATTCCAGAGCTTGGAACTCAAATTGGCAGAGCTCATGATCAAAATTGAAGCTAGTATTGTAGAACTAGTCAACTCCAACTTAAGTAAATTAACGTTAGAAGAAGGTTCCTTTTCAAATTGGGATGGACTTATGAAGAAATGTTGGTCTAACCTGATCAACCCTCCTCTTATCTATATGAAGAAAAATATAGAGGCTAGGAAAGTTTGCAAATGGGAGCCACTGCCATTTGGATGGGTCAAATTGAATTTCGACGGAGCCGCGCGCAGTAACCCAAGTGTAGCTGGTATTGGCTGTATCATAAACAATGAGGCAAGATCTTGGATAGATAAAAAAACAATGTCTATCCAACTTACCTCAAATAACATAGCAGAAATGGAGGCCCTTCATCAAGGGATTCAGTTATGCCTTAAGCTTAATTTATCCAAAATTATCATTGAAGGCGACTCTCAAATTATCCTAAATGCTGTTAGAAAAAAATCCACCCCCAACTGAGTCCTAAAATCACATTTAGAAGAGATTCTCTCCCTTTTGGATAAGCTGGAAGATTATAGGATCTATCATATATTTAGGGAAGGTAATACACTGGCGGATAAACTAGCAAATTTAGGAGCAGACGGAGTCACCTCTCTCCTCGTTAATAACAATTCTCTAACTCATTTTAATAACTGATCAATCTAAGTATATTCCTTAGTATGTTTAGTTTAATTATATTTTCCAAGTTGGATATAGTTATCTTCTTATTTAGTGACTTCACTAAATAAGAAGTTCTGGCATCATCGTCCTTTAATAATATTCTCGCAGTAGATTTTTATGAGCTTTTTCGAGTGTGTGAAGTATATAGTCTACAAGTTTTAGGTATTTTCCACATCATTATTTTTTAATCTGTATTTTGTAGTAAGATTGTAGTCTTGACTAATGATTTCCCTCTCAGATGATATTTTGCACGTTAAGTACTTAGCTTACGCTAGATTTAGTTATTTCATTTAGGTATCCCTCTAGTTTATGTCTAGAAGTTTCCCTTCAATATCCATAAGAGAACTCCTCTGAGATATCCATCCCCAATTTCTCAGTTTAAACATGGAATCCAACACTTATCTATTCCACACCCATGAAAGTCAAACTATGGCATTTTGTGGATTGGTGAAACCAGAAAGGTGGAACCGTATATTATATTCGAGGGATGACATGATGCATTTTGCTATTTTCAGAGCTCTGGGAGAGGAAGTTTTTGACTATCAATATACCTAGAGGACCAATAGTGACATTATTGGGTCCTTTATCGGATGCTTGGTAAGAGCTAAAGTAGAAGCGAATGACATTGTCAAGCTCTGTCGTGACCTATTTGTCCCATCATGGAGAAAGGGTTTGGAAGAAGCCATGTTCAACATCGATGAAAAATGGAGGATTCCCCTCCTAGAAAGGTATATGAGACTTCTTCTAGGGCATCCAAACTTAATTATCGCTCCTCGCCGTCAGTCCCTGATCATTCGAGATAACCTAGCCTTCTATAGAGAATGGCCCAAAATGGAGGCCAGTCTGCATTTTCTCCTTCGTTGGCGAGGGATCATTTTAGAAGAAAACAAAGATTGGATCCTCGACTATCTTCACCGATTCAACACCTATATCAAGCTAGGGGTGTCTTTTGACAATCTGGATGATCTCGTATTTAGTACCCCAAATGTAGAGAAATCAAGTAGGGTGAAGCATGACTACGTGTTTCCTCCCAATTTTCAAGTAGAGCATCCAAATGACATGGCGGATGTGATCATTGTTTTTTCGAAGGAAGGAAAGGGCCCAGTTAGCTAGATTCTAGGTTTTTTTGGTTAAATTTAGCCCTATAGATATCTTTAGCGTGTAGTATGACAGTGATTTTGTTATTATGCTTAATATAGCTTAGTTGACTATCCTTTGGTTTTTAGAAGAAATGTTTAGTCTATAAATTGGTATGTTACATATAAAATGTGGGTCTGTAAACTGGTGATAAGTTCTTTGTTGCAAATGATGTGAGAACACATTATGAAATATGATATAAGGTTAATTAGATGAAGTTTTGCGTATTTATTAATCTTAAAATTCTTTTAGGATCCTATCTAAATAGAGATGGATTTAATTCCTTACTTGTGATTCAAGTTAATAAAGGGTAGTGTGAGGCCCAATGTTCTCTGTTTCTATTTAGTTAATAACTTTCTCAGCTGTATATGCGATATTCTATGGTACGAATAATCCATGAAATTCCCAAAATTATACACTTAGAGCTTTAATAAATGTTTAATATCAGCTTTAGATTTATCTATAGTTCATGACAATTCTTATGAGGATATCATGAATCAAATGCTGATTTGTATTTAGAGATTACATAGATCTGGTACTTGGTAATTTTTTAGCTTCCTCGAAATTGAGTATCGATTTCCATCCTTAGGAAATTCTTCAAATTTGCATTCTGGGTGTAGTATCATTGCTTGGTATTCTATGTAATTCAGTAGTAAGTAGTAAATCTGCAATATGGGTCGAACTCGATTTCCCAATTAAGACTAATTTTAAGCCAACCAGATTTGCCCGACTGATCTATTTGATAAGCCTTTCTCCTCACTTTGGCCACTGGTTCTAACTCCAGTAATGATTGGTTAGCATGTAGCCTCTTTTTATGGGCCCTTTAAATCTATTATTTAATTAATCCTTTAAGAAAACCTCCTCTATAAGTTATAGCTGGGAAATCTCATAGAAAGGCTCTTCTCTGTTATAGTTGGTTAAGTTAGGATTTTTCTTTGAGTTTAGTAATGATTTTAGTAAAGCATTCATGGCTCGAGACTCCTTTCTTAAAAATTTTATGATGTGGAATTTGGCTCATATTATTGATGATTATGAATACATTCAGATTATTTCATAGTGGTCATCTAGCAGAGTTAACTGCTATTCCTTTTCTTGTAGTTTAGTTTGCTACCTTTGTTTCTCTTCTTTCCTTCTTAACTTTTTTCAGTCAATGTACATGATTAGCTCTTTATGTTGATAGGTATCTATGTGTTTTTCTTTTTCTCATTAATGACTAACCCTTTGTTCGAATATCTAGCATAAAAAAATGGTTGAATGCAGGAAGTAAAATGAAAGATTATAATCAATCCCTTGATCGCTATCCTAGCATCACGCGAAAAAAATTATGGATTTCTTAAGTTGTAAATTATCAGGGTTATCCCCCAAATTACATGTAATTATTAGGGAAGCAATTTCACTGGGGTGTGCCCTTTTTAAAGTTGTAATAATTTAGGACATTTGTCCTGGGCAAGACTGGAGGTTTTCTTCTCCGTTCTTTCCTACCAGTGCCCATTTGAATGGAGATATGCTTTTTAATTTCTTTTAAATTAATAATATAGATCAAGGCCTTGGCCGTTTACTAATCAAAAAGAGAGAGAGAGAGAGAGAGGGAGAGAGAGAGAGATTTTAACTAAATAAGATAAAACTATTTAATTAAAAGAGAGATTTTCTTTTAATTAAATAAGATTATTTTATTTATTTAAAATGGATGTTTTCTTTTAATTAAATAAAATTATTGATGAAATGATCAAAGCTTAAGAAATATTGAAATAATTAAATTAATAATTTGATCAAGGAAAATGATTTGAATTGATTCAATAAAATATTGTGATGCATTGATTTTGAAAATTGATAAATTGATTAAGGAAATTGATAAATATAATAATGGGGGCCCATAGTTTAGGCAACCATTTTAGGGTACATACAAGAACAACCTATAGAAATTTCTAGTTAACCCTATCACAAACTTTAGATATGTCCAATTTTAGCATCATTCTATATTTATTATTTGAATCGAGTGAGTAAATTGATTTGTGAGAAAAATAAAAGAATCTAACATATTTATTCCTCCAAAAAAATGTATTTTGTAATAGGAGATAATTTTTTTCAAATCTCCTTTCAGCCCATTGTTAAAAAAACTTATAGATCTAATTTTATACATAGTGTTGTAGAGACCAATCGTAACAAAATATGACATTAAATCAAGATCTTTAATTTTAGGGACTAGGACTGTATAGGTAGAGTTCGACATTTTAGCTACTTCTCTCTTCCATAAAAAGTCACAAACAACATTAAGAACATCCCCAACAATGTCACAAAAATCTTAAAAGAGGGCAAGTGGAAACCAATAAAGGTTAAGGGATTTGAAAGAATAAAAAGAGATAACAATTTTATTGATTTCAATTAAACTAAATTTACTAGAGAGGGAACTATAATTATTTTCTATAGTAAGCTTGTGGATAAAAACAAGGAGACCCATTAGATCAGGGAAAGCATCTAGAGGAGCACTCTGCTTCTTTATAAATAAATTTACCACTATATTAGGAATATACTTTTCATTCACAAGCTTAGAGCCTTTAGAGTCATTCTATTTTAGATTATATGCTTTAAGGTGGATTAATGAAAGAACCTTTTATTCTTTATTCCTTGATCAAGTCATTAATTAAATTCAAGATGTTTGGTTTCAAAATATCTCCTCTTGTTGACTAAGGATGATCCATTGTTCCCTTAAGTTTCTTTCTTCTTGTTGAACTATATGATCATAATCCCCACACTCCATGTGCTACTAAAGGTTCCCAAATTTATTTATAAGGTAAATTTCCTTTCAAAACTATTACCAAAAGACAATTGTTCTACTCCAAGTAACTTCTTCTTTATTGATTTGCAATTTTCTAATAATTTTAATATTGGGAAAGCATAAATTGGATTTCTCCACTAATGATTGAGTAGTTTCCTTAGGAAATAGTTGGACATCCACATTATTTTTTATCTAAAGGGAGAGTCATATTTCGTCCCCTCATTTGAAATAAAAAATATAAAATTATGACTAGACTACATACACAAAGGCCTTCTAGATGTAAATCAATGAAACTATTCTAGTTGGAGGATAGAAGAAATCTATATAGCTTCACTTGGACCAAAGCTCTACCATGTATTCTATTAGTCTTGGTAGTCTCATCCCAATGAAGATCAATATCAATAAGGCCAATCTAGAGGGAAATAAATACCCTAGATCCCTTATACTATGATCACCAAAATATTAGTGACCTCCATATTTCTTAAAAGGATAAAGAGGTGTGTTAAAATCTCCTCCCATCATCCATTTCTCATGGATCTTACTTTCTACCAGACTAGAGAGGAAGTTCCATCAAAATTTCCTATGGTCTCTAATAGTGGGAGCATAATTTTTTTTTAATATTCCAGGAAGTACTTAAAGGTTATCGACCACTTTACTTAGATTCTAAAGAGTAGCAATACCACCAGAAGCATAGTTAGAGTTTGAACCCTCCCATTCAACACCAAAAAAGAAATTCTATGGACAATGTTGTCAAACCTTTCTCTAGTCATTTTAGTCTCTTGAACTAGCAGACACTTCACCTTAGACTCTTGGATATAACACTTAAACATATGCTTTTTGGTTGGGTTGTTTAATCCTATCAAATTCCACAACATAAACTTAATTTAAAAAATAAAATAAGTTAATAACCCTAAAACCCAACCTACACCTATGGAACAAATTTCCCACCCACTTATGGGTCACTTACTTTTTTTTCTTTCCAAATTTTTACTACCCATCCATTAATCATTATTTCCAACTCACTACTTTATTTTCAATTTTTTTTCCCTACATTCTTTATTTGATGGCAATTCCTTCCCCATTTTTGTTTCCCACGTCTAGTTTTTTTGGTCTTTCCCTTCTACCAAATTCTAATATTCTAATCCAGTTCATCCTTAGTATCTGATATTTGGCATTCAGAACCATTAGGAGGAAGACTTTACAGGAACCTCAAAATTTAAAGTCTGTCTTATAGTTTTAAATGAGTCACCCCAATTCAACATAGGTTATGAGGAGACAAAGGAGAAGTCATATGCCAATAGAGTATTTTTTTTTTCTAGGAGACAAAAAGGTTCCATCACAAGTCCCAATGTAGCAAAAACACATTTTGTTTATTTAGGTTGAGTTGCACCACTACCTCATTAAAAGCCTCTTGATGTGAGGTGTTTAACATTGAGCCTCCTGGAGAGACCACCTACAAATTTGACAAGGGGCATACCACCTTGGCTCGAGGAATAAAAGGAGCATAGATAGCCACATCCCGAGAAACAACATTAGAGACCTCCTACACTAGAGATACCAAGAAGGATGCCATGTTAGTATTGGTGTTAAAGTTTCTACACTTCTTGTAGGCTAGGAGAAATGGAAATGTGTCATTCAACCACTTTCCAAGATCTAGTTATCGTCTAAAGTTCCTAAATCCTGTGACATAAACTAAAAATATAAACTGTTTATTTTCTATATTATTTCCCACTAATTATTTTTACATTAAAACTAATTATTTGTGGTTGATAATAGAAATTCCTATGATTTTCCCCTTTATGATATGGATGTGATCTTTCTATTCTTTTAGAGAAAATGCTTAATGAAAACTACTATGTAACAATGTGCATTTTGTGTTTGTGGCAAGAGTGTCATTCTTTAGTTCTAAAATTGTTAAATGGCCTTTTATGTTTTCCAAAGAAAATATAGCATTTATTAATAATTTTGATTATTAGATTGTTATGCATTTTCTTAACATGACCTTTCATGCATGGGCACATAGTGGAAAAATACAATCAATTTTAATAAGCAATAGGGTAAATTTATTTTTTTAACTTTTTTTATAAATTTTAGATATCCTACATGAATAGATCTATGCAATTATAATTCAATATCATATATCTTGAGATATAATATAAATTAATCTATTTATAGTCAATATTTTTTTCTATTTTCCAAATATTAACTAGGAATCTTTCCTAAAGACACATAATTGTTAAGAGTATAATTTCAATTATATAATTACAATATTTATTTAAATAGATAGATGATATTATGTATTAAAATAAATAATAGAAAGAATATGAATGATTTTAAGCTACTAAATATTTATAATTAATTTTTTATTAATTTAATTGATTATTGATATTTTTTCAAATTGAATGTGTTGAATATTTTACCATCAATATTTTGAATCACACTCTTCACAGGGATGAGAGATCACTAGTTGAAAATCAAATTCTGATGTAGACTAACTTCAAAGATGGAACTAAGAAAGGAGATTTATCTTTTTAGGTTAAGTTTGACAATCATTTGCATATCTATATGTCAAAATTTTAATATTTATCATAAAGACTATACTTTAAAATATTTTTTAATAAACATTATATAAAATATTTTTAAAAATTATGAGAAATATTCGTTTTGTAGATATATTTATTTAAAATATCTATACTAGTTTAACTATAACTGAAATTATGTACCTAAATAATAACATTGCTCCCTTAATCCATTGTCTTGTGCTAGAGGGAATAATAATTAAATTAAAACACTCTAAAAGTTTACAATAAGCATTGAATCCATCACACATTGTTCACTTCCTACTCATTTAATATTGCTCTTATGTTTGTTCATCACCGCATTATAGAAATCCAGTTGTTCTTGTGCACTCGCTTCCCAAGACCACCATGGATTGTCTTGTAGCGAACTGACTGATGACTTGGAAGAATTGCTTTTTCATGTCTCAAAAGGAGGGGAGTCTTCACCTGCAAATCATAATCCATTTTGAACATTGATATAATCAGATAAATACATGAGGTGATGATCCTCAGAAATAATAATATAAAAATATTTAAAAGCAGGATGAGCATTATTGCTAGTGCCTGAAGTGGACCCAAATGAATGCTCAGTGGGACATCGATCCTTCCATTGTTGGAGCTCTATTTCCTTACCACACAACTTTGCCTCCATTGATTTCAGTTTCATCCCAAGCTCTGCAATTCTTTCCTCTTTCTGTTTCTCTTTAGAAGCACATGATGACAAATCATCAAGACAAATCATGGATACCGAAGGGGACTGCAAAATATTAGAGCAAGAGAAAAATAAATTACCAAATTTGATACTTAAATTAAAATTTGCATCAAGAATAAAAGAAAATATTGCATGAGATATAAAAGAACAAAATGAAAGAATATCCAAAAAAACAGATGATAAAGTTCAACCATTCTGTTGAGCTTAGCTTGTTGGGCCTTCTCCATATCTGAATTGGAAGGTGTGTTTAAAACATCTGCACTCTTTTTTTCATGAATAGAGATTGTTGTTTCACTCTCCTTCATACATCTAGCTAAGTATCCCATTCCTGCACTTATAGCTGCAAGTAAGAAAAGCTCCAACATTTTTGGGGGCTTTGGTTTACAAACAACAAAATTGTTAATATCAAATTTATCAGCTACAAAGTTGGTTTAAAACTCTTAGTATCTCTTCTAGAATGAGCTACAAAATTCACAAATTCTATACAAACTGTGACAACGTCCATTCCTTTAAACAGTGTGGCCGATTGTTTTGGTTCGCCTAACAATGCAGTGCGTTAATAACGGCGTCGTTTAAGACCGGAGTTATTCGCTGCCATAGATTTCCTTACCGTTATTTCCAATTAATTGTTCGCGGAAAATCATTTGAACATTTTCTTTTTTGGTTTCTACCAAACTTCAAATCTTATATCAGCTACAAACTTGGCCTAAAACTTTGAGAATCTACTATAATATTGGCTACAAATTCCTTTACAAACTCTGATTATGTGTAATAGTCGTTTGTTTTTGGTTACCTAAAACTAATGTGCATTAACATTACTGTTTTAAGACCCGAGTTCTTGTCTGTCATAGATTTTCTGACCATTATTTCCAATTAATTGCTTACTGATAATCAGCTGAACTGCATCTATGAAAGTAACAACAAAATATTAATATATCTCCACAAACCTTTGAACAACCGTATATCTAATTTTTAGTATTTAATATCGTCATGGGGCTTATTCAACGATGTAGGGTTCACAAGGAGAAGATTACGGAGAAGCTTTGCAGATTAATTTTCTGCTGCATGGACGGGGTACTGCCTCCATTCGTCGCAGGTGATATCAAAAGGATTCATCCTGAAATTCATAAGGCACTATCAAATCTGAAAATGTAATAAATAAAATCTAATAAAGTATATAAGGGTCATTGAATAAGACATACAAGAAGAATCAGATATAGGTCTCTAACAAATATTGAATATCTTGAAAATGACATACTGAGATTATAAACAATTAATTGTTCAATCAATTTAAATCATAAAGATGGTCATGACTATATAAATTATACGAGCACTATGTATGGAAACTCTTACTAGAATACTAACGAGTACTATCATAATAATATAGATTGTTAAAAAGGTTAATAAATAATAATATATACACCCATATTTTTCTTGATTAAGTATATGTTATTATTAGTTGGTAAATAGGGTTCTTAAAGTAGCAACGGAACACCGGAAATGTGTCTTCAAATGGAAGGTGCAACCTAACTTCTTCTTATGCTGAAAAGGTCTCAAGTTGCACATGGATTCGGTTATCTATGTCATATTCCATTCTAGATCTGATTGATCTATTGTTTTTTAAAATAAAATGGAAAAAATGGAAGAGTAGCCATTAATGTTCGTGAAGAAAAAGCATTAGAAACAGCGAAAAAAACAACTAGAAGTTACAAGAACTACAACCATCAACATTTCCGGCAAACATCATCTTGCCAGCATTTAAACTCATTACATTATTCAATTCAGCACATTTGAAATTTCATAAAACTCCATAAAACTGCATCAAATTTGGTGAATCTAGAGAGAGGAGTGCGGAGGGACTATACCCATGGCATGTCTAGTTGGTGAACTCGTCAAGCAAAAAATTACTTTCTTCATACCAATGACAAATGTAAAAGTTAAATGCATAAGTCTTGAAGTCAATGCAACATAAATCAAGCTTGTGGATGAACATAGAGCAACTTTCTGTTATGAAAAAATATGGAAATGGTGGTTTGAATAATAATCATGGAGTCACCTTCAATAATAAAATATTTGAAGTCTTTATAAAGAGCATCTTTGAGACCTAGTAGCAAAGTCATAGCTTTACCCTAAATAAGGTAAAGAAATTGAAGACTCCAAGAATAAATTGTCTGCGATGTTGATAACAAAACCAACACCTAAAATTCTTGGATTGCCAAATGAAGTGCCATAAAATTCAATTTCACAAATGGGACATCTAGAGGGCGCCAACCAATTTCCTTCCTATTAACCTTGGGCTTAGTTGATCGAAGTGAGGGAATTTTAATGTTTTTCCAAGATTTAATCAATTATTCATCCCAAGAAAAACTTGACAACTTGGAATGTGATTTGAGAATTTGAACATTAATAATCTATGTTAAATGGTGATGTAGTTTAAAAAAGAATGACTAGATACTAAATTTGTCCTTTAGGCTCACTACTTTGTACTCCTCTTTCAGCCACCCTAAATTAGGGTTTCAAAATGCGTACAATTGTTTTTTGGAAACATTTTCTTTCTTTTGATTCGATGATTTAGAACAAGATATTTATTCTTTTGTAGCTTCAAGATCAATCCTATGAGCTATACTTTCATGAATCTCCTTTAGAGGATGATCTACAATTATCTCCGTTCATTTTTGCTTGATTTAAAACAAAAATTAATAAAAACATATAGAATTTGCTAAGGGCCTTTGCATAATTTGGTTTGAGAGGTGTGAGAAGTTACAGGTTCTAGCTTCCATTAGTGGGCTTCTCACTTTAGTAATGTCTAAGATTAAACACTAAAAAAAAACTTATATTCAAAGTCCCTTAAATAATTGTGAAGATACTTTGAAAGTGCCAAGCTAAAAAAATCGAGGACAACAAGAAATAATAGCATGCAACACATCCATTCATTGTGGTTTGACAATTTTTTTCCCTATCTCCACATTAAGCAGGGGAATACTTATTTAAGTTTTAACTTTGATCTTTACATCACAATTGTATACCCCTCTCTCTCTCTCTAGACTCATAATATAATAAAATGTAATGATAAATCACGAAGTTTTGAAGGTTCACATACATCCGATAAATTTCAGCATGAAGTCCTACTGTTGTAATTTGAGAGACCCCCAAGCTACATTTCTCTATTGTTATTTCTTTATAGGGTCAAGAGAATATAAAAAAAAGTAAAACATCTCTCATGGAATAACCTTTTTAAGTGAATCAGCTAGATTATCTTTGGTGTTACTATTCATCACTTGAAGTTTTCTTTCATCAAGGGTACTTTGGATGAAATGAAAATGAACTTCATTATGTTTATTCTGGCTATGAAAGACTACATTCTTTGCAAAATAATGACACTTTTACTATAAAAAATTAAAAAAAACCTTGTTGAGGACAATCAAGAACACGAAGAAAAAAGTTGCATCCAAATCATTTAATTTTTCCCCTTTGGTGATAGCAATATATACAACCTACATAGATGGAAGTGAGACCACTTATTGCAAATTTGAAGCCAAACTAATTGTTGCTCCAAAAAATGTAAATACATGTAAGTAGTACTGAATCTTCTATTGTCTATATTAGAATAGTTGTATCCTCTTAATGATTTTTCCTTACCACCAATACAAAATACAAAATCAAAAGTACATTTAAGATGCCTCAATATCCATTTAACTACATCTCGATGTTATTTCCTTGGATATCCTCACTACTCTCACTACTTGGGCAATATCTAGATGAGTGCATACCATCACATACATAAGGGTTCTCACTTTTGAATAACATGGAATGCTTTTCATATAGTTTTTTCCTCTTGTGTCTTCATATACATGGCTGAAGGCATTCTTTATGCAAAACCATGAGATCATAGCACATTTTAAAGATAGCTTGATATACCTCTTGCGTGTATCATGGATAATCATCATACCAAGTATCCATCTCACTGAACTTAAGTCCTTCATTGAAAACCTTTGTGATAAGTTTTCATTGAATGCAAAAATGAACTTCATAGAAGAACTAGTAAGTATAACATCAAATTGAAACAAAATAAGAAGAAAACAACCAATTGTTTAACCTCATGTAGTAAACCCATAGAACATATTCATAATAAACAAAGTTATATTTAGTCATGAAGCTATCAAACATTAGGTGCCACTACCTTAGTGGTTGCTTGAGTCCATATAGGATTTTCCACAATTTGCAAAAGAGATTTTCCTGTCCATGTTTAATACATCCATTGGATTGCATCATTTAAGTTTCCTTATTTAAGTCACCATGAAGGGAGGCATTTTTAACATCCATTTATTCGAGTTCATGGTTATGAACATTGACTAAACCAATCATTTTTGAGAGTGTAGTCACATTAACATGGGTGAGAAGACTTCATTGAAATCCATTCCCTTTTTCTAATCAAAATCTTTTATAACTAGCTTGGATTTGTATCACTTTTGTCCTCTATCCTCTTCCTTTAACCAAATATTCCAAAAAAAAGTAATGCTTTCCAATTGGTGATAATGGACCTAAATCCAAAGTTTTTTTTTCCATGAGTGAGTCCATCTCTTCTTTCATAGATGCCTCTCATTTGTAAGAGTTTGATGCTTTACAAGAATATTCAAAACTTGTTGGTTCAGCTTGATCTGAAATTAAAATTTCTAGCTCTACTTCTTCATAATACAAGAGTTCATAGTCACAGAATATTCCAGGTTCAATGTTCTCTATTTGGCAGATTTCATTAATCCCTAAACATTTTCCTTCATTGCATTTGAATTAAATTCTTATTGTAATCAACATGTCCCCTATTAGTATTATCATTTTATTGAGAATTACTTCTCTAGAATTCATGATGGCTACGTTTCGAAGATGTACAATTTTTTTGTTTCATTTGATGCTCTCCAACACTTATGTTACTATGTATGATAAGACCAAATTTATCATGCTTATAATGGTGCTGGAGAATACTTGTCACTCCTAGCATGTGATAAACCATAACAAGTAACAGAAGAGACCACATTGGCAATTTCAATAATGCCTTACCACTCACAAGTCTAAAAATTTGAAATAGTGTTGATATCAATATAACGCATGCCATTTCATCCATATGCAAGATGCATTGTATTTGAAAGAAATATGATGGTTTCCTTATTTGTGAAAATATGAGAGAGATGTGTTAACCATGCGTAAGACTCCACTTTAGATTCTACCTCACCTATGGGTGGACCTTTATTGACAACCAATGTTCCATGAAGGGAAGCATGTAAACAAGTGGGTAAGTTTGTAGAGAGGGGGAAATTAATGAAATATACAACTATGTGAACTTGTTTTCTATCATGGACTCCATAATAATGTGCAATATTTTTCATAGATGACATCTCTATATGTCGTGGAAAGTAGAGATTTTCATCAAGTTGAATTACTTGCAAAGGTAGGCTTTACATGCCATATGGGGGTATTTAGTATTATCCATTCTAGTGTCAACTATCAACATCCTTGCAAATGAATGGGACAAAGGCCTTGGTAATTTTGGGTGTTGAGACAACTTGAAATTTTATTTTATTTTTTTCTATTAGGGATGGGTTATCACATTGGGAAGTATTACAACCAATTTTAGTTTGTAGTAGGTGGGATTCTAATTCTATATAATGGAGAGGCAAGGACATGGGTGAAATGTTTGCTTGAAGAGATTGGTTTGGACTTTTTGGAAATGTAAGTGGAGTAACTAAGAGGGGAGGGGTGAATTAGTTACCACAAAACCAAATCCTTGTCCCTTAGATGTCAATATAATATTTCACTTATCATAGAATATTGAATAGCTTGGTTAATAGTAGAATATAATTGATGCCCGGTTAACAAAGAATCTTAAGATATATTAATCTATTTTCTCCTTTAGTGACTTAGTTGCAAAAATATAAAGCATAAGTAAATAAAATGAACATAGATGACACCAAGATTTAAAGTTGAAACCCAATTTGGGAAA
This sequence comes from Cupressus sempervirens, assembly GCA_028749045.1. Lineage (NCBI taxonomy): Eukaryota > Viridiplantae > Streptophyta > Pinopsida > Cupressales > Cupressaceae > Cupressus > Cupressus sempervirens. The sequence continues at coordinate 420,496,391 of CM053789.1, read as the reverse complement.
GACCAACTTGCAACTAGTTACAATCATTTTCACTCTTATGGAGTGAGCCCTACTAGGAGCCAACCTTATTTAAGCTTACAAAACATACTATTAAGTATGACCTTTTTAGAGGATTTAGTTCACCCTATTAGGAGTGTCCTGGTTAGAGATCTTCAAAAACTTCAATCTAGAAATATCACCTTGTTAGAGGATTTACAAAATGATTGTTAAGTCAACTTTGTCAAGAGATTTTTTTACTACTACAATGGTTAGAAAGAAACAACAATTTGAGCTGATTTAAGAAACAACTTTCTTTACTAATTTAGATCTTTATTCTAGCTTGACCTCTGGATCCTTCCTGATCAGATGTTTCTTTGCAACTTAACTTTCACACTTTCCTACTTTGCCTTGCCTTTTCTCACATATCTGTCTCTTTCATATTCATCTTGATACACATCTTATCCTCACAACTTGAACTTTCTTATATATCATAAGCTAGGAAAATTTAGCTCGAAAACTCTTTCAAAACATCAATAAACATCCAAATAGCTAGCCTCAATTAATAAAAAAATTTGTAATTTTAATCTACCGTCACTCAGTCGACACTGGAACTGAACACTTGATTGACTACTTTGACTTCTTCATTGTCTGACCACTCGGTCAATACTAAACTCTTTCAATGCCTAACCATTTTTCCAATACTTCACTCTTTCAATTCTTGACCACTCAATCAATTTTTCAAGTACGAATCCTTTCATTAACCAACTACTTAATTAACACTGCAAAGTCATCATTACTAGATTGCTCGATCAATACTAAGATATACAAGGTCAATACTGAAATATGTGTAAACATCAATGAAAATATACAATTGAATAATTGATTCCATTAAGTTGACTATCTTTATGACTTTGGTAGTTGTTAGATTGATTGATTAGAGAGTTATTATCATTGTTTTGAGGACCAATGGGAAATTCTTCAATTTCATCACTATGAATGTAATAATCAGAGTCATTGGTATATTAACTTATATATTTTTAAATGTTCTTCACTATGATTCCACGTACTTCCAATAGATAAAGAGGATACAAGAGATAGTACTAATCTAGTGTAGGCGAATTATTTTTTTCAAAGGAGTATTCAAAAAATTCCTACAACTATTGTTTTTATTATCAATTATAGAGAAGGGAACCAATTCAGTTATAGTTTTTTCTTCTATGTTAAGTTCTAGAAAAGTCTTTTCATTAAAGACTACATATCTACTCCTTATTATTTCATCTTTAATTGGATCCAAAATTCTGAAACTAAATTGATCTTCTTCATATTAACCCACAAATATGCCTCTTTGAGATTTTGGATCAAGGTTTGTCCTCTTTTCTTTTGGGATGTGGCCATATGCTTCACATCCAAATACCTAGATGTGAAATAGAAATTTCTCTCACCCTACCACTCTTCCTTGTGTATACCAAAATCCAATAGAGATGAGTGACTCTGGTTGACCAAGTGAATTGTTGTGTTATAGTTGTCTTCTCAAAATTATTTACTAAAATGAGCATTAAAGAGAATACATCAAGCTCTCTTAATGATTTTTGACTCGTCCTCTTGGAAAATCTATATTTTTGCAGAGTGAATGGAGAAATTTTTATTCTATAGATGCCATTATCTACATAAAAAGTATTAAATTTATAGAGAAAAAGTCACCACCATTATTAGTTTACATCAGTGGTCTTAAAGCCAATCTAATTTTTAACTAATGCTTTGAAAACCTTGAACTTTTTGAAAGAGCTTTTGTGGAGTATATAAATCCACAATCTTGTTATATAGTCATCAAGAAATGTAACAAAATAATTTATCCTCTGATGGAGGTTATCTTAGTATCCTTTCTTGTGCATGTACCAAGCCTTTGACATCATAGTTGAGAGTTGTTATCCATAACTATCAAGGTTTCCCCCACTTTGCCAATATTTTTTACAATGTAAAAACTACCAAATTTATCTCCTTTTTCAACTACCATGGCACCTTTTGTAACTTTCCATGTGTTAGTGAGAGGAATGCCTTGTGTGTAGATATGAATTACTAAAATAAAAATTGTCTTCCAAGTTTGGAACATGGCATAAATCTTTCAATAACCATTTACCACCTCCTTTTAATGATAACAAGAAATAACCTTT